>JAYESA010000011.1:172687764-173037764 GCA_036927795.1 Iris macrosiphon | reverse complement strand
TCGACAAAAAATGTCTCTTAGCTCAATAGCGTATTGAGCTGTACCAAGCGCGCCTCTCATGGGCCTTCAACAAACGGATTAAGAAGAGGACCTACCAAGTGGGTGACCTCATCCTGATAGTAAGAAGGCCGATGGTTATGATCCACAAGACGGCCGACAAGTTCTAACCCAAATGGGAAGCCCCATTTGTCGTAGAATCTGTATGCTCCAACGGTGCCTACCGACTGGCAAAACCCAATGGCGACTTGCTTATGATGCCCATAAATGACAAGTTCCTGAAAAAGTACTATGTCTAAGGCTAGGCTTGTACTTCTCTTTATCCCCATCAGGACAACAAAGATGTACACAGTTTCTACCTTTTGTTTTTATCCCAAGTGAGTGCTTATGCATGGCATTACCCTTCCTCAACAAGCCATAATCTGTATCCAGGAGTCCTGTATATGCAACGGATAATAGATCCTCAAAATCTCTCCAGCGGAGCAGTCCTCAGGTCTACCTGCACGCTTTCGCAGGGATCACTCAAAAATCGGTCTCGTTAGATGTTAGCCATGTCCATATTACCTCTGAGCTATCGGTCTATCGATCTCCCCAGCAGAGTAACCCTCGGGTCTATTTATATTCCCAGGTAGACCACACTCTGCAAACCACCCCTCTGTGAGTTTCACGGACATTGGTTCACGTCCATATTACCTCTGAACTACTGCCCTAACATTTTTGCCCAGCCGAGTTTGCCATATCAATATTACCTCTGAGCAAGCTTTCTGGGTTTGGCTATCTATTATCGTGTCCAATTTTACCTCTGAAATCGATTTTTATCTCAACTTATCACCCGTACTTAACTCTAAGTACGCCAGCGAAGTTAAGTCCACAAAATTTTCCACGTCCATATTACCTCTGGTAGGGCTTGTCTCAAACCTATTACTTGCACTCAGGTGCACAAGAAGTAATGGGTCCATAAAAATTATCACGTCCATATTACCTCTGATAGGGTTTCATCTCGAACTTATTACTTGCACTCTCGAGCGCAAGAAGTAATAAGTATACTAAAGGTCCGCCAGTGGGATATTCTCAATGGAAGCAGATAATTTATGTCCATATTACCTCTGAACTATTGTCCTAATATTTCTCTAGGCCTGAGTTTTCCATGTCCATATTACCTCTGAGCAAACTTTTCGTGTTTGGCTATCGATTATCACGTCCATAGTTACCTCTGATATCGGTTGTCATATCAACTTATTACTCGTACTTAACTCTAAGTATGCCAGCGGTGTTAAGTCTCCAAAACCTGCCACATCCATATTACCTTTGGCAGGGATTATCTTAAATCTATTACTTGTACTCAGGTATGCAAGAAGTAATGGGTCCGTAAAACTGTCACGTTCGTATTACCTCTGGTAGGGATTGTCTCAAACCTATTACTTGCACTCAGATGCGCAAGAAGTAATGGGTCCACAAAATCTATAATGTCCATATTACTTATGATAGGTTTTTGTCTCAAACTTATTACTTGCACTCTCATGCGGAAGAAGTAATAAGTCCACCAAAGATCCCTAGTAGTATGTCCTCAATGAAAAAAATAGTTCACGTCCATATTACCTCTGAACTATGAGTTGCCCATATTCCCAATCCAAAGAAAACAACCACGTCTATATTACCTCTTGCTCGTTTTCTTTTCCTTCCACAAAAATACCAGGATCGTACCTAACCTCTCGGTATGATTATCAATTACTCACGTCTACGTTACCTCTGAGCTATTATCCTCGCATCCTCTCTAGTAGGGTTTGCCATGTCCTCCTTACCTTTGAGCAAAATCTTCCAACTTGACTATCGATTATCATGTCCATAATTACCTCTGATATCGATCGTAGCCCAAACTTAGCACCCATACTCAAGTCTAAGTATGCCAGCGGTGCTAAGTCCACAAAATCTATCACATCCATATCATCTCTGATAGGGTGAATCTATTACTTGCACCCAAGTGCTCTCCTCCATGCTTCTTATTTAAAGTATCCCAAACTTATTAGTTTGAAAATTTTGAAGGGGTCTTATAGAAGCATGGAGAATCTAGATGCATGCGCTCAACAAACATGTGCCCCATAGTCGACTCAGAAGAAATCAGGCCGCAGAATGACCATGTCGCAGAGAAAAATCAATATCTATACCCCCAAAATATTGGCCACCTAAAGGCCTGACACCAAGATTACGTCTGATAGAGAATCCTGACAAAAAATTTTTTGTGAATGCCTCAAAATATACAAGCATGCTAAACGAAAGAAGCCCTCGTCAGACTAATAAATGACTTCTGATAGGCGTACAATGCCACTTGTACAGGGTCTCATGTATCCCAGAATCCATGCGCTCCTTACGACTTTGGTCCTATGCATCCCAGACTCCTTGCGCTCTATGCATATCTGGTCCTATGCTTTCCAGACTCTATGAATTTCGTGCATCTCTGGCCCCATTCGTTACAGACTCCATGCGTCCCATGTGTTTTTGGCCATATGTGTTCCAGACACCATGCTCCCCATGCATCTCAGACTCATTGTGTCCAACGTGATAAGGTTCCCTGAGACAAAATATTTCTGTCTCGATTCTCTTTAACTAAATGTGGGCCACGTGCCAAGCTAACCAAGTCACGCAAATAGAAGACGAGAACGGCCATAATCTCCAGTAAAAAGCAAATCCTAACAAAACGTCTACGTGACAACTTACCCTGGGCCCAACCCATACTATGTGCCTACAGTTGCAATCGCGTTCTGTTGAAGGAGCATCCTGCAGCCACTAAACAGAAGGACATACGACACCTATAGCCCATCAACAGGATGGCTATAAATAGGGGCAGCTTTGACGTCCTAACGACTAGATTTTTCTGCTTCAGAGAGATCATACCCCTCCATGCTTGCTCCGTACGTGCACACAATCTTAGGAGAGAGAAGAGAATACAACATCCCTCATTCACTCGTTGGACCATCAACGGAGTAATAGAGTCACTGTAGTACTCGATCTCCATCGTCATACTACGCAGATAAAAAAATATTGTACTTAGATTATCTGTCTAGGATTTTTTGTACTCTTTTTGTTTGTTATTAAACGAAGGTTTCCCAAACCTACCCTAATGGCGAACATTGCACATTCAGACCTTGTCGTCCTTCGATTCGGAAAGGGCCTGGGCTTCATTTATCCATTATAATATGCAATACAACAAGGTTTCAGGTAGTCTTATTAAATTCGAACATTTAAAGCCCACTTCTTCCTTATTAAATATGTTACATCGATTATCTTCAAGAGTTTAATATGAAAATCATGATATGGCATCTCTAGAAGGGACTCACGTGCATCCTTGCTACTGGTGAATAGTCTGAATATTAAGTTCATTTCTAGCTTATGGTGTGCCAATCAACCCAGAACGAGATTGATTGCTCCAAGTTCAATATCCTCAATATGCAGTTAATCAACATATCAACTTTTCTTCAAAACCTATTATTAATATCTCTCTAAAAGGGGCTCAAAAAGCTGCCACGTATCGAGCCTTAGGTTGGGACGGGTTTGGGCTTTGGATCGGATCTCTCTTTTAGGCCAAGATATGAGGCCCGTCACGTCCCGTTATATAGGGCTGGAACAGTCCGGGTGCTATTTTTTTGAACCAGACTCGTGTCAGACTGGACTAGCTCTACCCAATTGACATGTCTATTTGCAAGCAAATGTTCAAGATTTAGCGTGTTCGTAGGAGGATAGATGGGACGATTCAGGTGAGATCTAACTTTATATTCACTCGTGGAATATGAGCATAACTTTCTATTCACTCCTGGAATCTGAGCAGTCCTGAGGGACCATCATGACTACTATCTTCCCGAGAATCCATAATATCTTTCTTTTCTTTTTTTTCATTTTATTGAAAATCATTGTGTCACTGCACTTTTTATTAACTTGTGTTTGATTAAATTGATAAGCGGATTCTGGTCAGTTAGAAATAAAGGTTAATTCATTGGGATGGTTTGAAAAGTCTGCGGACTAGCCTAAAGCGAAAAGGGCCTATTTAGATATAGGTTTTGTATGCTCTTAGTATGGGCTTTTTTTGGCCCAAATTTTTTTGCCATCAATTTAGGTATTTGCTTGGCCCAACCCGACCAATCTAACTCATCATCTTTGGGCTTTCGTTAAAAGCCTTAAGAGGTCACATTAATCATGTTTTCAACTTTTGGTAATAGAATTTTTAAATTCTACCGAAAACTTTGAATAATGTCACATGAGCGATTGGCACCCAACTGGTTCGACATTACATACCCAACCCTACATAATTTGAACAGAAAGGGACAAATCGGATTAGGCCAAAATCAGAACATGCCAAATAGAATCGGTTGAGGATAACCTCGATAGAATCCCTCCGATCTTGAACTTAAGCCAAGCCGATATCTAAACTAATGCTACAAGTACAAGTATGAAATGACCAGAGCGTGATACAAAACACCAATTTATACGTTCCATCATTTGGTTTAGGCCATTGCAATCTTAACGATAAAACAAAAACAAAAAAGGGCAAAAAAAAAAACACACCAAACAATTTAGTGATATATACAAAACCAACAAGTAGAGTAGCCTGTGATAACCTATATTTTATATAAATGATTTAATTATCATAGTTTTTTTTTATATATAATAGTTGCATTTTAGTCCTTAAATAAACCTTGTAATGACTCTAACTTAAAATTCCTACACTTAGACCCCTAAGGAAAATTTTGCAATTGCAAATAATTCCTATCCACCTACTTCCTATGTGTCACTTGGCTGGAGAAGGGGGGTTAGTCATCCTCAAAATATCATCATGATGTTGTTTGGTTTATGGGGAATGGAAGAGGAGCTGGTGTATATGGAGAAGGGGGAAAGGGGTTCGATCCTCTTCTTCATCTTCTTTTCTCCATCTTCTTTCATCGACTCCCTCACCCACCTTCTCCCTCATCTCTCACCTCTCCATAAGCTGTTGCGGCTACTGTTACTATGCTACTGCTGCGGCTACTGCTTGATTTTGTTGCCGCGGCTGTTGCCGAGACACAGCCGACCGTCGGCGTCGACCACCCCACCCTATCGTCTTCTCATCCGATCTCCTCTGGACAACCCTCACCACCACTACTTTTCTTTTAGGTATAATCTTTTCCCCAATCTTCTCTAATTTCTGAATCTAGGTCAGATTTTAGTCTAGTCTCTAAGATTTTTTGATCTTGTCATTATGATTGTAGTTGGGAATTTCTAGGAAAATCAAGGAATCATGTTCGATTTGGATCCTAAATAACAAGACAAGCCCTTACTACCTTTCTCAAATTCATCTTCAATTTAGTTACTATGTTTGACTATCATGCTCAACCCAAAATTAATTTTTTTAAATTATTTATTTTTATTTTTTGAAATTCAAGATACTCCTATGTAAATATGAAAGGTGGACAAAAGACTTGGACACGGTGTGTGATAATGACACTACGTAATTATTAATCTATTTGGATTTGATGCAATATATATATATATATATATATATATATATATATATATATATATATATATATGACAGGAATATGATAAACAAATACGAGGTATTGTTGTGATATTGTATACTAATTAGTTTAGTGAATATGTGCATGAATATTAATCCTATATATATATGTGATACTTTTAGAAGTAATAATCATATAAGGTTGTGAATTTGAGAAGCTTAAAGTATACATGGTTACATGCAAGTTATGATTCAAGAAAATTTGCGAATATAAATGCTTGTGCTAATATATATATATATATATATATATATATATATATATATAGTGTATTTTTTTTCTTTTTGCACTATATAATCTCATTGGAAAGGCTATTCACGCATGGTTTTGGCCAAACGTTTATAAAGTAAAGCTTTGGAACATATGTTACATAGACACCGCTATGTAGATTAACTTATTTTCTTGAGAAATATTAAAAGAGGTAATTTATTCATAAAATTTCATATTTATTAAATCTGTCCAGATTTATTATATATAATTAGTTAGCTTGATTCCTCTCAATTTGTAGTTAAATAAGTATTTACTAGTATCCATATATTAGAGTGACCTAATATTATTCTATAAAGGTATAAAATATGGGTTATATATTTTGCAATGATTGTTTTACATAAAATTAATTTTTAGTTTTGTATATATTCTTACAATAAAGTTTTATCCAATTCAAATTTGGACTATTTTAAATACGGGTGATTTGTAGTTTATATTAATAAAGGGAAACATCACTTGGCAATTCTTTTTAAAGTATTTTTTAACAGAATATGATTTGGTTGATATATATGCTATAGAATGATTAATATCTTAAAAATGGTTTCCTTATAAATAAAAATTTATGTTAGGGATTAAATATACATATATCCAGTTGTTGTGTCAATGCTTGATAGATTAATTTTTGTAAAAATTAAGTTTATTTAATCCTTCTTGTTTAGGTGGAATTTTGAAGTAAATATTGAGAAAATATGACTTGCTCGCATAAAGGCATATTAACCGAGGTAAAAGCAATCACTATAAACGAGCCTTGGTAAGAAAGTTTTCTTTAAAAAAATTGTACTTTAGAGTTTATATTCACTGCATGCGATACCGGTGTTGAGAGTTGCTCCACCGAAGGGATTGGCGAACCCATATAATTCTACGGAGGGTTGTTCCAGGTCTTTTTGTTGAATGATAAAATTTTTGGAGTCCAAAATACAAAAGGAGACTCTGCCAAAATTTTCAAGAAAATTTAAAGAAAATTATTTTCAAAAAATCTGAATAAATGATTATTCCCTATATTTAGTTATTAGACATTCTTGACTTAGATTCAACTCTAAAATTCTTAGATTACGAATTCTTTTAAATTTTAGGATACGTAGGACACTTTTGCATGCGAACAAAAGATCAACTGAGATAGCTTTTATTTATATTCCCAGATGAGTAGTATAATTTTCATGTCTTCAAAATTTTTTCTACCAAATAGAATAGATCCGTTAGACGTGATACCCTAAGAAAAATATATGTTTTTATTGGATGTTTAATGTTTCCGCAAAGACGAAATAAATTGCTGATGCGATATTCTCGTAAATGTGTAGTCTTTGACACACAAGCCGAGATACGAAATCAGGAGTATTAATTCAACTTAATTTGATTGTTAGATAGGAATGATTGTATTTTTGTAGAATTGTATTGGATGTGAGAGAATATTTGGCTCACACCGTCGAACTCTTAGCAATATTAATTAATTAAAAAAAGGTGATCAGTAGTTCCGGTATACATATGACCATACGATGACCGAGGTGAGGGTTAGCTCACTTATTTTCCATTGGATCCAAATCCTTGAAAAAGATCAAGATTCGATAATTGTATATGTCCAATGTTGACCAATGTTCCGAATTCTTGAAAAAGTTCAAGATATTCGATAATTGATTTTATTAACACATGATCCAAATTCTTTGAAATAAAAAGAAATTTGACAATTGTTTATATCATATGTTTCTCACATTTTTATGTGATTCAATAATTATTATAGTAATACAATGATGTCACGATACCTGTGGGACTGGAATCTAAGCACCGTCCGACAAGGAATTTATCTGATCCCGGGTATATGGGATTATATGGGATTATTGTCGAGACAATAGGTGTTGATGGTGATCCAAAATTGTTCTCTAAATTTGTATTTGCATATAGAAATTTTGTATTGTGAATTGTGTTTGTGACTGTGGTTTGGACACTTTGTAGAATAAATTTTGTTAGGAATACGAGGTCTCATATTTTAAGTTTACACTTTAAATCTTCAAACAAATTTTTCTCAAATTTCCATATCAGTTATTCATTTATTTTTTGATATAAATTTTCTCTCAAAACTTCACTTTTATTTAATTGCCCATTCTTGTTATAAGGGCTTGCTAGTCATTCTGACGACCTAGTTTTTGTTCACAAGAAAATAATGAGGATGGAGAAGAAATACTACCGTTTTATAGTATCGACGAAGTGGATGGTTAATGGATGATAAACTTTTGGGATAGTCAGCATACTTTTTTTAATAGCTGAATATGTAAATTAAAGTTTTTGGTAAAGACTTGGAAATATAAATAAGTGATGATAAGTAAAATATGTGGATGTTTTAGATTGGTACCTTTATTGTCTTGTACTTTATCCTAGAACCTACAAGCGACAATCGCAAGTAAGATACTAAAGTATTGTATAGGTGCGTAGCCTGGATATGTATTGTTGCACTCAGATTTTGTATTTCGTACCTTAGGAATCGGGACATGACACGTCTTTTAGTGGTGGCCCATACAGGTCCCTTCCTAGTGGTCTAAGTTTTCAAGAACCAAACCTATATGAATCATATACGTGAACAAGTTTAAGGATTCCAAAAAGGTTAAAATTTATGGCTTTAGAGGACAAGATATTTTGAATCCGAACCTTAGGATGAAGGTATAAGATAATACTGAAGATTGAAAGAGAAAATAAAATAAAGAAGAGAAATAAGATGGTATTGCCCTGATGATTGCTATTTTGAATCTTGCATTGCACTATAGATTTATTCCAGTATTTATGATTATTACATCCTATTTTTAGCCCCATTGATCTTAGAATTTGTTTCTAAGCGTAAGTCATGGATCATTTCATACCAGGCGTATTTTGGGACAGTAGCAAACGTACCTTATACGGGTACAAACAATACGCAAGCGAAGAATAAAAAGTGTTGGACGGTTACGACTTTTTCGTCCGCCTGGTATACTTTGAAATTAAAAGACCGATAGTCAGGGATGTTGAGGATGGAGCAGAAGTATACCACGAAACTGGAGTTTATTGCATGGTTTTCCTGAAAAGACGCGACGCATCCTCCTATCCAAAGATAGAAGGTTATGAGGGGACGTTAGACGAGTGGAGGGAACTAAATCCCTATGCTAAGATCCTCAAGGATGAGGATATGTACTTAAAAAGGGTGTGATCTTGTTGTGAAAAAAGGATAAAAACTTTATTTGTTGTATTTTATTTTGTAACACAACAGATGTATATATATAAGTTGGAAGGGATGGAAGTGTAGGAATATAGATAGTATCTAAGATAGTTTATAATCTCTCAAGCATGTTTGTATCACCTTTTGATATAGTAAATAAAATATGCTTGTTCTATATCTGAATTTGCAATTGATCTTAGTTTTGCAATTTTAATTTTAATAACAAATTATTTATATCGATTTAGTATATTCTGATATTTACTCTATACTTCTACCCGATTTAAAAAGAGGTTGTACTTTGAAAATATCCAGGAAATGACTACTCCTCCACATAGATCGTCGCACTCAAAATCTTCGGAACCTCGGACTATGGATATACTTGAGATTTTCTAAAAAGACTTAGAAACTAACACTCAGCAAGTTCAGCTTGCCCAAGCTACATCTGCTTAGATATTGGAATGATTTGAGGTTGCAGCAACACCTAAGGCAGGAACAATTATGGACTTTAGGAAGCTTAATCCGCCAGATTTCTTGGGAATAGAAAATCCCTTGGACGCAGGACAGTGGTTGAAAACTATTGAAGGATTATTAAAGGGAGCTAAAATAGCAGCGAAAGATATGGTATCGTTAGTAAGGATATAACTGAAGGATGTGTCAGAGAATTTATGGAGCTCGCACCATCCGAAAGATTATAGAGATGTGGTATCTTGGGAAGAGTTCAAAGAAAAATTAGAAGAAAGATTCTTTACTGTAATAGCAAGAATGAAACTTGAGAGGAGATTTACCAACATGAAGCAAAATAGAACTTCTGTTGATGAATATGCAACAAAATTTATATGGTTAAGTAGATTTGCTCCAAGTATGGTGACCACTGAGAAAGCAAAAATAGTTCAATTTCGTAAAGGACTGGATAACAGGTTGAAGGCACGAGTTGTAACCTCCGTATCCTAAAATTCTAGCTTAAATGTTGTTTTAGGTTAATTTGGGGCTAGTGGGATTTTTTTTCCATAATTTTTGGTTAATTAAAAACTAGTAACACTAATTTCCTAGGACTTATAAGAATTTACTTTAGGGTTAAAAATAATTAAAAATATCCCAAACTTTTAATTTAGGTTCTAAATAATCAAATATATTTTCTAGAATTTTCTGGAAATTTTCTGATTATTTTTAACATTTATTTTGAGTTAATTAGGGAAAACTGAATTAAAAAATATTTTCTAAAAATAAAAACCCATAATAGTAATTATTCTGCCCAGTCATCCGATAGGGGGCCCACCCATCAGCCTCCCGCAGCCAACTGGGTGGGGCCCGTCTCTCAGTGACAGCGAGGTGGGTGCGGGTGCAACCGAGCCGAGCCGAGTCCGAGTTCGACTCGGACTCAGCTGAGCCAAGCCGGGTCAAATCCGGACCTTCCTATCTGGGCGGGGCTGCATGGATGCATGCCACGTGGCAGACTCCTGAGCCGCGACTTCCCTCTCTCTCTATATATATAATAGTTTAGGTTATAATTTTAGGGTTTTCTTTGAGCCAAATTTTGGAGAATTGTCATCTAGGGTTCCTTCATATTCCAGAAGCCATTACGCATAGCTCCGGACTCCAAACGAGGCCCAATTTCTTGCGTTAGAATGATATTGAGGTTATATTTCTGAATATATAATTTTTTTTACGAAATTATGAGTATTAAATTCTGGAAAAGTCGTAGAGCACAACATGCCCGAAAATAGACACATCTCGATATTTTTGCGATTTCGGGAGAACCAGGAATCAGAATCATGAACCTTTTGAAGTTTCAGAAAGATAATGTTGAGATCATTGACATAAGTTTTTTCCAAAATTTAATTCAAAATATTTATATACTATTAATTCTGTAGAACTTCTAGGTTAGAATTTAACCATCGGAGCACAATACGAAATTTGTATGTGCCATAATTCCCAAACAAATTTAAATTCGGATGAGCCATAAATTCTAGCATATTTTTGATGCTGAAATCTACAAAAAATAATACATGAAAGTCGAGTTTGTATCGGTTGACTTTTCGGTCAACAGATTGCCTCGATTTGCGTGCCATGAGTCTCGAGTCGATAAAATTTAGGTTCTTTTGGACAAAATTTAGAATTGACCTAAAAATCATATTAATAAGATT
Source organism: Iris macrosiphon (assembly GCA_036927795.1). Classification (NCBI taxonomy): domain Eukaryota; kingdom Viridiplantae; phylum Streptophyta; class Magnoliopsida; order Asparagales; family Iridaceae; genus Iris; species Iris macrosiphon. Next base: position 173,026,635 of record JAYESA010000011.1, on the reverse strand, counting down.
AAACTAGGATTTAGAGTAATTATTCCAGAATTAAATAAATTAAAATAAATTATCTTTTGACATGATAAATTTGTAATACATAGGCTATTTGGACTGTGACTGTGATTCTGATTCATACCAGCTAAGGACCACAGGCGAGTACATTTCTGTGATTACTTTCAGTGCTTGATAATCTCTATAACGCATGCTTAGTATCGATTATTTGATTCTTGACACTTGTTACACAGATTAGTATGATAAATTCTTATTATGAGATAAGTGATTGTTCTGGATTATGGTTATTTCTTCGTGACTGGTTGGGAATCCATGTGTACTTGTGGGGAGGGAAAATACTTAGTGGACGTGTGAACTACCCTTTCTATCTCATTGTCTTTTCTGGAATAATAGCAGCCATGTACGATACGTGTGGTTTGCCGGATATTACCCCCTAGCCGTTCACATATCAACAAGGTATTTCAAATCACATAGAGTAGTTGTTCCTATCTGTTCTTCTATCCATTATAGTTATTTCTTTTTTTGCTTGGAGATATTGTACTATATGTTGCCATGACAGAACCTCAGCATTTGGTTATTCTAGTTGCTTTATTGTGAGTTCAGTTTGTTGCTATCATATATTCCTTGCTATTTATTGTCTTATAGCTTCTACCATGTGTTAAAACTATTTTTATTGTGATATACTCGTTCCTTTCCTGACTGGATAAACATTTTAGGTGACTACATTGAGGATGAAATCCCTACACATTATGGACCGTATGCTAGCGACATAATAGAGCATGATCTTGCCCTTCCGGACGATCAGGGAGAGTTAGCAGCTCAGATACCGTCTGCGATGGAGTAGTTTATTAGTAGTTGATTTTGTTAGTTATTTGGATCGGATTGTTCTCCGACAGTTTTCTAAAGTATTTTGAACATTATATTTTGGATATTTAGTTTTTGGGAAAATTCCTTGAACCCGCATCAAGACTATTATTTTATTATCTTGGTGTATTTTTTTAAACTAGTGCCTGTGATTGAGTATAATGCGGAGATGCATATATGTGGTGAGTTATAGATTACTGGTGGCTTATTGTACAGTGTTCTACAGTCGACACTGTAGCGTAGACTGGGCGTACTCATGACTCATGCCCAAATCCAGGGTTCGGGTTGTGACACATTTTTAGTAGTGGCCCATGCAGGTATGATTTTGCACAAGGTTGCGAATTCGTAGTGGTACTCAATTTAGATGTACGACTGCGAGCCTGCCATAGGATATACATACTAGGAATAGGAAAATTCTCAATCATAACTAGAGCCTGCCATAGGATATACATACTAGGAATCGGACCTCTTTTATAGTTGATCGTCCTTCTTGAATACTTTCTTATCTTGTGCCATATCAACTTTATTCTTGTTATTTTCAACCTTTCAGAATGCCACCCAAGACTAGAGCGCACGGTTCTAGAGCCAATGGTGCTCTCCCCACACCACCCATATTGCATAGCTTCATATTTGTATCCTTTGTGCTTAAGCATAGTTTAGTATCAGAACCCTTGACTAGGATTTGTAAGATCACGACTGGTGGAAGCACTATCCTAGTCAGTAATTCTTGTAAGGGGCATTGTGTTACCTTGGGAGGCCATAATTTGGATGCTAGTTTACTCGTAATGCCACTTTAAAGTTTTGACATTGTCCTTGGAATGGATTGGTTGAGTATGCACCATGCTAGCATATACTGTCATGGAGGACGTGTACTGTTTCGCCCTCCAGGAAAGCCATAATTCGAGTTTGTTAGGGGAGGAGTTGAGCAGAGTGATAAAATTATTTATGGAGCCATGATAGCAGAGACGGACTTGCCACACCCAATTATTACAGAATTTTTAGACGTATTTCCTGAGGAGCTACCCAGATTGCCACCGGACATAGACCTTGAATTTACTATTGACTTATGCCTGGGGCAGAACCGGTGTCGCAGCGAGTCTACAGGATCAACAACAGCGAGCTGACAGAACTGAAAAAAATAGGTGGATGATTTCTTAGACAAGGATTTTATTAGATCGAGTTCCTCGCCTTGGGGAACCCCGGTCTTATTTGTACCAAAGAAAGATGGGTCGGTACGAATGTGTATTGATTATAGGGCTCTGAACAACCTCACCATCAAAAACAAATATCCGCTACCAAGGATAGACGATCTTTTCGATCAGTTGAGTGGAGCGAGGGTATTTTCGAAGATCGATTTGAGGTCTGGCTATCATCAGTTGAAGGTGAAGAAGGAAGATATTCCAAAAACTATATTTCGGACAAGATGCGGCCAATGTGAGTTTATGGTGATGCCATTTGGGTTGACTAATGCCCCGACAGTCTTCATAAACTTGATGAACAAGGTATTCCACCAATACCTAGACAAGTTTGTAGTAGTATTCATAGATGATATTCTTGTCTATTCGAAGACACCGGAAGAATACGAGAAGCATCTAAGGATTGTGCTAGAGACCCTTCAGAAGGAGAAGCTCTATGGAAAACTCTTGAAATATGAGTTCTTTCTGGATAAGGTTGAGTTCCTTGGGCATGTGGTAACTGGAGCCAGGATATCGGTGGATCCATAGAAGATTGCTGATGTAGAGTCTTGGACCACTCCTAGTTCTGTTGCAGAGATCAGAAGCTTCTTAGGATTGGCCAGATATTACCGAAAATTTATAAAGGATTTTTCACGGATCGCGGAGCCGTTGACTAGACTCAATTAGGAAGGATGTGCAGTTCAAGTGGACCAAAGAATGTCAGGCTGTATTTAATGAGCTAAAGAAGAGATTGACCAAAGCGCCTGTTTTGACGGTGCCATCGGGGACAGGAGGATTTGTCATTTATAATGATGCTTCAGAAAAAGGCTTGGGATATATTCTAGAGCAGAACAAGAAGGTGGTGGCATATGCTTCTAGCAGTTACGACCATATGAGAGAAACTATCCCACTCACGACTTAGAACTAGCTGCGGTGATCTTCGCTCTAAAGCTGTGGAGACATTATCTGTACGGAGAGCGTGTAGAAATATACACTGACCACAAGAGCTTAAAGTACATCTTTACGCAGAAAGAGTTGAATATGAGGCAGCACAGGTGGCTAGAGCTGATGAAGGATTTTGATATTTTACTACAATACCATCCAGGGAAGGCTAACGTAGTTGCCGATATATTGAGCAGATATCCAGTAGCGATGTACTTGACAACGGATCGTCACTTATTTGTAGAATTGGATAGCCTGGGCATCGAGATTATTATTCCAGGAGTGGAGACACAGATGATGGATATGCAGATTCAATAAGGATTGATGGAGAAGATTCGAGAGACGCAGTACCATGATGAGGGTCTACGAAGCCTCAGAGCTCAGGTACATGCAGGATTGATGGATGACTTCTCTATTGTAGAGGATGGTTCTCTAAGGCACGGGACTAGGTTATGTGTGCCTAGTGGGGACCTGCGTGAGGAGATCATGCAGGAGGCGCATCGTTCTCAGTATTCTATACACCCGGGAGCTAACAAGATGTATAAGGACCTGAGGGAACACGTGTGGTGGTATGGAATAAAACGAGAGGTAGCATATTTTGTCGCCAGATGTTTAGTATGCCAGCAGTTCAAAGCCGAGAGGCAGAGACCAGGAGGATTGCTACAGCCACTACCAATTCCTGAGTGAAAATGGAAGCATATCATGATGGATTTTGTTTCCGGACTTCCACGCACTGCAGGAGGGAATTGTGGACAGGCTGACCAAATCAGCCCACTTTTTGCCTTTCAAACTAGGATTGTCCACGGAGAAGCTCGCTGATTTATATGTAAGACAGATAGTCAGGCTGCATGGAGTTTCAGTAAGTATCGTGTCCGATCGGGATAGTTGATTTGCGTTCCACTTTTGGAGGAGTTTGCAGGCTAGCTTGGGTACCCAACTCAAATTTATCACGGCTTACCACCCTCAGACGAATGGACAGTCAGAGAGGACTATTCAGACGCTCGAGGATATGCTTCAGACATGTGTACTAGATTTTGGTGGCTCGTGGAAGGATCATCTTTACCTGGTAGAGTTTGCATACTACAATAGCTATCAGGCTAGTATCGAGATGTCTCATTTTGAGGCTTTATACGGTAGGAGATGCCGAACTCCATTATCTTGGGACGACGTAGGAGAGAGAGTACTTTTGGGACCAGAGATGGTAGTTGATGCTGCAGAGAAGGTGAAGCAGGTTAGAGAGAGACTTTGGGTGGCTCAGGACAGACAGAAGCAGTGGGCCGATAGCCACAGGAGACCGCTAGAGTTTGAGGTATCGATTCGTTTATTTAAATAGTTATTACGTTCTTAGATCATCCGTTAAGTTCCTATTTTGGCATAGGTTGGCGACTTAGTGTTCTTGAGGATCTCTACGACACGTGGAATAATTCGTTTCGGTGGAGGTGGAAAGTTTAGTCCAAAATTCATCGGACTTTTCAATATTCTGGAGAAGGTCAGAGTAGTAGCTTATCGACTAGCCTTACCGCTTATATTGGAAGGAGTAAACAACGTGTTCCATGTATCCCAGCTGAGATGATACGTGGCAGATCCTAGCCATGTATTAGATCATTCAGAGCTTGAGGTTGGACCAAGCCTCCGTTATCTGGAGCAGCCAGTGGAGATCCTTGACCGCAGAGATAAGGTGCTTCGTAACCAAGTAATTCTGTTGGTTCGTGTTGCTTGGAGGTACCATTCTTCCGGTGAATCTACTTAGGAGCGGGAAGAGAAGATGCGAGAGCGTTATCCCTATCTTTTTGCACCATGAGATAATTTTCTTCTTATTTGTTCTGCCTTAAATTTTGAGGATAAAATTTTTTTTAGGAGGGTAGACTTGTAACCTCCGTACCCTAAAATTCTAGTTTAAATGTTTTAGGTTAATTTGGGGCTAGTGGAATTTTTTTTCATAATTTTTGGTTAATTAAAAACCAGTAACACTAATTTCCTAGAACTTGTAAGAATTTATTTTAGGGTTAAACATAATTAAAAATATTCCAAACTTTTATTTAGGTTCTAAACAATCAAATATATTTTCTAGAATTTTCTGAGAATTTTTTGATTATGTTTAGCATTTATTTTGAGTTAATTAGGAAAAACTGAATTAAAAAATATTTTCTGAAAATAAAAATCCATAATAGTAATTATTCTGCCCAGTCAGCCGACATGGGGCCCATCCGTCAGCCTCCCGCAGCCAACTGGGTGGGGCCCGCCTGTTAGTGACAACGAGGTGGGTGCGGGTGCAGCCGAGCCGACCTAGAGCCGAGCCGAGTCCGTGTTCGACTCGGACTCAGCTGAGCCAAGCCGGGTCAAACCCGGACCGTCCGATCTGGGCAGGGCTGCATGGATGCACGCCAAGTAGCAGACCCCTGAGCCGCGGCTGTCCTCTCTCTCTGTATATATAATATTTTAGGTTATAATTTTAGGGTTTTCTTTGAGCCGAATTTTAGAGAATTCCCATCTAGGATTCCTTCATATTCCAGAAGCCATTACGCATAGCTCCGGACTCCAAACGAGGCCCAATTTATTGCGTTAGAATGATATTGAGGTTATATTTCTGAATATATAATTTTTTTTACGAAATTATGAGTATTAAATTCTGGAAAAGTCGTAGAGCACAACATGCCCGAAAATAGACACATCTCGATATTTTTGCGATTCCGGGAGAACCAGGAATCAGAATCATGAACCTTTTGAAGTTTCAGAAAGATAATGTCGAGATTATTGACATAAGTTTTTCCCAAAATTTAATTCGAAATATTTATATACTGTTAATTCTGTAGAACTTATAGGTTAGAATTTAACCATCGGAGCACAATACGAAATTTTTATGTGCCATAATTCCCAAACGAATTTGAATTCGGATGAGCCATAAATTCTAGCATGTTTTTGATGCTGAAATCTATAGAAAATAATGCATGAAAGTCGAGTTTGTGTCGATTGACTTTTTGGTCAACAGATCGCCTCGATTTGCGTGCCATGAGTCTCGAGTCGATAAAATTTAGGTTCTTTTTGACAAAATTCGGAATTGACCTAAAAATCATATTAATAAGATTAAACTAGGATTTAGAGTAATTATTCCAGAATTAAATAAATTAAAATAAATTATCTTTTGACATGATAAATTTGTAATACATAGGCTATTTGGACTGTGATTGTGATTCTGATTCATACCAGCTAAGGACCACAGACGAGTACATTTCTGTGATTACTTTCAGTGCTTGATAGTCTCTATAACGCATGCTTAGTATCGATTATTTGATTCTTGACACTTGTTACACGGATTAGTATGATGAATTCTTATTATTAGATAAGTGATTATTCTGGATTATGGTTATTTTTTCGTGACTGGTTTGGAATCCATGTGTACTTGTGGAGAGAGTAAATACTTAGTGGACGTGTGAACTACCCTTTCTATCCCATGGTCTTTTCTGGAATAATATCAGCCATGCACGACACGTGTGGTTTGCCGGATATTACCCCCTAGCCGTTCACATGTCAATAAGGTATTTCAAATCACATAGAGTAGTTGTTCCTATCTGTTCTTCCATCCATTATAGTTATTTCTTTTATTGCTTGGAGATATTGTACTATATGTTGCCATGACAGGACCTCAACATTTGGTTATTCTAGTTGCTTTATTGTGAGTTCAGTTTGTTGCTATCATATATTCCTTGCTATTTATTGTCTTATAGCTTCTACCATGTGTTTGAACTGTTTTCATTGTGATTTACTCGTTCCTTTCCTGACTGGATAAACATTTTAGGTGACTACAATGAGGATGAAATCCCTACACATTATGGACTGTATGCTAGCGACATAATAGAGCCTGATCTTGCCCTTCCGGACGATCAGGGAGAGTTAGCAGCTTAGATACCGTCTGCGATAGAGTAGTTTATATATTAGTAGTTGATTTTGTTAGTTATTTGGATTGGATTGTTCTCCGACAATTTTCTAAAGTATTATGAACATTGTATTTTAGATATTTAGTTTTTAGGGAAATTCTTTGAACCCGCATCAAGACTATTATTTTATTATCTTAGTGTATTATTTTAAACTAGTGCCTTTGATTGAGTATTATGTGGAGATGCATATATGTGGTGAGTTATAGATTACTGGTGGCTTATTGTACAATATTTTACAGCTGACACTGCGGCGTAGGCTGGGCGTACTCATGACTCATGCCCAAATCCAGGGTGCGGGTCATGATACAAGTAGCACCTTATCCTTGTCAGACATATGCTGAAATAGTAGAAGCAGACAGGGATCAAAAAAGGATATATAATGAGAAATTTGGATCAAAGGTGGGAGGACAAAAGAGGAATTGGGAAATTAGTTCTTCTCAGGCGAGAAATCACAGACAAGGCCAGGTCAAATCCACACAGGCTGAAAAAAATAGAAACCAAATGAGTTATACCTATTATGGGAAATCGGGACACAAACAACTCCTGCAGGAAGTTTCATGGATTGTGTCTTAGGTGTGGATCGCCTGCACATCAAGCTCCACAATATCCTCGTAAAACCACAGGAAGACCTGGGACTCAGAACTATTCACAAGGACCAAGGTTTGTGAACCAATGATTTAGGCCAAGGCCAATGCTATAAATAAATGGACTCAGACCTATGGCATTAACAAAACCTCCAGTACCTCCAACTCAAGCTTGAGTAAATTCTGGATTTCAGCAAAGACATTCGCTTGCCCCTTAAGCTCATCAGTTTAACCAAGCACAGAGGGCAAATCAGAATAATAACAAGAGAAGAAAGATGCAGGGACAAGCCTTCATGATGAATGTCAATAAAGATGAGTTGGCTGGATAAGTAGTAGCAGGTAGCATACTCATATCATCCAGTCCTGCATCAGTATTATTTGATTCTGGAGTAACTCATTATTTTATATCTGCATCTTTTGCATCTATGCATGATATTTTGAATCAGTCCTTAGTTAAAAACTTGAAAATTCTTACTGGTAATAGTGTTGTAGAAGTTAGCAGAATATGTTAAGAATGCGCGATTAAAATAGGAGGAGAAAATTTTCATGTTAGATTATTAGTCTTTCCTATGAATAACTACGATGTAGTACTGGGAATGGATTGGTTAAACTCGACCTCGGCAGTTATAAATTGTAGACATATTTCAACTGCCAGGTAAAGACATATATACATTTGTTAAAGATCAGAAAAAATTTGTTGAAAAGGAATTAGAAAAATTTGAATTACCTTCAGAAAGAAATTTCAAAAAACAGGAGATTGAAAAATGGCCAAGAATTGTTGATAAATTTAAAGATGTTTTTCCCGATGAATTACTTGGAATACCACCTGATAGGGCTATCGAATTTAGTATTGATATAATTCCTGGAGCTGCTCCTATTGCAAAGAAGATATATTCAATGAATAAGAAGAACTAGCTAAATTTAATAAACAAATCAACGAATTGTTGGCTAAGGAATTTATTAGACCCAGTGCATCACCATGGAGAGCACTTGTATAATTTTAAAGAAAAATGATGGAAGTTTGAGGTTGGTGATTGATTATAGAGCATTAAATGAAGTCACTATCAAAAATAAATATCCATTACCAAGGATCAATGAATTGTTTGATCAATTAGGAGGAGCAACAGTATTTTCAAAGATTGATCTCATATAAGGATATCATCAGGTGAAGGTTAGAAAAGAAGACATACCAAAAACAGCTTTCAGAACTCGTTATGGACATTATGAATTTCGAGTCATGCCCTTTGAATTAACCAATGCACCTAAAATCTTTATGGACTTAATGAATAGAATAATTTATCAATACTTGGATAAATTTGTAATTGTGTTCATTGATGATATATTAATTTACTCGAAGAATGAAAAAGAACATGAAGAACATTTGAGGATAGTACTTCAAACTTTGCGACAGGAGAAATTATATGGAAAGCTGAGTAAATATGAATTTTGGTTAAATAAAATTTTCTTTTTGGGTCATATTGTAAGTGGAGAAGGAATAGCAATAGATCCTAAAAGATAGAAGCAGTCAAATCATGGCCTATTCCTAAGAATGTAGCAGAAATTTAAAGTATTCTTGGTTTAGCTGGATATTATAGGAGATTTGTGGAAAACTTTTCAAGAATTCTTGAACCAATTACTCGGTTAACTCGGAAGATGATAATTATATTTGGACCGATAGATGCCAATTAGCTTTTGAGGAATTAAAAGAAAGACTCATTACTGCTCTAGTGCTAGCATTACCATCAGGATCTGGAGGATATGAGATCTATAGGGATGGTTCCAAAAAAGGATTGGGTTGTGTATTGATGCAACATAGGCGTGTTATCGCGTATGCTTCTTGTCAATTGAAGACACATGAGAGAAACTATCCAACTTATGATATGGAATTGGCAGCTGTAGTCTTTCAACTAAAATTTTAGAGACACTATCTATATAAGTAAAGAATCAAAATATATACAGATCATAAAAGTCTTAAGTATGTATTTACACAAAAAAAAATTAAACATGTGGCAACGAAGATGGTTGGAATTACTTAAAGACTTTGAAATGGAGATGGAATATCATCCAGGAAAGGCTAATAAAGTGACTGATGCTTTAAGTAGGAGACCTACAATATTCTGTCTGAATACACTAAAGAAGATCTTGGAAGATCTGAGAAAAATGGGGATTGAGATAATTTGTCCAGTAGCAGATGGAATTTGGGCCAACTTATAAATACAATCACCCTTGGTGGAAAGGATTAAGATGACACATAGGAATGATGTGAAGCTACAAAATTTGTTGACAAAGACAGAAGCTGGATTACAAACTGGTTTAATTAAACAATCTGACGGATCTTTAAGATTCGGAAATCGGTTGTGTGTACCTTATGGAGATCTCAGAACAAAAATAATATCAGAAGCCCATAATTCACAATATTCTATTCATTCTGGGAGTACAAAGATGTATAAGGATCTGAAGCAGAAGTTCTGGTGGCACGGAATGAAAAGAGAAATTGCCAAGTTTGTGTCAAAATATTTGGTTTGTCAATAAGTGAAAGCTAAACATCAGAGGATTGATGGACTTCTTCAACCTCTACCTGTACCAGAATAGAAATGTGAGCATATTACCATGGACTTTATATCAGGACTTCCAAGAACTCAAAAAGGTAATAATGCCATTTGGGTAATCGTAGACATGCTTACAAAATCTGGTAAATTTCTGCCATTCCGAGTTGGTCAATCAACTAAACTTTTAGCAGATATGTATATAGCAGATATGTATGTGAAGAATATTGTTAGTCAATATGGGATACCAGTGAGTATCGTATCTGATAGAGATACTCGATTTACTTCTAGATTTTGGAAAAGTCTACAAGAAAGTCTTTGTACCCGTTTAAAATTTAGTTGAGAATACCACCCATAGACTGATGGTCAATCTGAAAGGATAATTCAAACTTTAGAAGATATGTTAAGGGCATGTATTTTAGACTTCGGGTGATCATGGGACGATCATTTGTATTTGATTAAATTTTTATATAATAACAGTTATCATGTCAGTATTAAAATGGCACCATTTGAACCCTTATATGGAAGAAAATATCGATCCCCAATGTGCTAGAGTGACATAGGAGAACGTAAACTCTTAGGTCCAGAACTGGTTACGCAGACAGTGGACAAAGCCAAGGCAATCCGGAGTCATCTTCAGGCAGCACAAGATAGACATAAAATATGGGCAGATAAGTATCGAAGAGATTTGGAATTCAAAGTAGGTGACCATGTGTTCCTAAAGTTTTTCCCTACACGGGGGACTATTAGATTTGGAACTCGGGGAAAGCTAAGTCCAAGATACATAGGTCCATTTGATATTTTGGAACGAATTGGAGACGTATCTTATCGACTTGCTTTACCACTATTATAGGAAGAAGTTCATGATGTCTTTCATATATCCCAACTCCGCAAATATGTGCCAGATTTCAGTCATATACTATATCATTCTGAAATCACAGTGGGTCCAATATTACGCATAGAACAAAAGCCAATGGAACTTCTAGATCAAAAGCAGAAGATTCTCAAGAACAAGACTATTTCTCTGGTACGAGTATCATAGAATAAAGACTTGTCAGGAGAACCTATCTGGGAAAGGAAGGATGACATGCGAAGACAATACTCGTATCTATTCGAGGGCTAATGTTAGTTTTAGTCTATGTTTTATTTATTTCCTTGCCTATTTTCTAATTCCGAGGAAAACAAATTATAAGGAGAATAGAGTGTCATAACCTATATTTTATATAAATAATTTAATTATCATAGTTTTTTTTATATAAAAGTTGCATTTTAGTCCTTAAATAAACCTTTTAATGACTCTAACTTAAAATTCCTACACTTAGACCCCTAAGGAAAATTTTGCAATTGAAAATAATTCTTATTCACCTACTTCCTATGTGTCACTTGTGTCACGCCCCGATCCCGAAAGGGTCAATCGTCCTCGCCGGATCCTTTACGGAACCGATTCATCCTCGCTTGGGGCGTGATGCCGTGCGAGCCTGGAGTTGCGCTCGCACAAGGCAAGAACTTGCAGTTTTAGGAACCCATTTTGAAACACAATTTATAAAACACATTCACAGAGATTTGAACACAAGTGCGGAAGAAACATGCTTTTCATTGATAATTCAGAATAATTTACATAGAGTTTACATTGATGCACCTTCTCGGCTATTGAATTGCATTACAAAAGATAACTCAAAATGCAGGACGCGTTCCGTCAGATAGTCCACGTCGTTTGTACATTACACCCTTGTATAGATTGAAGTCTCTGCCTCCAAAATGAACTGACTCCAGCTATACTTCAAAATAGAGGTGCTCCTAACGCCTCCTCGCTATGCTCTAGCGTTGCACCGTCTGAGTGCCTGAAATAGTTGCCCACAACGTGGGTCAGTACTCAACTTGTACTGGTGAGCGAGATGAACCCACTCGACTAAATCGACACTAGCTTGTTAGGGACGAGCATGCATTAAGATAGCTTCTATAAGGAAGCAAGTGAAATCAATTCATATCAGTTGCATGTTTTGATAGAAATGAAAATAGTATCGAATCCAACCAGTACACCGATTGCTTACTCAATCGATGCACGCCTTCCCTGAAACGAAACACAAGTATACTTACCATCTGCACAAGACAATGAGTTAGCATGCGTTCTATTCTATGCGGTCATTGGTGTGATCGATACCTTAGGGACATATTTCAAGCATTAGCGGCGTGCCCTATCAGCCCGGGTAGCAAGCCCCGCTGGAGGTCCCGCTATGCATCGTGACGAGCACGAATCAAATATTTCCCTCCGGATCGATACGGTTCCAGTGCCCCGGAAAGCCGTTTCGGGGAAATGCCAAACCCTGTGCACAAGTTGTCCCAGACCATGCAAATGCATGAATAATTCATATTACATACAATGCATCAAAATAAACAGAAGAAGTAAAGCAGCAACATATATATATATATATCTCATACAATAGTTCATATTTTCTCAAACGGTGTTCCGATTCAGTTATCCCATAAGTTCAAACTCTATCCGAGGCACCAGGCCGCCACAAACAACCAACTTTCCTTATAAACAAGCTCAAATTATAAGGTGTGCAAGCATATGATAAATTAGTCTACAAATCCCATGTTTCTTTCTTAGTGGCTGGCATGCCTGTGGCTAAGGATTTTCTAGGCGTCCAACCGGGCATCATCGAGTGAACGATTGAAACTTAGAGATGTTGGCATGAAGAAGTAGGAAAGAAGGGACCAAACCACTCACTGGTTAAGGGAAAAGAGGCTGAAACTAGGAATCCCGCTAGCGACGATCAAACGTCAGTTACGCGAACCTGAAACAGCACAAGCACCGAGTTAGAAATCTTGCCTATCCTTTCTTGCCGAACTCCCCAAAATCCAAGCTCCAAACGATAAAACTAGCAGCCAAAACCAAGCAAATCGAAAGCAACACCAAATCAAAATCCCAAAGCGGCAATCAAGAAAACCAAGCAACCAAAATACGAAAACTATTGGACTCGTTTCAATAGAGGCATTTCCATGAGTTGGAAAGGATCATCGCATTTTGTCCGTGGCAAGAAGATGCCGAGATCTAAGTTACGACTCAGACGGACTAGCCACAAGCCCAATTACATTGTGCTCGTCCCGGTCGGATCGGGATTTGAGGCACTACAACTTGGCTGGACAAGGGGGTATTAGTCATCATCAAAAAATCATCATGATTTTGTTTGGTTTATGGGGAATGGAAGAGGAGATGGTGTATATGGAGAAGGAGGAAAGGGGTTCGGTCCTCTTCTTTATCTTCTTTTCTCCATCTTCTTTCTTCCACTCCCTCACCCACCTTCTCCCTCACTCATCTCTCCCCTCTCCACAAGATGCTATGGCTGCTGTTACTCTGCTGCTGCGGCAGCTATTACTTGCTGCTGCCGCAGCTGCTAGTACGGCATCGCCGACCGCCGGCGCCAGCCATCCCACCATGTCGTCTCCTCATCCGATCTCCTCCGGACAACCCTCACCACCATCCCTTTTCTTTTAGGTATAATATTTTCCCTAATCTTCTTTAATTTCTGAATCTAGGTCAGATTTTAGTCTAGTCTCTAAGATTTTTTGATCTTGTCATTATGATTGTAGTTGGGAATTTCTAGGGAAATCAAGAAATCAAGTTCGATTTGGAACCTAAATAGCAAGGCAAGCCCTTACTACCTTTCTCAAATTTATCTTCAATATGGTTACTTTGTTTGACTATCATGCTCAAACCAAAATTAAAATTTTCAAAATTTATTTATTTTTATTTTCTGAAATTCAAGATGCTCCTACGTAATTATGATATGTGGACAAAAGACTTGGACATGGTGCGTCATAATGACACTACGTAATTATTAATCTAGTTTGATTTGATTCAATATATATATATATATATATATATATATATATATATATATATATATATATATATATATATATGATAGGAATATGATAAACAAATACGAGGTATTGTTGTGATATTGTATACTAATTAGTTTAGTGAATATGTGCATGAATATTAATCCTATATATATGTGATACTTTAAGAAGTAATAATTATATAAGGATATGAATTTGAGAAGCTTAAAGTATACATAGTTACATACAAGTTATGATTCAAGAAAATTTACGAATATAGATGCTTGTGCTTATATATATATATATATATATATATATATATATATATATATATATATATATATATATATAGAGAGAGAGAGAGAGAGAGAGAGAGAGAGAGGGAGAGAAGGGATCCATATCCCCCATCCCCATGTTATGAACCGTTGGATCTTGTTTAAGTCATCTAATCATAACCATTGATTTGAATGGTTCAAAGCAACGGTTAAGATTATATGACTTAAACAAGATCCAACGGTTGTAAATATGGGGATGCTTCGGGATGTATAATAAGAGGGGATGTCGATCCCTCCTCATATATATATATATATATATATATATATATATATATATAAGATTATACGAGAGCTTAAATAGAGTAGTGTATTTTTTTTTGCACTATATAATCTTATTGGAAAGACGATTCACGCATGGTTTTAGCCAAATGTTTATAAAGTATAGCTTTGGAACATAAGTTACATAAACACCTCTATATAGATTAACTTATTTCTTGAGAAATATTAAAAGAGGTAATTTATTCATAAAATTTTATATTTATTAAATCTGTCCAAATTTAATATATATAATTAATTAGCTTGATTACTCTCAATTTATAGTTAAATAAGTATTTACAAGTATCCATATATTTGGGTGACCTAATATTATTCTATAAAGGTATAAAATATGGGTTGTATACTTTTCAATGATTGTTTTAGATAAAATTAATTTTTAGTTTTGTATATATTTTTACAGTGAAGTTTTATCCAATTCAAATTTGGACTATTTTAAATACGGGTGATTTGTAGTTTATATTAGTAAATGATAACATGACTTGGCAATTCTTTTTAAAGAGTTTCTTAACAATATATGATTTGGCTGATGTATATTCTATAGAATGATCAATATCTTAAAAATAATTTTCTTATAAATAAAAATTCATGCTAGGGATTAAATATACATATATCCAGTTGTTGTGTCAATGCTTGATAGATTATTTTTTGTAAAAGTTAAGTTTGTCTGATACTTCTTGTTTAGTTCGAATTTTGTAGTAAATATTAAGAAAATATGAGTTGCTAGCATAAATGTATATTAACCGAGGTAAAAAAAATCGCTATAAACTAGCCTTGGTAAGAAAGATTCCTTTTAAAAAAAATTGTACCTTAGAGTTTATATTCACTGCGTGCAATACCAGTGTTGAGAATTGCTCCACCGAATGGGTCAGCGAACACAAAAAATTCTATGTAGGGTTGCTCCGGGTCTTTTTGTTGAATGGTAAAATTTTTGGAGTACAAAAACAAAAGGAAACTCTACCAAAATTTCTAAATTTTTTTAGAGAGAATCAATTTCAAAAAATCTGAAAAAATAGTATTCCCTATTTTTATTTATTAGACATTCTGGAGTTAGATTCAACCCTTAAATTCTTAGATTATAAATTCTTTTAAATTTTAGGACGCGTAGAAATTTTTTGCACATGCCCAAAAGAGCAAATAAGATAGCTTTTATTTATATTCCCAGATGAGGAGTATAATTTTTATGTCTTCGAAATTTTTTCTACCAAATGGAAGAGCTCCGTTAGGCGTGATACCTTTAGCGGAATATATCTTTTTATTGGATGTTTAATGTTTCCGTAAAGACGAAATGACTTGCTGATGCGATATTCTCGCAAATGTGTAGTCTTTGAAACACAAGCCGAGATACAAAATTAGAAGTATTAATTCAGCTTAATTTGATTGTTAGATAGTGTCACTCCCCGTTTCCGATATACATATTTTGAACGTATTTTTATTTTAGCATGGTTGCATGTGCATGGAGACTAGAGCCATTCTTTGGTTTAACCTGGTTCATGGTTTATTTTGTGGGTTGGTTCAACTCATGAGAACCGTTGGTTCAACCCTAAACCCTACCATATATAACCCAATATTCTCTCTCTCTCTCTCTCTCTCTCTCTCTCTCTCTTCACTTCTTTATTTTGTCCTCCTTTAGTTTTCTCTCCTCATTTCCATAGCAAGTACACCTTGCATAAAAAAATGGAGAAACCCTTCCTATTATTATTATTCTATTATGTTTATTATATGTTTCTAAGAACTTTTAGTTCTTGGAGTTTTCTGGTTTGATGGATGGATTAGTGTAGATCTATATTTCTAACTTAGGGTTTCATGGGTTTCATGAGTTTTTCTTAATTTTGATATGTTAAACATGTGTATTTGAAAACTAGTTTTTGCTACATGATAGAGCCTTCAATTTAGAGCATTTTGGCTTTTAGTTCACCCGATTTGGACATAAAATGAGGATTTTATGGACAGAACAAGATTTTAGTTTTTGGAGCTTTTTTTGCCATGGCCGAACCTGCTGTTGGAGGCGTCCAGTGAGCATATAGACTGAGAGTGCCATGCGGCCTGAGAGGGTTATGCGGCATAAACTCTTGCCGTATACTGACAACATGCGTCCATCTTGTTGGACGCATGACTGCTGATTTACACAAGTGTCCTTGAACACCTTGTGCTTTCACTTGCTGAACGAATGAGAAATTCTCGAAGTCCAAGAGAACTCCATGCGGCATTGAACCCCATGCGTCATCGATATCCATGCGGCCTGGAGAGCATATGGCCCCTATTTTCTTGCACGCATGGCTCTGAACCGTTAGCACTTATTTTTATGGTTTTGGCTTTTCTTCCTGACATACTTTATGGCTTGTCACATCAGTCACTTTATGTCACATCATATACACTTTATTTTTTTCCCGTCATTTCATCACTTGTCCCAAGGAGTAGACCTTAACCTTGGGCATGTGGCCAAGTAGTCCATGCGGCCTGACTTTATGCGGCCTGACTTCATATGCGGTCAGGATTATCATACGACCTGACTTTCCATGCGGCCTAGAGACCCATGCAGCCCTGCTTGTTGATTAAATATTTCTTGATTCATGTGACCCAATGTATAATTGGTAATTGGACTCGAATACTGTATCCATCCTGATACCACTGTTGTCTGATAATTGTTCATGATTTAATGTGCGTCGAGGTACGACACATCGTGTCACGTGTTAAGTGATTATATTTGGATTGTGCATCGAGAATGCCTCCAAATTTCTGAACGCTTGATATTATATATATATTATTTCCCCAACACGAGCATAATAAGCAAGTCAACTACCGAAGCTTGGCTAGGATATTGATTGTTTAAATGTTGCATACACGCTCGAGTGAATCCAGATTTAACTTCTATGGATTCGTATCTAGCGTGCCCGTACCTTGTACAACATCTTAAGAAATTTTTTTATGTGACCACGCCTTGAGATTTTAAGCATAACATAGGGCTAATTAGGTAACTAAAAGTGGTAGTAACATTTGGAGGGATGGGTATCCTGAGATCATGCCAACGAACCTTACTACATAGATTCATTCTAAGTGCGCTGTGGGCTGACCACCACAGATACTATATATCATCTGTCATAGTAGAGTGAAGTATCTGACCTATTATTATGTCGAGCCACTATTTCAATATAGAAACACTGGAACTGTTAATACCATATTTTTAGCGTAGTGGCCCTACGGGGGACTAGTGCATCCTGTAAGGTCCTATTTTATTTATTTGGTTTGGTTAGCTCATGTTTGGCACTAGCGTGATCTGAGGATACTTATTATGCCTTATTTTGAGATAACCTCAGACTACACAAAAACAGCAAGCCGTACAAATGATTGGCCGATTTATGAAGAATTAGAATTGGTTGTGATTGTATTATTCATCTAGTAGCCTAGGGAAGTGGACTGTCATAGTGTGATATTTCAACCCTTGTCCTTATTTGGTTATAGGGTTGAGCCTTAGCGCTAGGATTTGCCATAGACCTAAGTTACAACACTGAACCTATGTATTACTATATGTTTTCCTTGTGTTTTTGTTTCTCAATTTTGTGCTTCCTTTGTGGTACTTGCTATTTGGGGTCTAACTCCACTGGTTTTACATGGCCAGGTTTTGAGCCAGCACCCAAGGATCCAGCGTATCTTCCCCTAACTCATGGCGCGTACCAGGAACATAGTCGCAGGAGATAGCGAGTGAGTTTTCTTCTTCCCTGCTCATCATTGAATATTTACTTCTCTGTCCCAGAAAGGAACGATTGAGACATGAGAAAGTATCTGCCACCGTAGGTAACTACTCTCCAGGAAGGATTTGAGCTTTATAAGATTCGAGTGCAGGATCAAAGCCGGCTAGGATAAGTGAAATATGAAGCTCTTCCTTCTGTCTCTGAGCTTTCTTCAAATCAGTAGTAATAGGATGATATTGAACCAGTTCCTCCCATAAAGCCTTCTTTGAAGCCAGATATTCATTCACAGGCTTCTCATTTTTTTTTGTATTAAACAATAACTCGTACAACTCATAGATACGGGCAATATTTCACTTCTGCGAATATAATTCTTCCAGAGATGCCAAATTTGTTTGCTTGATTCACACCACTGAACATTAGCAGCTAGCAATATGCGGTTCCATACTATTCCACAACCATGACATAACGTATGCATCTGCACTCATCCAATTTTCATACTCAGCGAAAGTTTCAGGCGGGGGTTCTTCCGTCAAAAACTTTAACTTTTTCTTTGCCCTTAACACTACTTTGATAGACTTTGACCAGGCAAGGTAGTTCGCACTATTGAGTTTCAACGCTGTAATCGACTTTCCCAATTCATCCTTATGAATAACACTAAAAGGAGAACCACCTCCGCTACCACCTCCGCTACTAACCTCGCTATAAGATGCGATCACCAACATACTTGTAGATGCAACAGAAAGACGAGGTCTTTGAAACCCTAGATCTCACAACGAACCTCAACCGACGACGAACAACCAACGAAGATCTGTAGAAACCCTAGATCTCATAAATGAACCACGAACGACTACGAACAACGAACGACAAACGACGAATAATAAAATGTAGACGAAAAATAGTTCGATCGGTCCTGTCGTAGATGGGATGTTCAATACTTTCAAATATATGCTCTGATACCAAGTGAAGTTTGGAGATGGAGAGGAGAAGGATAAAAGTAGGAGAAGAGAGATTATGAGCAAAGAGATTGCAAGGGCCTTGAACCCTAGGTTGCATCTCATGTCTATTTATATTGATATGCAATACACCCACAATTTATATTATACCCTCATATGATAAATAACAAAATAAAATAACTCTAACAAAAATAATTTTCAAATTTTAATTATAATTTGTTATAAATGTTTTTTTTGAAATTTTTATATGTTTTAAATAGATAATACCATATAGTTAGTTTAAATATAACTTAAAATTTAAACATAATTTAAATTATAAACTTAATTTAAAATTTTAATATATTTATATATTTTCATTTGTTATATATTTTAATTTTTTAATTTTTTTATCAACTACGTGAGAATAAAAAACAAAAGGGGTATATATATATATATATATATATATATATATATATATATATATATATATTAACGTGCACGTTGCACGTGCGTAAAAAATGTTAAAAATTTTAAATATAAAATGATTATAAATATTATTTTTTCTAAGAATCAAACTAAAACAATCAAAAAAAAAAAAAACTACTATTTTAACCACTTGAGTTCGAATTGTATAGTTGTAAATAAATAATTATTGTAAAACATAATAAAAAAAATATAAATAGTCCAATCTACGTAGGTTATATTTATTTAAAAATAAATAAATAATCTCATTTAAATAATTTGTCTAGGATTTTCAAATGTCCTGAAATAGTTCTGATAGACTCGTCTTTAACTTGACTTGCATCTCTTATAGAGAGCCTAGCTTTAGCTTAGATCAGCTTCGGCTTGAATTCAAACATTACTTTTTCTTCGAGAGCACGAACATGAGCTCGGTATTATTAGAGAGCACGAGTATGTAGGTGCTCACTTTAGGGTTAGGGCCTTAACACCCACCCCTAGGGTTAGGGCCTAGGCTAGGCAACGTGTTTTGAGGCAGATAACAAAATACAATACAGATATATCATATACGTTGCAACTTCACGAACAGTGTACACCTTGCAACTTGCCAGAGGGTGTGATACCTAGGAATTGTCATTGTAATTTTTTTTAATTTTTTTATCCCTTGATTCAATTTTTTTGTGGGGTACCTAAATCATGATGTCAGTTATATGTTTACTAAACCTTGCTATTCCATCATATAGGCCTGGAGTCACAAGAGTAGAGACAGATTATTACTTGGTATTAGAGACTGTTGGATAGGGACACGAGGAAAAAGTTACACATCACATTTCACTTACTTGCTAGCTCTACTTACTATTTACAACCCTTTTTTTTTTGTATCCTGCATCAATGAGGAAGTGGGGAAATGAGGATAAGATAGTAGTCTGAGCAAGTAGCCTTTACTTTAAATTGTGTAAGTGGTCCAAACAACACCTACAGGAAGTCTAGTGGCTTATATATACTTTAAGCTCCAAATCCAAGTTATAGAAGAGGATCCATAACAAGAGTCCAATGTGAACTTTGTATAATTGTATTATATGAAATTTCCCAATTAAGATTCTCTAAGATTATATTGGTTATACGACTATAATTTTTTTGCAGAAGTTTTAGGGCTGTCCCAGATTATCCTATCTTCATGTGAGGTGTGATTTTGACTTTCTAAGCACCTGATATTGTTAAAAAAAAAATTTTAAAATTAAAATTTATGATAAATATATTTTTAATTATAAGTTGTTATGTTCACTACGTTCTAGGTACGAAAAAGAAAAAAAAATCTATAATATTATTAAAAAATTAGATAAAAAATTAAATTATATTAAAATATTTAAAATATTATTTGAATATATTTTAATTATGATTTGTTATAGATATATTTTTAGAATTTTGGATATATATTTAGTTATATAATACCATATTGTTAGTTTAAATATAATTTAAATATTAAATATACTTTAGAATTTGTTATATATTCACGTAGTTAGAAGAATTTTAGATTTTTTTTTTATTAACTACTTGAGGAGGAGATAACATATGCGGTAGTTAAAAAGAATTAATTTTTTTATATTAACTAGTAAATGTACGTGTGTTGCACGTAAAAGAAAAAATTTCTAATGTTATTGTAAAATAATTTAAACATTTAAATATATTTTAATTATAATTTGTTATAGATATATCTATTTTTTATAAAAAGTCTTGAAAAGGTTAGTCGTCTAACTTGTACGTATATCCTCACGTAATTTTTTTTAAAATAAATAAATTTTACCTAATTGTTTAACTACATATTATTATATAACTATAGTCAATTACCTCTTTTAGCTCATGTGGTTAAAGTGTGAGTACTTTTCTTTGGTTGGTCAAGTTCGATTTTCCATGACGTTATTTATAACAAATTTAATTTTTTTTTAGATAATTTTTTTTAAATAAATTGTGTAGGATTTACAAACGGCTTAGACGGCTCACTTATGAGCCGTTTTGAAGCCTCATTATAAATGTAGAGATAATTGAGGATATACATAAAGCTTTTTTTTGAGACGCTTCAAAGTTGTATTATATATACTAGTAAATATATGTGCGTTGCACGTAAAATAAATTTTTTTAATATTATTATAAAATATTATAATATATTATAATAATAATTTATTATGGATACATTTTTACTCTTTATAAAAAGTCTTGAAAATGCTAGCCGTCTAAGATGTACATATATCCTCGCATAATTAAAAATTAAAAATTAAAAATTAAAAATTAAAAATAAATAAATTTAACTAATTGTTTAACTACATAAGATTATATAGCTATAATCAAACACCTCTTATAGCTCATATATTTAAGGTAGGAGGCATTCTTCTTGGCTGGACAAGTTCAATTTCCAATGACGTTATTTATAACAAATTTTTTTTACGTAATATTAATTTTTAAATAAATGGTTAGTATTTATTAACGGATTAGACGGCTCACTTTTGAGCCATTTTGAAGCCTCATTATATCACATAATATATATATATATATATATATATATATATATATATATATATATTATAATATAATAAGGCTTCAAAACGGCTCAAAAGTAAGCCATCTAAGCCGTATGTATATCATCAAAAACTCTGTTAGCCAGGAAAGATATCTCCTACCTTAACCACATGAGTTAGAAGAGATGTTTCTTTATAATTAGATAATATTAAGTAGCTAATTGTTTTCAAGACTCTTTATGAAAAGTAGAAATATATCCATAACTAATTATAATTAAAATATATATCAAATATATAACAAATTCTAATATATATATATATATATATATATATATATATATATATATATATATGTGATGCGTAGTCCAAGTGGTTAGAGCGTTGGGTCTCCGGGCGGAAGGCTCGGGTTCGAATCCCACTCCCCGAGGTTGTGTGGGTTGGCTATATATATATATATATATATATATATATATATATATATATATATATATGATCCGAATCGGAAGTCCCGTCCGCGGAGCCCCGCCAAAGCACCCTCCCTCGCCATCGGATCGGGGGCTCCCACAGGGCTCCGGGAAAGGGGCTCCCGATCAGGACATATATATATATATATATATATATATATATATATATATATATATATATATAACAAACCTATATTAAAACTGTCCAAAATAGATTACGAAGCAGGTCACAAAAGTGCCGAACGCACGACCCCAACTATTAAACCGCCGCTAAGCACAAGGTCAAGCTAAAAGGATTAGAGGAAGCCCCCTCTGACCGAGCCACCACTGACCCAAAAACTTCAATTACCTCATCTGTAGACGACTCACCAAACCTTGATTCACTGCATGCTGGGGAAGCAAAGCCTCAAAACCTTGAAAAACTGTCCCGACACCTCTCGTAACAGTTGTTCTGGGGGGAAAGAAGAGCTCTCATATCGGTAATTATTTTTGTTCTTCCAGAGAACCCAGATCACGACCGAGACCACGATGTCCTGAAGAAATGTTTGGGATCCCACTGCCCAGGCAAACAGCCTCGAGTTCAAGGATTCCCCACCAAAAATAATGCCACAAATACACTAAAATTGGTCCCAGATCCAAGTAGCAGTCAGGCCCAAGGAGAAAATATGATCTATGGTCTCGATCGTCGGGTCAAAGCAACAATGGCATTTGGAGGTGATCGAGAATCTCGAGCTGCTTAAGATGTCGCTTGTAGGAATTTTAAGCCTCACCACCCTCCAAACCAGGATGGACCACTTAGCTGGATTCCAATGATGCCAAGCCGGATACGATATCTGCGGGCCCTAAAACGCAACCCGAGAAATAGACCATGCCGAGGTGGTGGAGAAAACCCTGCTTGTCGCAGCCCCCTACCTGAATGTATCATCCTCCTTTGACAGCTCAAATCTGTCCGATCTGATCCTGTAAACCAGTTCCCGACCGTACAACTGAGAAATATGTTGCCAATCCTAATGTCCGTCGATCTGCATATGACGAATATCGGAGACCTCCTTCTGCTGGAATAGAGGGATGATCCTGGCCCCTCCCGGTCCAATCCTCTCAAAAAACATCCGCTGCGCCTCTGCCTACCGACAAATGATAGGAAGTTCCCCTAGATTCCTGCCGATCAATACTCGACTCCAAACTGAGGAAGCGACACTGTTGTAAAAGGCCAAAGTTGGATGAATGCGAGGAAAGTAACGGGCTCTCATGTACTCTGACCAGAGGGATGATGTCGTACGCAGCTTCCTCCAGAGCTTGACAGATAGCGCGTCCACCATCTCACGAACACTGCGAACCCCGAGGCCTCCCTCGCTGGTGGGTCTCGCAATGGAGTACCAAATGGCCCAACAATGATGGCTCGAATCTTGCTGATGTCCCTATAGAAAGCTGTTGAAGGATTTCTCAATGGCTTCCAGAACCTTCAATGGGGGACAACAAGCGGTAAGGGCGTAAATCAGAATAGAGTTAAGGACATGCCTGATGAGGGTAAACTTTCCACCGAAAGAGAGGAGGTTGTTGTGCCACCCTCCGATGCGATTCTGGATCTTGTTGATAAGAGGGATGTAGAGGGAGGCCTTTCCCATACAGTAGGAGATCGAACACCCGAGATAAGTGAAAGAAGGATGAGAAATGTTGAACCTATATATCATTGCGAGATTATGACAAAAAGAAGGAGAAGCGCTCTCGTAGACAAAGATGCTACTTTTTTCATCACTGATCCTCTGCCCCGTGCTTTTATCAAGCCGTATGAATAGCTAAAAGATACGACAAACGGTGCCTTTGTTGTCGGAGGAGAAAATCAGAACAACCTCGGCGTAGGATAGGTGGGTAATAAGAGGGAAACTGCTGGTGGTTCGATAGCGTCCGAAGCCTGGATGAGAACCAATGCTGATAGGGTTCCTGCTGAGAATCTCCGCTGCAATAATGAAGAGGGTGGCCGACAACAGATCTCCCTGGAGGACCCCTCGATGAGATTTGAAAAAGCCGGAGGAATTTTTGTTGATGATGATCGAGAACCACGAGTTTCTCACAGATCTCCACATGATGTCGATCCACTGTTCCAAGCAGCCAAATCTACGGAGAACCCAAATGAGTAGCTGCCAGTCCAACCGATCATAGGCCTTCTCAAAATCGAGCTTCATCGCGATGTTGCCACCTCTGTTATCTCTGCCCATCTTCCTCACTAGTTCCTGTGCGAGCATAATGTTGTCTACGATCCCTCTCACCCTGACGAATATACTATGTTCCCTGGAGATGATCTTAGGGAGTAACAGAGCCATCCTTCTTACGACGACCTTAGTAATCACCTTGTTGATGAAGTTGCAAACACTTACAATAATATCCAACCGATCATAGGCCTTCTCAAAATCGAGCTTCATCGCGATGTTGCCACCTCTGTTATCTCTGCCCATCTTCCTCACTAGTTCCTGTGCGAGCATAATGTTGTCTACGATCCCTCTCCCCCTGACGAATATACTATGTTCCCTGGAGATGATCTTAGGGAGTAACAGAGCCATCCTTCTTACGACGACCTTAGTAATCACCTTGTTGATGAAGTTGCAAACACTGATCGGCCGAAAGTCCCCGAAAGTCATCGGATTAGGAGACTTCAGAATGAGCACTAAGAAACAGCTAAAAAAAAGCTTTATGAAATTCCTCCCATTCAAAGAATGTAGTAACTGCTTCCACAATATCGAGCTGGACTATGTCCCAGTTTGCCTCGAAGAAAGTCCCTGAGAAACCGTCTGGACTGGGGGAGCTGTCTTTACCAAGCTCTTAGACTGCTCGGTGAACCTCATCCACAGAGATAGGACGGGAGAGGGAGAGGTTGTCCGCGGGGCTGATCGAGTTCAGGATCTTCGTAAGAAGCTCTTGGTCTGCCTCTATCGGCTTTTTGATGAAAAGCTTAGAGAAGAAGGAATATGCCTCTTTAGCGATGGCTTCCTGATCAGTAAGCGTGGCTCCTTTTGAATTTAAGATCTTGTGAATAAATAGGTGGTTTCTCCTTTGGCGGACGCAAGTGTGAAAATATTTAGAGTTTTTGTCATCGTCTAAGTTCCACTTGATTCTGGCCTTTTGATGCCAGAACTGCACCTCTCTGATAGTGCAGTGCACTGCTTAAGCCTGACCTGACCTTTATTCAGCTGGACCCTCGATGTCTGTCACGACCCGCACCCAGAAAATTGGGCATGAGTCATGGGTACGTCCAGCCTACGCCGCAGCATCGGCGATAGAACGATGTCTAGGTCAACTATCTAAATAACAATCTCACACAAAAATCTGCCATGACCTCTCCAAAAGGAGGGCAACCACACAATCAAAATATAAACCTGTCAAGATCTCAACTCCAAACGGAGGAGCAATATCATAATGATAAATCAAGTACTCAATCACGAATCTAAGCACGATAAGATGACAAAGAAGTCTAACAACTATAAAGTCTAACCAACAACAACTACTACAACAACCACAACATCAATAATAATACAATAATATCCAAAATAATATACAATACAAGGTCTCAATCCAAACCGGAGACAAATCCGGTACTAAAAGCTAATAAAAACAATAACAAGGTCCTAGTGATCCCGGCTACCAACCCGGAAATCACCCCTAAACTAGAGGGTCCCTGTCTGCACCATCGACAGGCTCAGGTCCATAAAACGTCGGACACCAATCCTCCGGATACTCTGAAAAATATGTCCAGTCAGGACTGGAGCAAGTACATCTCTAACAGCAGTTCCATTTAAATGATAAAAACTATAAAACAGTTATAGCAAGAAGCAAGAAGAGTGAAGCAAGAATCAAACAAGAAATATATAAATCACTGGTGCATAAAGGTAAAGATGCATGGATATCAAAGCAAGATAGTAATAACTGCAAGATACATGAAATCTAAGCTAAGATCAAGTCCGTGCACATGAACGTGTAGTGAGTCCAACATGAAAAACATGTAGTGAGTCAAGTCCAGAAACATGTAATGAGACAAGTCAAGAAATGCATGAGAGTCCAGACTATAAAGAATGAACTCGGTGTCTTTGAAGTACTTGTTTCGACATATAAACGGCTAGGGATAAGTACGGCTCACAGCGCACTAGGTGCGCGGCTGCTATCATTCCAGATTAGACCAGAGGGAGTGATTCCTGATGATTCCAGATGGGAATATTTACATGTCTACTCGAGTATTTCCCCTCCCCGACTAATACAAGTGGATCCAAGACCCGACACGCAAATTAAGATGAGTCCAGCCTGAACATGAATGATGCCTGTAGTGATGCCTGTAGGTGATGCCAGTAGTGATTCCAGAATAGAGGCCAGAAACATGAAATATACGTGTCACAAGTAAATAAATCCAGAAATACCAGTCAGTGTCCCGTGTTGTACCAGAATAATCATATGATACTATACTAGAAGCTGAATCATAATAATCATCAGATAATAAAAACTATCAGAGAATGTACTCGCCTGACGTCTTGAGCAACTGGCGATCCGAACTGGTGTCGCAAGGACCTATTACGAAAAGCAAGGTTAAACAGGGTTCTAATGAGTTAAACAGATATAAAATAACTAAAAATAGGCTTCTAGGGTCGTTCAAGGTCAAACCGGTAAAATCTGGGTCAAAAAGTCAACTCTGGGTCCAAAAAGTCAACTCTGGGTCAAAACTAGGTCAAAAGTTGACTTTGGCGGTCAACCGAGTCAACTACGGTCAAGTCTAGGTCAAACTAGGGTGCTCCTGAAATTCTAGGTCAAACCGAGGTCATTAAGCTTGAAAACTCACAAACTCGCCTCTTTGAGATACCGGGATACCCTCGGTATCCGATACCTCAACCTACGCTATATACCCCGCCTATACCCTCTAAAACCTATGCTAGCACGCGTAAATATATACACATAAGCATATAAAAATCACTCCAATACTATTCCTAGGCTATTGCTTAAAAATCCCGCTCGAAACTCAATACCTTGGTTATCTTAAGGTATTTGAGATACCTCGGTATCTCAAGGTATTGAGATACCACTCTAAACTCAACCCTACTACCCCTCTAGCTAACTAACTATGCATAAACATATATATCTAGCTATATTCTAGGCTAAATTATAGATATCTAATACATATAGGCATATACCTATATATCTATACCCAATACCTTACCTTACCTTACCCTCCTCATAAATATATATGTATCTCTATATCTAGATATCTAAACTATCTACCTAGCTATATGTATATACCTATACATATAGATCTATATATCTAGCTATCCCTCTACCTATCCATCTACCTATCTAGTTATCTATCTAACTATCTAACTAGTTATCTATATATAGTATTTACCTATCTAACTATCTATCTAATTATATATCTATTAATCTACCTATTTACCTATCTATAGATATCTATCTATCTAGCTAGCTATATAACTATATATCTATCTATCTTTCTATTACCTATTTATCTATATGTCTATCTATCAATAATCTCTAATATCTATCTAACTATAGATCTAGTTATCTATCCATTTACCTATCTATCTATGAAACTATTTATCAATCCGTCTATCTATCCATCTACCTATTAATCTATCTATCTATATACGTATCTCTCTAACTACCTATTATCCATCTATCTATCATATATCTATTTATCTATCTATGCATCTATCTCTATATATAGTATTTACCTATCTAACTATCTATCTAATTATATATCTATTAATCTACCTATTTACCTATCTATATCTATCTATCTAGCTAGCCAGCTATATAACTATATATCTATCTATCTTTCTATTACCTATTTATCTATATGTCTATCTATCAATAATCTCTAATATCTATCTAACTATAGATCTAGTTATCTATCCATTTACCTATCTATCTATGAAACTATTTATCAATCCGTCTATCTATCCATCTACCTATTAATCTATCTATCTATATACGTATCTCTCTAACTACCTATTATCCATCTATCTATCATATATCTATTTATCTATCTATGCATCTATCTAACTACTTAGCTATCTAATATCTACCTATCTATTTATCTAGCTATCTAGGCATCTATCTATCTATCTATTATATCTAGCAATCTATCTACTTAGCTATCCATCTAATATCTACTAACCTATCCACAATCAACCTCGCTACATGCTTCGCTGCTACTGCTGCATGCTCTCTTGCATTGCATTGCTGCTGCTACTAGCTGGCTGCAGCGAGCTGCTGCCGCGGCGCTGCTGCGCCCGCGCGCTCTGCTGCTGCTGCTGCTGCAGGCCGCGCTGCAGCGAGCTGCTGCCGCAGCGCGCTGCCGCTGCTGCTGCGGCGCTGCTGCGCCCGCGCGCTCTGCTGCAGCCTGTTGCTGATGCTGCTGCTGTTGCCGTGGCGCTGCCTCGCTCGAGCGAGCTGCTGCTGCAGTATTGCCTCGCTCGAGCGAGCTGCTGCCGCGGCGCTGCCTCGCTCTGCTGGCTGCTGCAGCGGCTGTGTGCAGTCCGCTGCCACGCTCTGCTGCACCCAGACACAAGCACACACACACGACCATACACACACAATCACACACACAAATATACATATATATATATATATACACATACACACATACACACATAATTATATATATATATATATATATATATATATATATATATATATATATATATATAAACACATAAACATATATATATATATATACATACATATCACACACACTCTTACACATCTACATATATATATACACATAGGCATATACATACACAAGCACATAGATATAAATACACACATATATATATAAATATATATACATAAACACACATACATATATATATATAAATAAATATATATATAGACACTTATAAATATATATAGAGAGACACAACACCACTCAACCACAACACACAACAACACGTCCCACTCACGCCCAACGACCCCGACACTCACCAACACCCTAAAATATATAAAATATAACTCAAAAACTCTAGCACACACTCCCCGATACTAACCCAATGCGCGCACAAGCCCGAAACAAGGAAACCAAGTCGAAATGGCCGTTCGGTCATTTCGACGAACACGTGGTGCGCGGTTCGAAAAACCTCCTAAAACGCACACCAAACGAACTCGAAATCGGCCTAAAATTTACTCACAGGTCCTAAACGATGTCTAGATCATAGAAAAAATTCTACCACGTCGATTCTAGGCCCGTGGCGAAAACACACACGTACTTAGAATCGGCGACGACGAAAATGCCCGAAACATCCGTTTCTTCGCGATGCGGCTTCCCGTGTCCGAACGGAGATACGCACTCACCCTCAAGATACCCGACAACGTCTACCTAGGTCCGTCTAACCTAGGGCATCATCCAAAATTGGGCCAAATTCGAATTCCACCCGAAATTGACACAAAACCTAGTGTTAAAGTCTCCAAACCCAACCAAACTAGTTCCAACTTCCTCCCACGGGTAGCCTAAGGGTCTAGGAAGGTTCTAAACTATTAATTACACTATATAAAAGTAATTACAAGGGGAAAATTAGGGTTTACCTCTTGGGAGTTGGAATCCCAAGCCAAAATCTCCAAAATGCTCCAAATCCACCAAACCAAGCTTCCAAGCTCCCAATCCAAGCTCCAACACCAAATCTAGGCTCTACCCACCTAGGTTGGGGAAGAATGTAGGGTTAGGGTTAATCATTCATGGAGAATAGAAGAAGAAAGAAGAGAAATGGGTACTTACTTGAAGTAGGAAGGAGAAAGGAAGAAGAAAAATGAGTGGAGAAGAAGAAGAAGTGAAGAAGAAGAAGTAGAACCAAAGGGGGGGGGGGGGGGGCTGCTGCTCCACGGGTGGGGGGGGGGGGCTGAATGGGTCGGCTAAAGCAATAATAAAGGGGTTGCCAAGTTTCCAAATTCCCAAAACGCCCCTACTTGACTTGGTTTTGGATTCCGGGTTCCAAAAGCACTCAAACTAGCTCCAAATCTCTCCCACTAACCCACTAAAAATATAATAAATATTTTAAAACCCAAAATAAGTCTCACAGGGGTGTGGGCTGGATCGGACATGGGTCCACTAGGGTCTGACATGGGTCCAGGCTAGCCAAAATCCTAAAACAATCAATAAAAATATAATACAATCATTAATTAAATATAAATACAATTAATTATAAATAATACACAATTAACTAAATTAAAATAAAAAAAATAACCGGCTCTGGAAATGGGGTGGTGACAATGTCGGGGTGTTGTGTCTGTCGTATTCAGTCTTTGCTCTTGAGATGTCATCTTCCGCACCCCTAAAAGCTTGGAACAGGTCGCTAAATGTATGCATGCTCCAGGAAGTGAGGGCTGCCTGAGTACTCTTCAGCCTCTGAGCAATCTGCACCAATGGGTTGGCGTGATGGATAGAGATCCAGGCCACTGAAACCACTCTGCTGAATTCAGGGTGCTAACACCAAAAATTTTGGAACTTAAAACCTTTGTTGTACCTTGGTTTGGAGACGACAATGTCGAGTAGGAGCGGGGAATGATCCGACTCTGTGCAGTTGAGATAGGTGACAGAAGAGCCATGCACGATGTTATGCCAGAGGTGATTGAGTAACACTCGATCGAGGTGGGATTGCTGTTTATTCTTCCCTTCTTGATAATTAGTCCAAGTGAATTCGTTGTCGAAGAAAGGGATCGATGTGAGCTGGGCGTCGAAAGTGAACTGGTTGAATTCGAGCATAGAGCCCGTAGCTGGAGGGAGACCTCCGATTTTCTCTGAAGCACAAGAGGTTGCGTTGAAATCTCCTACGCAGACCCAAGGGGAGTCGGGAAATCTGTCTTAAAGATTAAGGAGATCTTCCCAAAGATCTCGATGAGAGATCTTTGTGTTGTCGTCGTGGACAATCGAGAGAAGTATTTTCCTCTGGAGGAGGTTGTGTTCAAGTTCTACTGAGAGAGATTAGGATTGGTTATCGACGATCGAGACTATGAAGTCGTGTCCCAGAAAACCCAGATCTCTTTACTGCCTGCTATTGCATTGGAGAAGCCTAATTTCATTCGAAATTGATCAATCTTGGTGTTTGCTACATTGGCCTCAATCACCGCAACCATCATGAAGCAATGAATCTTCCGAAGCGCCTTGAGCCTGCTGATGGTGTAGTGATTCGCCAGCCCGTGGATGTTCCAAATCAATATTTTTAAAATTGGAGATTGGTGTTGTGGCCTAATCTTGTGGCCGATCTCAAAGTAATGGGAGCAGTCAGGGAGTGTTTCACTTGATCATTTGAGGGAGAGCTTGCCTGCAAGTCGAGGTCTGCAGCCCGAACCTCGAAAAGCGACTGATAACCCTGGACCAAAGGGTCCGAAGGATCTGCAGCTTCTTTTATGTCTGGGGGATCAACCAACAGGGACCATGAATTAGATAACAGGATCCTTATCTCTCATTCTTCTTCCTCTTCTTGATTCTTGTTAATGATGTCTTGTCCTGGAACGTCAACTGGTACTTCCATGGAAGCCATTACTGATACCATAGTTGAATCTCTCTCAGAGACCTCACTCCCTTTTTCTAGAGAATTACCTATAGTTTCTTCTTCTTCATCATATTTTTCTTCTATTTCTGGGAGTTTGAACAGAACCATTCTAGTATCCACTTCTTGTCTTTTGAAGGAAGAAGCAATCACAGGGGGTTGTGCCACTTCTCTGATGGATAGAGACTTGTTGCTGCCTATATGTGTGACTGGAACCTTTTTTTATGTCTGAGCAACGTTTGGGAGATCGAAGTTGTGACCTATAAGAGCTCTTGACTTGTGTTTTTTCCTTTTGCAGGGTCTATTTTTCGACGCCTTGATGAAGCCTTCTTCACATACTCCTGTCGTAATCTCTATGCCTTTCTTAGTAGGGATCTCCTCTGCCCTTATTTTTTTTTTTTTTTTTGCATACATTAGAAGTATGAACTTGATGAAGACAGTGAGAACATAAATTAGTAATCTTCTCGTAATCTAAAGGTTGCCAAATGTCACTACCACATTATAAAAACAGAAATATTTTTGACTTTTTGTATATTATTAATATTGTGTGTATTTAATTTAAATAATTGCATGATATGTGTATTTACATATATATTATATATAGTGTTCCCTAATGTTTGAGCTAGTATACTTGACCTAGAAGCCCACTAGATGAACACCTGACCGAATTATAGGGTTATGAATTTAATTTGTATTATTTAGAATTTAATTATTTGAGGTTGTAATTAATTACCGTAATTTTATTTTATTGTTGCGCCTTATCGTTGCTTCGATATTTGGAGCGCTACCCTAGCTTTTGTCTTTCGACAAATTTTACAACCTAGTCCTAGACATGCCTGCCTTCCATTCTGACCTTTGTGTAACTCATAATTATGCTCTCTTGTGCTTCATTTTAGCGGCACAATATTTGTCGCGGACGTTTATTTAATTTTTAAATAAAAATTCAACTTTGTATCGTTGTGCGTTCCAATCGAAATTGGAGACACAATCTCGACCCATTTTGGGCAACCCTAATTAGGATAATATTCTGTTCTGAGTCTTCTTCATTTATGATATTTGTGTCCCAACCAAATTTTAGTCCCATGTATTTCTAATTAATTTTAGAACACCGCTTGTATTTGTTTCTAATTAAATTGGGGATACTAACTTTGACTAATCCAATTTTAACCCAATTTAATCCAAATACCCCATTAATTAAGCCCATACAAAACACACAACACCCCTCACCCTATAAAACACCAAACACCAAATCGTCCACCAATTTTTTATCATTTCATGTGTCTGTGCAAATACCCAAATTTAAGGGGCTTATTTGTAAATGTTGCATTAGGTGTCAACACCACATTGGTTCAAACCAAATGGAGAGTCCTAATTCTTGACTAGTCAACCAACCCCTCTCATTGTATGAATAATTTCTCCATGACGAATCCTGGCCACCCATTCAAAATGGGGCTCATCATCACCACACATTCCCACATCACATCCCCTATTTAATGTCTCTTCAATGCACTCTTCCCAAGCATGCCCTAATCCCTAAACCTAGGAAACATCACCCACCTCTCTCTCTCCTCCCTCCTCACAAGCTCTCAACCATAGCAATTTTTTCCATTTTTTCCCTTTCTCTTCTTCGTCTCTTCTTCTTCTTCTTCTTGATTCATCTCCTTCCTCCCAAGGAAAAACCAACTCCACCACTCATCCCACCCCGGCCGGCCCTGTAGCTCCGGCGAGCTACTGCAGCTCCACCCAGGCCTCGCCTCGATCCAGACCAAGTCTGGCCAAGCTCCCTCCACGAGCCACCACCACCATCATCAGTTCAGCCGGAGCTCCCTGCTCATCCTCCTCCCAACCTCCGAGCTCCCTCCTCCTTCTTCAACCTACAACCCGAGCATCCCCGACCGATCCGGCCATCTCCCCATCGACTCCGACCACCTTCCCAAGATCCTGACCACTCCACCACAAACTGCGCCGACCCGCTTCTCCTCCAGCCGAGCCTCCCCCGCCTGAATCCCTCCACCACCATTACTACCACCCGTACTTCTCCATATTCGACCACCTTCCCGTCGAGTCCCCCGCCTGAACTCCTCCGACCACCATTAACTCCCGCACCTCCGTTCGACAGCCCCGGTCCTCCCTCCTCCCACCGTACAACATCAACACCGTGACCCCCACCCCGGCGAGCTCTCCTCTCCTCTTCCCGACTCCTCCCGAGCTCCCTCCTCCCGCTGACGAACCTCCACCAGTGCCATCATCACCACCACTTCACACCACCACCCCCTGCCACCTCCTCGACCAGCCTCCTTCACCGCACGACCACCCCACACCATCAGCAGCGTCGTCGTCATCATCGTCTTCGCCGTCGTCGTGCACGCGCACAGGTTTGGTTCTCCCCCTCGCATACACATACGCGTGTACGTATTTGGTTGGGTGTATGCATGTATGTATTAGTATGTATTAGCGCATGTATGTACTATATATATAGTATATGTATGATTCGTATATATATACGCGTATACATATATATTGTATATTTCTCTATTAGTATATATATATGTATTCAACTATATATATTAGTATATACGTATTCAATAATATATGTTAGTATATATATATATATATATATATATATATACAGGTATATAGTATATATGTATTAAATTGGTACATATATATATAAATATAGTATATGTATATTTTCACTTGGTATATGTATATAGATATGTTCGGTATACGTATTCTTTCATATACATAAATATTGGTTGTTGTATATATATATATATATATATATATATATATATATATATATATATATATATATATATATATATATATAGTATAAAATTCTATTTAGTGTATATACACTTATACATATTTTTGTATGTAATTATTGGTATACACATATATATGTATTATATTTAATTAATGATATATGCTAATTGATAAACGTACTAGGCGATCCGAGTGCAATTACAGATACTCCGTACTTACATTGACCTGTAACCCTGTGAATTATTAGCAGGCTGCCATATGTACACCGACGTACTGGCGAGACCCGTATCACCGACTTTCTGAATTCACAACAATTACAGACACGACACCCATGCAATTAGATGCACACTTGACCCTAGTTGACCAGTGTAATATCTAGCATAGCCCTGAGTTCATCGTGTTTTGTGTATTAGTATAACGTCTGATGCAAATATTATATTTTATGATATGTCTATAGGACTGTTGAATCATCCAGACGATACTCTGGAACAGGACATTGGTATTACCAGCTAAGGACCCAAGGCAAGTACATTCTCTGATAATTTCTAATTATTTAATAATTTCTATAATTCTAGTATCTAGAAATGTTACATCTGATTCTTAACACTGTGCTATACAGACTAGTATATAGATTGGATCTTTAGTCATGAGATGTTACATTGGTTATCGTATTGACATTGTACACGACATTGATATTAGACATTGATATTAGACATCGTACATGATATATTGGACATTGATCGTGTATCGTGACGTGTCATGATTGGATCCACAGTACTAGTTGGGGGCGGAGAAAATTGCTAGTGAGAGATGTGATCAAATACCTATCGTACAAGTATAAAATATTATTAGTGTTAATCATACACCTCATGTATGATTAGCCAGGCCATGTAGCTATCGTACAAGTCCCAAGCCGATCATATTTCGAAACTACGATTTCAAACACTTAGAATAGTTACAGTTCTCTATTTTAGTTCATATACTACATCACTCGTATATGATATTGTACCTCTTTTCTTTTATTTCACATATGCACTGAATGTACCATATTGCCTATATTGCCTGTCTCTTTATTTTGCCATTGCATTTATTCATTGTCTTCTCTCAGTATATAGCATTATCTGTTTATTGTTTTATAGTCCTTATCAATTAAATAAAACTGTTATTTGAGATGTACTTTTCTCCTTCCTGACCGGAAATATTTTTCCAGACTATGCCTTAGAGGACTGGTGTCCGACATTTTATGGACCACAGGGAGAGTAGCTGCAGACTTGGACTTGGTAGTTCAGTTATGATTCCGGAAGGTCTAGCCGGAATCACTAGTTATCTAGTTAGTTTCTGTTGGCAGATTATTTGGTACCGGATTTGTCTCCGGCATACTTTGTTGAGACTTGGATTTTATTGTTGAGTTAGATTATTTCTATTTAGACTTGTGTTGCATTTTATTTTATTTCTTCAAGAGCTTATCGTGCTGTAGTTATGTGATTGAGTATGTTGTTCATATTATATTGTGATTATTCGTGTCTCCTTATGGAGTTGGATACTCGTGTGAGATTGTTTAGATAGTATCATGACCTAGACAACGTTCTACTGCCGATGCTGCGGCGTAGGCTGGACGTACCCACGTACTCGTGCCCAAATTTCGGGTGCGGGTCGTGACACCAAACACTGTTGCCTTGAGGCAAGATGAGATATAAGTCGGGAAGGAGGGGTTTGCTAATATCCAATTCCACAAGCACCCATGCCTGTCTAGGGCAGGATTTGACCAGAATCGCTTGGTCGATCTTTAACGGGGTTCCCAAGCTCTTAAAAAAAAGAGAAAACAGCTTCTTTATCGAATAAATTTTGTGGGAGCCCTGGAAGAGATATCCACACCGGAGCTTTCAGAGACTCAAAACAGAGAGAAATCTGGGGCCCATCAAAAAATTTGCATCGGAGCATTCACGACAAACCAGACGTCTCTCGATCTGGGGCGTAGAAAATCTCCCTCCAGACGTGGGCGAAGGAGCAGGTGCTTCGCGTCTATGACCTCGATAGAAACTGGGCCGTCCAATTTCATCCTTTCGAAGGCGGTGCGAATGGCGTCAACTGGGGGATATGAGTGAGAAAGTTTGCCGACCAGGGTTAATTTGAAAGGGATGAGTAAGGCTTCTATGGCTTCTTCTGAAAACGAAACTGTTGGAGCGCCCTCGAAATCCGAGTATGAGCAGTTGAGGTCCGACGGCCGAGCTCGGAGAGTATTTGCAACTAGCACTGAGACCGTCGGTCAAGCTTCAAAATGGTTGGAGGATAGAACCTCCGCGAAGGAGGGGGCTTGTGGCCTCACAGGGGAAGGAGGATGTGGTTGATGAGCGGGGACATCGGCAGGACGCTTGGGCGCAGTCGGAATCGAAACTGTCGAGGGAGTTGTCAAAATCGAAAGAGCTGGAGGGGGAACGAGAGGGGGAAATTGATGAGAGATGGAAGAGTGGGAAGAGGAAGGGGGTTTGAGCGCATTCGGCCGCCGAAGCATCCTCTGCTCCGCCATCAACGGCTCAAAGGAGTGGGGAAGGAGACCAAGGCGCCCTAGACGAAATATATATATATATATATATATATATATATATATATATATATATATATATATATATATATATATATATATATAATTTTATATTAATATCAGAATAAAAAAGTTTATTTTACGTGCAACGCACGTCAATTTACTAGTATATCTAAAGATGGTTAGATAATATTACGAAAGTTTTCGTACAAAGTATAGAAAATAATAAAAATTGCAAAATAAAAAGCATCAAATTTTAATATATTTCAAAAAAAAGTACCAAAACGCCCTTTGGAAGGGCGTTTTGTTTTTTCCATAAGGTGTTCTGAAAGTTTTAGTGACACTTTTTAGAGACGAATTTAAATTTTCAATGACGAAATAGATTTTTAGTGACGGATATTAGTGACGAAAATAAATTTTTAGAAACAAATTTAATTAAAACGTCCTTCACATGGGCGTTTTGTTTTTTTAATATTTTTTTCCAAAGAAAAAAAAATTTAGTGACATTTTTTAGTGACGGATTTGGACTTTCAGGAACAAAACTGGACTTTAAGTGACATTTTTTAGTGAGAAATTTGGACTTTCATGACAAAATATACCTATTTAGTAACAAATTTAGACTTTTAGTGACAAATTTATGCAAATTTATTTTTTTTAAAATGAAAAATGCTATTCCAAAGGACATTTTGATTATATAAAATATAGTTTTATTTACAAAACGCCATTTCAAAGGACTTTTTGATGCTTTTTATTTTAAATATATTTAAAGTTGATGCTTTTTTTTGCAATTTTCATAAATTTCTATACTTTGTAAGAAAATTTCCAATAATATTATGTAATTAAGTTATTAGTTATAGTTTTTTTGTTTTCAATTCTTTATTATGTAAAGATATAGATAATATTTAGATGCTTCATTCTTAACCGTTATGAAGCCTTCTATATTTTGTTAGGAACCTAGTTTTTCTGTTTCTGGTTTAATATTCTGTTTGTGACCAATATTGGACTAAACTGTCATGAGTATTCTTTGTTATCACTAGTTTTTTTTCCTAGTTGCGAACGTCAATTGATACTTATTTTGACCTTTAATTGATAGGAGCTAAAAGAGTGTTTCTTGTCGTCGCTGTTCTTATATCTCCATCATGAGGTTCTCTCCAAAAATATACGACAAGCCTATAGCTATTTTCGCTGTCCAAATGAAAGTCCAAGAAGCGCTAATCTCGATTTAGATGGTCAAAACTTTCTCAGAACAATCAACAAAATGTATTGCCACTTGATGCAGTTCTTGGTCCCATATATGATTGTCATTAGCTAAACTAAACTAAACTAAACGACGAGAAGAAACTACTGGTTAGCGGGTTCTAGATTTTGTCATCGACAGGCGGCCGAATGATTAGCTTTGGAGGAACTCAATGCCACCAAAACATTTGCATGATTGACTAATTTAGGTATTAGGACCCATTATGGGTTTAAATCATGGGGTTATATGTGTTGGATACGAAATGCAAAAAATGTTACCGAGAACAAAATAAATGTACAAACTAATATGTCAAAAATACTGTGAAAGTCAAACGTAAACACATCAACATTTACGTAGAAAATTTTGACTAAAAAAATTCATGAAACGATCGAAGTCTTACCCAAAAAAGCACCCACTAATAAAATAAAAATATGTTCGACATCTTTACAAACTCCTCCACCGATCAATACAGATCACCACAACACTTCAGATGATGGAAACAGATCGCAACAAGTATAAAGGAGATTGTCGAGGACTACATGACGAGGAAGAACCAACAAAGAACTCATCGAAATGATCTCTCTACAAAACAACCTCCGAAACACTGAATCCCTCTCTTTTCCTTTTTTAGATAGTTTGTAGTCTTTGAGAACCCTCTCCTTCTGATCAACTCTAATAATAATGATGATGGATTAGGATCAGGAAATGCCTATTTAAAGTACCATAGTCCGCAACAAATCTGGACCGTTAATCACGATCAAACGGTGTAAAAATATCCAATTTCGGTCTTAAGTTTCGACATCGGTAGTGGTATACCGAAATATGTTCATTTCGTGTTAGAACTATTCTGAAACAAAAATCCATGACCAACTAGCGGTGCACAGACTGTCACGCCCAAGAACTAGAATACTGAAGAGCGGGGGCAGACAACTGCCACCTACGTATACTTAGAGCACACTAGTACTCCGTATATAAGGTGAAGCTATAAGACATGGGAGATTGCTACTACAATCATCAGTCAAGCCTAGGTCCAACAAATCCTAGTGTCTCAATCATAAGCTCAACAATATGAAATATCAAGATATAAGATCAGCTGACAAATAATAGTAAAGTGTTCCAAACTATATATTCAAAGATGAACATGATGCTAGTAAACATAAAATGAATAAACCAGCCAGAGTCTAAGTCAAACATGATCAACACTATGATATGCCGATCATGCTATTGTCCGTAGGCTAGCAATCAATCCAAAATACAAGCTAAACACATGCTCAGTGTCTAAACGCCAACAAAAGTAGAATGTACAACAGAGTGGGGAAGAAAGAAAATCCATACAAGTGGTATGGTTCTCCTGGTGGTCACCATCCTCAGGAAGATACGAAAGATCCTCCGGTGCTACTACTGGATCTAGTCATGCAAAACAAGTAGGATCAGACCCCAAATAGCAAGTACCACAAAGGAAGCCAACTAGAAACTTAAACCAACAATTTAGGCAATACAAATGGCTGAAAGTAAAAGACTGAAAGTAAATGATCTCAGGATAATAAGAAAGTTGTAAGCATGCACTATGACATATCCTGAACATGTAAACAAATAAGAATATCAAGTGCATAAAGTAAAAGGGTGTAATATCATGCATAAGCCTATACTAATATCATCCATCAACCACGATAAATCAAATAAGTACGGCTCGATACTTTAACTAACTAATATTATCATAAGTCCTAATTACTAACAAAATGTAACGCGAAACTAGGGTTCCTTCTGATCGCATGCCCCTGCAGTCCGTCCGGGTTACCTATTCGCGCAAACCAACCACATATACTCTTAACGATAATCCACAAGAT
The DNA here is from genome assembly GCA_036927795.1 of Iris macrosiphon. Taxonomy (NCBI): domain Eukaryota; kingdom Viridiplantae; phylum Streptophyta; class Magnoliopsida; order Asparagales; family Iridaceae; genus Iris; species Iris macrosiphon. Next base: position 172,986,156 of record JAYESA010000011.1, on the reverse strand, counting down.
ACTCTACACGATACTGCCTAAGTAACTCCACACAATACTCCACAAGATACTCCATACGATATTCCTCAACCCTTTGTTATGGGGAACTGAGACTGCATGCAACCTAAAAAAAATCTCTAGCCATGAACTATGTGAATCTCTAGTTATTAACCCTTAGCATTTTCTTCTAGAATTCCGGATTTGGCCCTGCAGAATCATTCCTAGACATGAATGCAAACTAGACAAGGTTTAATATTCACGGCACAAACAGACTCATGTAAGCCACGACAACTAAAAAGGCCATGTGATACCAAGGGAAACCAAGTAAAGCCAGGTCAAGCCATGAGAAGCCAGGTACAACCAAGTGTAACCATGTGAAGCCAAGAGAATCAAGGTAAAGCCGAGTGAAACCAAGTCAAGCAAGTCATTTGAAGCCATGTAAAGCCAGGCCAAGTCAATCAAGTCATCACGTGTAACCGGGTAAAGCCAGGTGAAACCGAGTAATGCCAAGTCAAGTCAAGTCATTTGAATCCATGTAAAGTCAGGTCTGGTCAGGTTAAGATATCGCGTGTCCAAGCGAAAGCCAGAAGAATCAAAACGAAATCACGAAAAACCAAGAAATATAAAAGAAATAGCACGATCGGTATAATGTAGTATATTATCGGTGTGCCATCCAAGAGATAGGAAAAATATACAGCTTCTAGGTTCCAACAAATCGGTAAATCTTCGGTATACTGTAGTATACCGTCGGTATATCATTCCAAGTAGGCAAAAAAGGTTCTGGAAAAAAGTTCCACAAATCGGTATATCGTTGGTATGCTGGCCAATACAAATATCCTGAAGTCGGTTAACAAAGTCGGCTATGATCGGTATATCCTCGGTATACTGTAGTATACCGTCGGAATGCCGATAAAGTTTACAGAAGGTTTTGGGAATCTAAGTCGGTCGAAATCGGTATATCGTTGGTATATTGTAGTAAACCGTCGGTATTCCGGTTTCTAAGAGAAAACAAGGCTAAAGTTAAGTCAAGTCTGATTTTCGGGACCCAAATCAAATCCCAAAAATTATCAGAACCAAGTCTAGCCAGAAGTCCAGTCTAGGGGTAGGTCTCATATCACGATATGGACTAAAAATCATGGTCACAACTCTGGTACCATTTTCGATACCGAGTTACCTAAAAGAGACGGGACAAGATTCTACCAGAAATTAAAATCAAAACCGTCACAATACTAGAAACCATGCAATGAACAACTATAGTAAAACAAGTTAAACTAAATAAGCAACTACCAAAGCTCAAGAAAATAAAAGCGACAAGAAAGTAAAGGAAGTTCACAAAATCGATACGGTATACTTGCCTAAAGCGAGCTCCTAGCCTAAATCTTCTAATCCACTACTACGAAGTGGTTTAGAAACCACACTCCAAGTCTCAAGACCAAGCTCCAAGATCAAGAGAGAAATGATGGAGAGAGAAGAGAGAAAGAGAAAAGGGAAAAAATAAAAATTGAATTCTATATATAGAAGAGGTGATTTAATCGTGACCGTTGGATCTGCCTTGTCAGCGATCCATAACTCGATCTAAATCTATCTCGACCGCTCAAAACAAAACCAATAAACCAATGGATAATAGAATTTTTTAAACACTATTCATCAAAATATCTCACGAAAATATCTATCGAAAATATCTCAAAAATAAAATAAATATTTGTCGGGTAGTATACTGTTGGTATACGGGCCAGGAAGTAAAGTTTCAATTTTTGAGAAAATTTTAAGATTCTACGAGATCCAATAAAATATAATAAATAACACACAAAAAATGTATACGCATAAAATACGAATACTGTGAGACGAGTCTCACAACTCTCCCCTCCTTAGAAAAAAATTTTTCTCGAAATTTTCACAAGGATCCAAAATCATCAAGCAAGTAAATCCTAGGAAGGAAGCGCGATGATAATAACAAGCAGGAAACTCAGGTGAGTATGAAATTCCTTGGCAATAATAAAGAACCAGAAAAGATAAAGCAATAATAGGCATAACAGATAAGCTAACAATCTATCACATGCACAAACTACGACAAGACAAGAGTATACGAATAATTATACCTCCTGAGTCGAATAGAAACAGGTAACTAGCTCGCGTATCATCCTCACATTCCCAAGTCGACTCGCCCAGTGAGTTGATGTGACTTTTTATCTTTTTTTGAGCTGCCGTCTTCGCGAGTCTCAAAGCGTCTCAGTGTGATGAGTGATGTGTCAGAGAGTCTGCCAAGCATTGAATGTTGTGTCAAGGGGGTCTTATGCGGCCCCTATGCTCTGTAGTTATTTAGGCCGCATAGGGTGTACTATGCCTCTTCCATCTCCCTGGTTGATCAGGCCGCATGTGGCTCCTCTGCGGCTAGGTTTGTTCAGGCCACATGTGGCTCCTCTGCGGCCTGTTCTCATTTTTTGAGGGGGCATAATCTTTATGTGGCTGTATGATTTTCATGCTTCTACACATCCTAGAAATGAATACAAACTAGATAAGGTTAACCAAGTATAACCATGTGATACCAAGAGAAACCAAGTGAAGCCAGGTCAAGCTATGTAAAACCAGGTATAACCAAGTATATCAATGTGAAGACAAGAGAATCCAGGTAAAGCCAAGTGAAACCAAGTCAATTCACGTCATTTGGAGCTATGTAAATCCATGTCAAGTCAATCATGTCATCACGTCTAGCCGGGTAAAGCCAGGTGAAACTGAGTAATGCCAAGTCAAGTTATTTGAAGCCATGTAAATTCATGTAAACCCCCTGAATTTTTAAATTATTAAATCTTGGATTTTTCCCAATTTTCTGGAATTTTTTGAGAATTTTCTGAAATTAAAATCAAGGTTCTTAATTATTAAATAATTTTTAATTGTTAATAAATAATATTAAAATATTATGGAAATAATATTTTTGGGTGTAAAATGGAAAACTGGACTTAGGACAATTTTTCTGGAATTTATTGGACCCCGGACCTATTTTTAAATGCCTAAAAACTATTTATTTAATTAATTATTTATTTATTTATTTATTAAATGTTTTATTATTATTATTAATATTATTTATTTTCTAACCCTAGCCCATGGCCCAGCCCGCGGCCCGCGGCCCGGCCCATTGGGCCGAACCCGAACCCAGCCAGCCCACCGAGCCCAGCCCCTTAGCGGGTCGGGTCGGATCCCCAGACCCGCACCCGACCCGACCCTACCCGGGTCCCCCTCACCCCCACGACCCTTTCCCCCTCCGTTTCCGGCGCCGCCGCCTCCGCCGCCCGCGCCAGCCCACGTCCCCGCTCCGCTCCGCCTTCCCCGCCCTCGCCTCCGCCATCCCCGGCCGACCCAGCGCCCCTACCCGCCTATAAAAGCCCCGACCCCGGCCGCCCCTTCGACCCACTCGCCCCCGCTCCGCCGCTCCTCCACTCGCCACCGCCACCGTAGAACCCCCTCGCCGTCGCCGTGCTCCGCTCGCCACCCAGCGCCGTCCTCCTCCCTCGGCGCCGCCTCCTCCTCCGTCCTCGGTCGACCACAGCAACCGCAGCAGCAGCACGAGCAGCTCCCCGCGCCGCCTCCGGCCGCCGGCGAGTCCCCAGCCACCGCGCCGTCAGCCGCCGCGCTGCCCCGGTCCCCTCCGCCGTAGCCCAGCCGCCCACGCCGCCGCCTCCGGCCGACGCAACTCCACCAGAACCCTAACCCTAATTTGGATTCGCGTGTCCGACACGAGTCGGACACGACTCGACCCTGATTTTTGGGTCCCCTTCAGGTGCGTGTGACTTTCGCCTCGTAGCTCCGTTTTTAATTCCGCAAATTGCGTTGTGAAGCCTGTATGACCCTCTCGGTGCCCGGACAAACCGCTCGGGGCATCGCGTCCTGTGGTGATCGCACACCGCGATCCAAAAACAGGAAAAACCAGACCCTGTTTCACCCCGGAACTGAGTACGCCCCGCCAAACGGGACGACTTGGTCGCGTGCAGTCTTCACAGATACGTGCGCATCGTCGATACGGACGTGTGAGATTTTGCGGAAGCTAATTCGGGTGAGCGTGCACACCGTAATCAACGCGTATCCGCGGACATCGCCCCGTATCCGACTTTTCTGCAATTTGCCCTAACTTCTTGTACACTCGTCGGATCGAGACGAAACTTACGCCATCGGACTCATAGCGATACGCTGGTCCTGTGGGTCAAGTTTGGTTCGATTCTGAGAACGTTGACGAAATCGTGTGTCGTGGGCCCCACAGGCCCCGCTCGACGGGCGATTTTGTGTTCGGCTCATCGGAATCCAAATCTGGAAGTTCCGTTGGGTTCGTATCAGCGTTCCTGACCTGTTGATACTAAGTTTGATAAATTTGGAGACCGTTGATCCGGACACGTTTTTCGGTGCAAAGCGGGCCCACCGGCGGACCCCGTTTTGACCCGAAATTGTCGTTTTTGTCCTTGTCTCCAAATTGGACCCAAGGACAGGCATTTCTAGCTATTTGACATCTTCTGAGCGTGTTGGTAATGTCTATTTCAGCTTTTGGACTCATCTCTGGAATTTTCTCCCAAGAGCCAATATTAATCAGATCCAAACAATAGGCAAGTACCTGCACTTCAAGTTAATCTTTATATATTTTGATAATTAATTCCCTGCCTTACATGTACCCTTGATGATTACACTTAGTGTTAGAAATGCTGGATTTTATGTCTTGAATATTTGAGTTCCTGTCTTGTTTTTCATGTCGGGTGGGAGAATACCTAGAAGGCATGTAGTTTACCCTTCCCCTTGTCATGTTTAATAGCTGTTGGTACACGACTGTACCTCAGTCGGATCTCGATTTCTCCTGTTTAATAGCCGTTTATGACGGCCGGATTAGCCTTATAAACCCCTACATGCCAACTATGTATTCTAAAACAAACACAAGTTCACACAGATAGTTTCTGGTCATGTTCTATTTCTTGCTGACTGTGTAGTTTCATTTCCTGTTTCATTTATTTCTGCTTTCTCATATTCCTGCTTACAGCTTTAACTCTGAAATAATGATATTCTGTTATGCAGTTTCTTAACTTGATATTCAATATTTAATTGTCATAAATATTTAGTTTAACCTTGTTGTGCACTGTGTACTTTGCTCCTTTCCTGACTGGATCTGTTGATTTAGGCGATGATGAGGATCTTGCCCCTACTTATTATGGTCCCTATGAGGGGACTGATGATACCTATGAGGAGCCAGATCCCACCCAGGAGACCCCTGCTGCAGAGTAGCTAGTAGTAGCTATCTTTTATTTCTGTTTCTTATCCTATTTATCGGGTTTGTTCCCGATTTCATTCTGATTTTTCTGTACTAAACATTTGAATCTGTTGTCACATTTATTTCAATTGCAAATCTTAAGTTTCAGTTCTCATTATTATCTTGCCAATGTTATTTGTGAATGAGCTAGTTAGTAAATATGGATTTGACCTAGACAGCGTACTACCGCCGACTCTGCGGCGTAGGCTGGACGTACCCACGCACTCGTGCCCGAACTTCCGGGTGCGGGTCGTGACAATTCATGTCTGGTCAGGTCAAGTCACCACGTGTCCAAGAGAACGCTAGAAGAATCAAAACAAAATCTCGAAAAACCAAAAAATATAAAAGAAAGAGCACGATCAGTATATCGTCGGTATATTGTAATATACCGTCGGTGTGTTGTCTAAAAGAGAGGAAAAATATAACAGCTTCTAGGTTCCAATAAATCGGTATACCGTCGGTATACTATAATATACCATCGGTATGTCGTTCCATGTAGGCAAGAAAGGTTCCGAAAAATAAAGTTTCACAAATCGATATACCGTCGGTATGTCGGCCAATACAAATATCCTGATGTTGGTTAACAAAGTCGGCCAGGATCGGTATACCGTTAGTATACTGTAGTATACCATCGGTATGTCGATAAAGTTCACATAAGGTTTTGGGATTCTAAGTTGGTCGAAATCGGTATACCGTCGGTATTCCGGTTTCCAAGAAAAAATAAGGCTAAAATCAAGTCAAGTCAGATTTTTGGACCCAAATCAAATTCCAAAAATTACCAGAACCAAGTTTAAACAGGAGTCAAGTCTAGGGGTAGGTCTCATATCACGATATAAACTAAAACTCATGGTCACAACTCAGGTACCATTTTTGATACCGAGTTACCTAAAAGGGACGAAACAAGATTCTACCAGAAATTAAAACTGAAACCGTCAACTAAAAACTATGCAATGAACAACTATAGTAAAACTAGTTAAACTAAATAAGAACTACCAAAGCTCCAAAAAATAAAAGCGAAAAGAAAGTAAAGGAAGTTTACAAAATCGACAAGGTATACTTGCCTAAAGCGAACTCCCAGACTAAATCTTCTAATCCACCACTAAGAAGAGGTTCAGAAACCACACTCTAAGTCTCAAGACCAAGTTACAAGTTCAAGAGAGAAAGGATGGGGAGAGAAGAGTGAAAGAGAAAAGAGAAAAGAGAAAAAGAATGAAAATCGAATTCTATATATAGAAGAGGTGTTTTAATCGTGACTATTGGATCTGCCTCATCAGCGATCCACGACTCGATCTAAATTAATCTCGACCGCTCAAAACAAAATCAAGAAACCAATGGATAATAAAATGCTTCAAATACTATTCATCAAAATATCTCACAAAAATATCTCTCAAAAATATCTCAAAAGTAAAACAAATATCTGCCGGACAGTATACCGTCTGTATACTGTAGTATACCATCGGTATACCGGGTAGGTAGTAAAGTTTTAATTTTTGAAAAAGTTCTGAGATTCCACGAGATCCAATAAAATGCAATAAATAGCACAAAAAATACGTATTCGTGTAAAATACGAATACTGTGCGACAAGTCTCACACAGACAGTGGTATACCGAAGGTATACCACTGACTATGATACTTACTTTTCCAATAGCTTCCGATACGTGTTCAAATCGAGCAACATTCGCCGTCTTTGACTTTTTGAGCTTCTCCGACACACGGATGACGCTCGTCGCACTTTGGAGTGTTATATATCCACATAGGTTGAAAATCTCACCAAACACCAACATATCTTCAATCCTAACTAGGTGAAGGATCTCGTCATTTCGACGATCCTCCTGTAGTAGTCAAAAAAAAAAAAATTCTTGACAGAAACTTCGTGAGCATATCCGCTCCATTGTCCTCCATATGAACCTTCTCAAGCGTCGTGTCCTTCGCCTCAAGCACATCTCATATCCAATGATACCAAATTACTATATACTTGGACCGACTATAAAATATCGTATTCTTTCTAAGGTGAATAACACTTTGACTATCGCAAAGTAAAATGTATTGTTCATGCTGAAGCAAATTATACCGGTATCAGGACTTAAGGTAAATTTTGAATATTTTATTAACACCGTTGAATCATGATCAAATGTCCAAATCTATTAGGAAGTTTGGTGTTTTAAATAGGTATTTTCTAACCATAAACTCAAGATTTTACAATCTAATGTGAGAGTTTTATCAAGGGTGCAATTCTCCAACCAAGAGAAAGAAGGTTTTAGAGAGTGATTTGAAAAGAAATAGTTTCGGTCAGTTTTACATTGGTTTTTCTTGGTCCTCTCGTCTTCGGTTATCTTTTCTATTCTTTTGCGATCTTTCTTTCATTGTACTTAAAGGATTGTGGTGATCCATGTGGATCGGTGGAGAAGTTTGAAACGAATTTGATGTATTTTTTATATTCTTTTATTGGAGGATTTTTTGAGGGATTCGTATGAAGCTTAGTGCCTAATGTTTTTAATTAATTTTTTAAGTCACTTTATTCATTCACTTTCGAACAATTATTGCTGCTCACACAAACACACTGTCACAAAAATCATTCAGCATTAGACACTAAGCTGCAGTAACACCATCACAGTGTATCCTTAAAATTTAAGCAAGAGGGAGGTGCAGAGTGCAACAAGCACATGCACTCTGATTTAGTGTTGAGAAGAATTGGTATGGAATGAAACCCATGATTAGCATTAACATGGGGTATTGCATCTTCTAATACCTTCTGTTCTCTACTAGTGGAACCGTCTCTGACATACAAAGGCATGTTGCTTCGAGTAAAACTATGATACAGATGGCTGTATCAATTTGTATGACAGGTGAGTCCTCCTCTAAATATATGTTTATATAATTTACGAAGAGAGGAGAGGAGAGAGTCCACCTGTCATAGAGTGCTGTCATAGAGTGGTTGTATTAATTTTTTTGATAATGCCATCTGCATCAAAGTTTCACACATGGTGCTTCTCATCAGTTTCAAAGTGCTATAATCATGATTTCCTATATCGGCCGATACTGATATCGCTAAACCGTCGAAAGCCGAAACTATCGAAATCAGACTATCGATCTAAAACCATAAAAAACTGTCAAAACCACATTCCGTAAACGTTTCCAATATTTGCCTTCCGGACTGTTTCAGGCTTTTTGATATTCAAAGACGGTTTATGATCGTTCCAGGGATAAATCTGACAAGACTTCAAACTTGGACAACCATCGGAATAGGACGACCTTTCAGGCCATTTGGTATAGAACTGGTCCAGCCCAAACCCAACTTACACTTGTATCTTTTCAATATGGGTGAAGGACAACCAAAATTAGCTACAGCTAGGACAATCCAACCCTTCGGACCAGCATTGATTGTAACTGGTTGAATTTTTACGAGTTCTTGTTGGGTCCAGTCTGAATTGATAAGAACAAATTTTGGAGCCCAAACATAATAACAGATTTGATTTGATATAATTTAAAAATCTACATTAATTTTATTAGATTTTAAATTTATATCAAATATTTAATTTGATCATATTTGGACGTCCATAATTGGTGTTTCCTATTTTAGATAATTGATTTCTTATTTAGGAATTCATGTCCTAAACTGGGATTTCTCATTCTATTTATATGGGTGAGGATGGAGTCACAAAGAATATTGCAAAAAAAACAGAGTTTCGGGGTGCTCGTCCACATAAAATTTAAGAGAAAGTTCGTGTTTTGCTCTTAAGACTCGTCATCAAAGACAGAAGAAATAGGAGATCTGATCGAGGAGTCGTCGTCTTCGTTCAGAAAAATTGCTACGGGGTTTGGTGAGTGAATTCAATTGTAATCTCTTTCTTCTTTTCTTGAGTGTGGTGAGGGATTGAACCTATTAGGACAAAGGGTTTAACATTGATTTTTGTCAATCTTGTAATTTCACGAGTTATATAGATTAAAATGTGTCTATTTGACATAGTTACCGTCATATACGTTGTCTCTGATCTGTGCTTGGTGCTCGTTAGATTGAATGGTTATTTCAGGTGGGTTAGCAACGCTTCTGCACGTCCAACAAGTGATATCATAACATGGCATTGACGCTTCTGATCCCAACATAAAGGAAAACTAAAATTAGTTTCGGCTAATACAACTCAACACTCTGGGCCGGCACTGGTCGTAACTTGTTGAATTTTAGCTAGTTCAAATTGAGTAAGTTGTCCAATGTTTAAACTCCCTCCGTGTGGGTACTGAACCATATATACATATACCCTTGTATAGCAACATCCTCGAGATTAATAGCAGCCAACCGACTTAAGATGCTTCTGATGTATGATTGAAAGCAATTGTCCTGCTCTACATACCCAATTTGCAGGAGCCATGACAGAACTAGAAATTCGACATTGGATGGACTGAATAAATTAGAGTAGGATGGATATGGAATAACTCATATGAAATCAAAATATACATGAAAAAAAAAGGAGGGTGCCTCAGCCCAAGTATTGCTCCTAGCACTCATTCCCGATACTAATGTTCATAAGAAAGGTACTGGGTCCTGTACCGGTGCCGTGAACCTTTGTTTTAATTAGGCAAAAACTATGGTTAATGTTGTCAGAAACGGTCCATCGATAAGTCCAACAAAATTTCGAATTTGGACAACACTCTGCCAAAGAAAAACCACCAAGGTTATCCATGTCCGAAGTGTTAGAAAAATTGTCGTTTTCTTATTGAAAACTTTGTGAATCAAAAGAAAAATAAAAATTGATGTTACCGGCCTCTGGGGAAGTCGTGCACGAAGTACTGTCCTAAGAGTTGATTCGGGATCTGTGTGCAGACGTTTCCCGAAGCTCCTAGTGGTAAAACCCCCGCACTACCGGTATCTCGTCGCCGCACACGACTCGGAGAGAATGACCAGGACTTAGCTCTGCCCAGAGCTTGGAGACGAGTGAAACGACGAAGAATGGACAGAATAATAAGTTGGCAGCAAGTTTTTGGAGAAATATTTCTGATGATATTTTCAAAGAAAAAATCACTCATATATAAGAATCCATCCAATATGTAACGGTTTGAATTAATTTGCTATTAATTCAGCCGTTACACAGACACATGGAGAATGAATCTGGACACTAAAAGTATTAACGGTTCGAAAAATAAATAGTAACGGACAAATTTATTTCCAACGGTCAGAATATTAAATGGAAAAAATTTGAAGAGGAGCAAAAAGAATTTTAGGATCTCAGCCCGAACCCGAAGAGGAAATCGAATCGGCATTCGACGCCCGCAGATGTGGGCGCGTACCCGCACCCGTTACGCGCGCCGAGCCGAGCCGAGCCAGGCCGGGCGGCGGCGGCGGCGCGCGCGTGTGGCCCAAGGGGTTCTCCACACAACATCTTTAAGAAAGCAATGAAGAGAAAATAATATATACACACAAGGAGGGGTTGGCCCATCCGATGTGGGACTAAAGTGAAGTTGGTTTTTTGAGCAATGGTACTAACAATTCCCCCCCCCCCCCCCCAAAATCAAGTTCCGAAACAGAGATACGAGTGAAGTAAATAGAGAGAGAGAGAGAGAGAGAGAGAGAGAGAGAGAGCATCTGGGCAGTAAAATACTATGCATAGATGAGATGGACTACAGCCTTGAATCTCACGTAGTGACTATTGCCTTAATCTGAAGAAGTGCTTGATGGACTATGCCTTGAATCAGACTTCTTGAACCAGATTTAGAAAAATAGCACACATAGTACGCTAGAGGTCCTTAGTCTATCGGGTGGCACTTTTAAATGGCCATGCGCACTTTTTCACATTCATGAGAGTTGTCTGGGATCGCCATGTCCCATAGTCGCGGCCTTCACGACCTCTCATATAGGTAAGTCCTTAATGGTTGGTGATATGAATCAACCCAGCATTACAGCTTGGACCTATTAAGAGTTTAACCTCATCCTAACTATATCACACAGGAACACTGTCACCATAGGGATGGAGAGTCATTGTACACATGTACAGCCGCTTGGGCTTTATTTTATTGAGACTTTAATCTCGAGTCAGTGTTCCATAAAGTCACCTAAGTTCAGCTTGTTTCTACCCATTGAACCGGCTTCTTGGGATCTCCAGTCAGACTCGGTTGGGTTGCCACTGATGGTGACTAACTTATGGGCTTAACCCTATCCCCCTCGATGATTCTAGGATCAAAGTCCTAGACGGACCCTTCGTCAAGTGATCTGCAAGGTTCTTTTCTGACTTTATATAGTCAAGAACCACATATTTGCCCAGTAGGCTTTTTATTGACTTGAAGCGCAGCTGCAGGTGCCTGTTCATCTTAGCATTCACAGAATCATGCTTTAGTAGTTCAATAACAGATTTATTATCATAGTTTATAGAAATTGCAGGAACAGGACTAAGAGAAACAGGTATATGCATAATAAGATTTTTAAGCCATTCAGCTTCTGTGCAAGTTGTATCTAAGGCTATCATTTCGGAGTCCATTGTACTCCTAGCTATGATAGTTTGCTTACAAGAGCCCCAGGAGATTGCAACTCCTCCTAGAGTAAATACATATCAAGTAGTAGATTTTATATCATGTGAGTCAGTTACCCAGTTTGCATCTGAATAACCTTCTATGATATCATGGTGCATAGAAAAATAAAGTTTGTAATCTAGGGTGCCCTTGAGATATCTAAATACCCTATCCAAGACAGTCCAATGTGACTGAATTGGGTTACTGGTATATCTACTTAGTCTCCCAATAGCAAATGCAATATCAGGTCTTATCCTGTTTGTTATATACATAAGGGAGCCTATCATCTGTGAATATTTATATTGTTCCAAAGGTGATCCTTCATTCTTTTTTAGTACGATACTGCTGTCATAAGGAGTAAGGACAGGTTTCTTATCAAAAAACTCAAACTTTTTAGCATTTTTTCAATTGAATGTGCTAAAGATAGAGTATAACCCTCTTTGTCTTTGGCCACTTGCATTCCTAAAATTAAGTTGGCTTCTCCTATGTCTTTCATATCAAACTGACTAGATAAATAGTTCTTTGTAATATTTATCAATTCCAGTGATGAACCTAGGATAAGGATATCATCTACATACAAGCATAAAATGACATAACTTTTACATGTACCTTTAGAGTATATACATTTGTCATACTCACTTGACAAAAAACTATATTCACAAATTACTTTGTCAAATTTATTGTGCCATTGTTTGGGAGCTTGTTTCAAGCCATAGAGGGATTTTACTAGTCTGCAAACTTTTTTTCTTGACCTTTAGCAATGAAACCTTCAGGTTGGTCCATATAAAGTTCTTCCTCTAGATCTCCATTCAAAAATACTGTCTTTACATCCATTTGATGGATTAGCATATCATGAATGGATGCTAAGGCCAAGAGAGTTCTAATTGATGTGATCCTAGCTACAGGAGAGTAGGTATCAAAATAATCTAACCCTTTCTTCTGGGTAAAATCCTTAGCAACTAATCTAGCTTTGTATTTCTCTATAGTACCATCGGCTCTGAGTTTCTTCTTAAAAATCCACTTACAACCTATTGGTTTATTGCCTAAAGATAGATCTGATAGAAACCAAGTGTTATTCTCTATTATGGAGTTGTATTCACTGTTAATGTCTTCTTTCCAGAAGGGAGCATCAGGAGACGACATTGCTTCTTCATAAGTTGAGGGATCACCCTCTAGCAAAAAGGTGAAGAATCCTTCTCCTAAATTTTTTTCAATCATATTCCTTTTATGTCGTCTAGGTTCTAAGTCTTGTACAGATTGTGAGCTCGGTATTTGGACATGAGAACTAGTAGAGGGTATAGAGGAAGAGATTGAACTTCAATCCTTAAAAGAAAATATGTTTTCAAAGTAAACTGCATCTCTTGCTTCTATAATGGTATTGTTAGAGATTTTATTTACTTCTGAGTGAGTCACTAGAAATCTATTGGCATAGCTGTCTAAGGCTCTGAGTTTCTCTTTTTAGGTTCGAAAATTTCGACTTTAGCAAGGCATCCCCAAACTCTAAGGTAATTAATCCTAGGAGCTCTACCTTTCCAAAGCTCATAGGAAGTCTTATCTTTTGTCTTACTAGGAATCCTATTAAGAATATAATAGGCAGTTAAAATGGCTTCTCCCCACAAGTTATCAGGAGCACCAGAGCTGAGAAGCATGGCATTCACCATATCTAACAGAGTGCGGTTCTTGCGTTCAGCAACTCCGTTAGACTGAGGTGAATATGGAGCAGTTACCTCATGAATTATTCCATGTTCTTCACAGAAATTAATCATTTCGTTTGAGGTATATTCTCCACCACGATCAGATCTAAGGATCTTAATCTTTCTATCTAATTGATTCTCAGCTTCAGATTTGTAGACCTTAAATTTATCTAGAACTTCATCTTTGGTTTTGAGAAGGTAGATATAAAAATACTTTGAATAATCATCTATAAACGTAACAAAGTATTTTCTACCGTCTCTGGTCAAAATCATATTTGAGTCACATACATCACTATGGATAAGTTCTAGAATGTCAGAATTTCTTTATACAGATTTGAAAGATAATTTAGTGTGTTTGGCTTGAACACAAATCTCACATTTGTGTTTGTCATCTATTGGAGTCTTAGGAATAAGATCTAAAGTCATCATTCTTTTAATAGAACCTAGGTTCACATGACTTAGTCTGTCATGCCAAACATTTAAAGATTCTATATTAGAGACAATGAGAGAACAATCAGAAAATTTATTCATTGTGCTTAAAATGAAAAGACCGTCTTTTACAAAGCATTTTTCTATAAAGGAGTCATGCTTAGAAAATACTACTTTATTTGCCTCCATTACAATTTTGTATCCTGAGGCTACAAGAAGGGATCCACTAACTAGATTTCTCCTGACAGACGGCATATGAAGAACATCATGAAGAGTTAAGATTTTTCCTGATGTCATCTTCAGGTCAACTTTTCCTCTTTCAATAATTTGTGCCGTTGAGCCATCTTCTAGGGTCACACCTCCTCCACTTGATTCCTGATAGTTTGAAAAACAGGAGCGATCAAACAAAACATGAACATTAGCTCCAGAATCCAACCACCAATCATCAGAATGGTAAGAGAGGTTAATAAAGGGTTAAAAGCTTACAGACCTGAAGGAACTTGAAGAACCTTTGTGAAGCATGTTCTCTTCTGGTCTAACTGAGCCCTTTCCTTTGTAGGAGGTATGGACAGCTTCCTTCTTCCTTTGGTAGCAGTTGGTGGCCATATGGTTTATTTTACCACACACAAAATAAAATCTCTTTTGATCCTGAGTCTGACTGAAGTTTCTAGGTTTATGGTCTTGGTGATGATGGTTAGGCTGAAAGTTTTTCTTCTTCTTGAAGAAATTCTTTTTGGATTTATAATAAAAATTATATTTGGGTTTTCCTTGGCCTTCTATAAGGTTTACCTTAGCTTTAGATTCAGTCTGAGGCTTAGACCTCAATCTAATTTGTTCTTCGGTTCTAATTTTCTTTAGGACTTGATTGTAGGTAAGATCTTCTTGTGTATGGATAAGTTCCTTAGTAATATCAGACCAAGAGGGAGGTAACTTGTCTATTAGGCATGCTATTTTATGCTCATTGGAGAAAGATGTGCCTTTGGCTTGAATATGCCTAAGGTATTCTTGGAATTCATGGAGCTGGTCATTCATTGGCTTGTTATCTACCATGAAATACCTATTAAAGGTTGAAGAATTAAATCTTTCTATTCCGGCATCATCACAGCCGTATTCATCTTCCAAGGCTTTCCAAAGTTCTTTAGCGCTCTTGTATTCAAAAAATATATCATACAAGGATTCAGATAATGTGCTTAGAATTCTATGAAAGCAGTGGAAGTCTATCTCTTTAGGGGTTTTTGATTTCGAAAAGGTGGACACTCCTATGTCAGACTCAGTATCATCAGAATCATTTGTGATGGGTGTGGACCCATCAATGGCTGAAATAAGTCCTAAGGTCGTGAGCCAAAATTTTATTTGGCTCTGCCATCTTTTAAAGTATGAGCCATCAAACTTAACAGATTTTGCAGTAGAGGATTCCTCCTTACCAGTCATGTTTGCAGTCTGAAAAATATAAATTTATTTAATAACAATGTCTAAGATAATAGTTTAGGTGGTCTTTGCTAATCAATCTTAAAATCTTTTAAAGTTTCAAGTGTTGATCAACTCAGGTTAGCTGTAGGGGCCGGTTCCCAGCTAGCGGCGGTCCGAAGACTCTTAAGTACCGTGTCGCTTAGGGCTATTTACACCCGGTTGACAGAAGGACCCTTTCGTCTTGTGCCCGAGTTTGCCTCTACTTTGAAACTTTAGATTTGAAGATTTTATTTGCAATTTTCTTTTTACTAAACTATTTTCTTTTGGTCCTAGATTGCTTTGAAAAATACTAAGTGATTATTTATGTTACAATTGAAAGGAATTTTGTGATAAAAATATTACAATTATCAAAATTATCAAATGTGGTAACAATTTTTTAAATCACTTTAAGCAAATTTGCAATTTGATAGTATAGTAAGCAACTTGATAAGTAAACAAATAAATCAATTGAGAAAATGAAGCAAATTACTAACAACTATTTTGAGTTAACGATTATGATCAAAAAGCAAATATTAAATATGATTATTTGCTATGGTAAATATTAAGCAAATTAAAATTTCTAGAATAAAAATTAAACTACTGCAACTTAACAATATTGGCTACAGTAAGAATAATTTTCTACAAGTTAAAGCTTGCTGTAGTCAAAAATTTTGAAATGATAAATTATCAACTATGCTACAGTAACTATTAACTTTTAATTTATTAATCAACTTTGTTTCAGAAAATTTTATGTTACTATGCCAATAATATGTTGCTACAATAATATGAATTAAGCAATGCCCAAACAAAAAATTTCGGTTATGTAGCAAGAATAGGCAACAAATATTAACCTAACTGATGAGAAAGTACTTTCCGGACACCGTCAGGGACACCTTGTACGATCAGTTTCTTCACCTAGAGCAAGGGAACCGAACAGTGGACGAGTATGATGCCGAGTTTAGTCGACTCAGCAAATATGGCGCTGCTTTGATACCAAATGACTTGGCTAAGGCTAAGAGGTTTCATCGAGGACTGACCCAAAAGCTACAACATTATACAAGCTCGCAGTCCCGAGTCTCTTATGCTGAACTACTGATAGAAGCCAGGTTGCAAGAAACCATTAGCAGAGGAAAGGGAGGTCAGCTGAGGACACAACAAGGATCAGCAAGGACACAGCAGGGACCAGCCATGACACAACAGGGAGGACCTATCAGACGTCCCTTGGCACAGCAGCATCAGCATCACCGAGCAGCACCGTACCAGAATCTGGGGAAGCCCTATTACAGTTATTGTGGGAGGAACGGACATATTTCGAGAGATTGTCGGACTCGCTTGGATCAGTGTATGAGGTGTGGCTCCGGACAGCACCTGGCGAGAGACTGCCAAATGCAGCAGACACTTCCACCGCCAGTACAGAGACTAGCGCTTCCAGCACCGAAATCAACTCCGCAGATGACTGGACCGGGAGCACCTCGACCCCCGGCAGCAGGAGGATTTCAGAGAGGACCACCGCTACCTACCCAGGAAGAGCAGTATATGAGGACCGGACATGGACAGCCGCAGAGGAACGGGCGAGCTTTTGCATTGGAGGTAGATGACATGGATCATGAGGTGGATGTCATAGGAGGTATTACCCTTGCTTTTACTTTTCCTGCTGTGACATTATTTGATACGGGAGCCACCCACTCATTCACATCATCTAGTTTTATTTCCAAATACAACATTACTTCTACACCCTTATCTAGTTGTGTTAGAATTCTAACCGGAGGAGGAGTTGTACCAGTTAGCCGAGTTTGTAGATCGGGCCCTATAGTGATACGTGGCAGAGAGATGAACGCCCAACTCTTAGTCCTTCCCATGCCATCTTTTGATATTGTGCTTGGAATGGACTGGCTGAGCAAGTACCACGCTTTCTTCGATTATTTTGGAGGAAGCATTCTTTTTAAGGTACCAGGCCAGCCTGAACTTGAGTTTGCCCGGGGATCCACAGAAATCCTTGATGGTATGCAACTCGCAATGGACGATGTTGTCTATCATCCTATTATTTCAGAATTTTTAGACGTCTTTCCAGAGGAATTGCCAGGACTACCCCCAGACAGAGACATAGAGTTTTTAATAGAACTAGCACCCGGAGCAGCACCTATAGCATCGCATGTTTACAGACTGGCGAAGAAGGAGATGGATGAGCTGAAGGCACAGTTGAAAGAACTAGAAGAGAAAGGTTTTATCCGACCGAGTGTATCACCCTGGGGAGCACCAGTGTTGTTTGTACCCAAGAAGGATGGGTCAGTGCGTATGTGCATTGACTACAGAGCCTTGAATGCAGTGACAGTGAAGAACAAATATCCATTGCCATGCATTGATGACCTATTTGATCAATTCAGTGGAGCCAAGGTGTTCTCGAAGATAGATTTAAGATCAAGATATCACTAGGTGAAGGTACGGAAGCAGGACATTCCGAAGACCGCATTCAGAACAAGATATGGGCACTACGAGTTTTTGGTCATGCCATTTGGATTGACCAATGCTCCAGAGATCTTCATGGACTTGATGAATCGAGTCTTCCACCAGTACTTGGACCAGTTCGTAGTCGTCTTCATAGATGATATACTTGTCTATTCTAAGAGCCACGAGGAGCACGAGAAGCATCTGCGGATTATTCTAGAGACGTTGAGGAGAGAGCAGTTATATGCAAAGCTCAGCAAGTGTGAGTTCTTCTTGGACAGAGTCTCATTTCTTGGGCATATTGTCACAGGAGATGGTATTTCTGTTAATCCAGAGAAGATCTCAGCAGTTGAGACATGGCCTGTTCCTAAATCAGCAGCAGAGGTGAGGAGTTTCCTTGGACTTGCGGGATATTACCGACGGTTCGTAAAAAAATTCTCAAGGATAGCGGCACCTATGACTCGTTTTACTTGTAAGGATCAAGAATTTATATGGACTGCCGAGTGTCAAGCCGCCTTTGAAGAGTTGAAGAAGCGACTGACTACAGCACCAGTGTTGACTATTCCGTCAGGATCAGAAGGTTATATGATCTACAGCGACGCATCAGGGAAAGGCTTGGGATGCGTATTGATTCAGCATGGCAAGGTGATTGCATATGCATCTAGGCAGTTACGAGTACATAAGAAGAATTATTCGACTCATGACTTGGAACTTGCAGCTGTTGTATTTGCTCTGAAGCTATGGAGACATTACTTATATGGGGAACGAGTGAAGATCTATACCGACCACAAAAGCCTCAAGTACGTCTTCACGCAGAAGGAGTTAAATATGAGGCAATGTCGATGGCTCGAGTTGATGAAAGATTTTGAGATAGAGCTACATTATCATCCAGGCAAGGCTAACGTTGTAGCAGACGCGTTAAGCCAAAAGCCAGCAGTTTACTTCTTGACAGCACAGAGGAAACTATTGGAGGAGTTGCAAGAGCTTGGCATTGAAGTGATATTACCCGGAGCAGATGGGACATTAGCCAACTTGCAAGTACAATCATCATTGGTAGAGAGGATTAAGGCAGCTTTGCCTACAGACGCCAGATTTCGGAGACTGAAGGAAAGGACAGAGGCCGGAGAGCAGACAGGATTGCGCATTCATGAGGATGGGACATTACGATGTGGTGATCGTCTTTATGTTCCAAATGGAGAGATTCGACAGGAGCTGATGGCAGAGGCTCATAGTTCGATTTATTCTATTCATCCTGGAGGCACCAAGATGTATCGTAACTTACGACAGCACTTTTGGTGGCATGGAATGAAGAGAGAGATAGCTCATTTTGTAGCTAAATGTCTGGTATGTCAACAAGTGAAGGCGAAGCACCAGAGGACAGCAGGATTATTGCAACCACTTCCGATTCCAGAGTGGAAGTGGGAGCACATCACTATGGACTTCGTCACGGGTTTTCCCAAGAGTCCAAGTGGAAGAGATACAGTGTGGGTAATAGTGGACCGACTCACCAAGTCAGCCCATTTCATACCATTTAGAGTTGGCCAGTCTATAGAAACTTTAGCTGACTTATATATGAGACAGATCGTGAGATTGCATGGCATACCAGTAAGTATTATATCGGACAGAGATTCGCGCTTTATATCGCACTTTTGGAGGAGCATGCAAGAGAGTCTTGGTACTCGTCTGAAATTCAGTACATCTTACCACCCGCAGATAGATGGACAGTCGGAGCATACTATTCAGACATTGGAGGATATGTTGAAGGCTTGCATGTTAGACTTCGGAGGATCATGGAAGGACCACCTACATCTTGTGGAGTTTTCTTACAATAATAGCTATCAAGCGAGTATTCAGATGGCTCCGTTTGAAGCATTGTATGGAAGAAAATGTAGGTCTCCTGTGTATTGGAGTGACGTGGGAGAACGTCAGATTCTGGGACCCGAGTTGGTGGTCAACACCGTAGAGACAGTTAAGAAGATTCAGGGACACTTGCGAGCAGTGCAAGACAGGCAGAAGCAGTGGGCAGACCTTCATCGTCGTCCCTTGGAGTTCAAAGAGGGCGATCACGTCTTCTTGAGGATATCACCGACCAGAGGCACCATTCGATTCGGAGGGCGCGGCAAGTTGAGTCCAAGGTATATTGGACCATTTGACGTGCTCGAGAGAGTGGGAGAAGTGGCATATCGACTTGCGCTACCACCTTCACTTGAGGGAGTACATGACGTATTCCATGTGTCGCAGCTCAGGCGATATGTGACAGACAGCAGTCATGTTCTCGACCACTCAGAGATCACCATTGGGCCGAGCTTGTCTTACCAAGAGCAACCCGTGGGAATCCTTGATCGTCGAGAGAAAGTATTGAGGAACCAGTCTATTCCCTTGGTTTGCGTATCATGGAGGCATGGCGCGCCAGGAGAATCAACTTGGGAGCGCGAGGACGACATGCGCAAGAATTTTTCGAACCTATTCGCAGACCAAGGTTTGAATTTACATTGTTAATTTATATCTTATACCATCCTTGCTTTCTACCGTGGCTTAATTTTAATTTCGAGGACAAATTTTTTATAAGTTGGGTAGAATGTAAAACCCCCTTCATAAAAAAACGTATAAACCCTTTTAATTATTTATTATTAATTTAATTGTAGTAATTAGTGGCTAAATAGGAGAAATATATTTTTAATAATTTGTATTTTAGGTGTTGGTGCACTTAGAGGATTTATGGGACCATTAAAAATTTTTCAGAATTTATTTCATGTAGGAGACCCCTTGAGCAGTTGCTAGCCTAACGGTGTGCATTATTAGAATCTATAATTTTTCTTATGAGTATATATATATATATATATATATATATATATATATATATATATATATATATATATATATATATATATATATATATTATAAAAAGAAAAAGGAAAAGAAAAGAAAATATAAACAAATAATAATAAACTAATAATAATAACTATAACTAATAACCATTCCAAGTTAAAGCAACTTACAGCAACTTAAGCAAAAAAATACCAACCAAAGCAACCCACCTATCAGCAGCAAATAATCCACCACAGCCACGCCCCGTTAATTCCACACCAACAGCAAAGTACCCACCCCCCCCACGTTAGTTAGCCGCGGCTTCAAACCGAACCTTTCCATCCTCTCTCTTCCTAATCATATATATATATATATATATATATATATATATATATATATATATATATATATATATATATATATTTCTTTTTTTCTCAAACCCAAAACCTAATCATCCAGACCCTCCTCTTCTCATCTAGACCTAGAGAGAGCCGCCACCGCAGCCAGAGAACCCCGCCAGGCCCTCCAAACCAATCCCGACGACCGCGACCCCGCGCACTGCAGATTCTCACACGAGGTACCTTTGTTACGGAGTTGCTTCCCGTCGACTCCCTCAACCAAATGCTGCCCCGTCTTCACCGGTATGCTCACCCCTTAACCCTCTTCCATATATGTGTGCTAGTAGACCTCGAACAACACGAAACCCTAGGCGAAAATAGCGCCAAAGTTGGCGCAAGCAGACCGAATTCTGGGATCGCAGAAAACTGCGGTGACCACCCATGTTGCCGAGTTCGTATCTCCCACCATAGAGATCCGAATTCGGTGATTCTTTTTAGTATGCGTAGACCACTTGTCCTAGTTTAATTTCTGTTAAATAACCCTAGATTATTAACTGCTGTGGACAGAATTAAATTCGTCACAAAACCCCGCGAACCCACTTTTCTCAGATTTCTAAAAGTTGTGAAAAGGAGCGCGTCCCGCCAAACTGGACCGCCCTGCCGTATACCAAGTGTACCGAACGGTGCACGCAGCGTAATCAGATATGTAAAAATTTGTGGAGACTGATTCGGACGCGTGTGCGCGCCGGAATCAACCAGTATCCGCGGACACACCCCGTGTCGCAACTTTTGTGAAAGTCGCGCGCATTTTGTGCACGCTTGTCAGATTACGACGAAACTTGCGCCACTGGACTCGTGGTAACGTGCTGGTCCTGTGACTCAATTTTTATGCAATTCTGAGACGGTTGACCAAATCGTCAATTGGCGGGCCCCACAGTTGAATTTTTGGACAAAATTGTGTTCGGTCCATCAGAATTCATATTTGGATATACCGTTGGGTTCGTATTAACATTTAGAGTTATTTGACCTATAATTTATCCTATTTCGAGACTGTTACTCTTGGCACGCTTTTCGGTGCAACACGTGGACCCCACTTTTACCCTAAATTACCGTTTTGCCCCTGTATCCAAATTAGACGAAAGGAAAGTGCTTTTTAGCTATTTAGCTCATTTCAGAAATGTTGGTGATATTTATTTCAGCATCCGGAGACGTTTGTTCGGAGGCCTTAGTTCCAGGACCCGTGTCCTTGACATTGGATGCTTACACTTTACAGATTTCTTGCCAGACAAGTATACCTTGCCATTGTACTGTATTTACATTCCATATGAGGCATGTATGTTTATTTCTGTTTATTTTAGTTCATTTATTTTAACTGCTATATAAATTGCGCGTCCAAGGAAACTTGGGAGCAACGACGGTATCGTCGTACTATGTTTTTATTTATGTATATGCATTGGACGTACTTTATGAGACTACCCCATCTTCATGAGGCATTTATGTTTCATTGGCCATGACACTATTCTTACACGAGTGTGAGTCACATGTAGGACACGGACTTGTGTACTCGGCTGGCCACTAGTACGTATAGGACATGCGACGGATAGGGATAACTGCCAATAGAAACTTTGCATGCTAGTAGACCTGGCGGTTATTAGAGGTTTATCGTGTCATGGACATGACATGCTTAGAGCATTAGGTGGGGGAGAACAACAAGTACCATATTTGAGCTCCTTTGTACTTTTTCTATTATGCGCCCGGATTCTCCGTCGGAGATACGGGTGGTGATGACCACTATATATTATATTATTATCATGCGGGCCTCCGGCGTTCGAAAGACGACGTGCCTTTTTAGGCCCCTGGATCTCCAAAAGAGAACCATGCCAAATCCCAGTTTTCAGCCAGATAGCTCACTTGTGGGGAAAGATGTTCTTAACTGCATTCATTTAGACGGTTAGGCGACCCGATTGGATGTTTATATTTCAGTACTTTATTGGCATGTGTTTTTTGTATCTTGTTTCGTTCCTCTAAGGACCTGGTCCCTTTCCATATATAGATGCGCAGGAGTACCCGCAGGAGTATGGACCTGGACCTGACGCTACCTATCAGTCTGAGGAGATCTTACCTTCGGATTATATGTGATCCATTGCAGCTGTTTAGAGATTCTAGTTGCTATTCTTTTCGAGACATTTATTCTTATATTAGAGTTTATTCTCTTCTCTCTTTAGTAGTTTATTATAGTCTATTTGCAGTGGATTTATTTCCATCCGACTATCATACTTTGAGACTACTTATTTGATATTCAGTTATTGATTTCCATTTATCTATTATTTGTGCTGTGGATGAGATATAGATTACGTGTGACTTGTTGTGACAGTATATTACCACTGTGGATTGGATATTCATGTACAGCGTACGTGTGTATATGGTTTCCATATATTGGAGTTCGTATACATACGGCTGGCGTGTTACGTATTCCTAGTCCTACGTATTTTGGGACCGGGGCGTGACAACGTCCTCCCCCCTCCGCCGTCAGCTCCTCCTTCCTCCGGCTCTCCTTCTCCCTCCGGCATCCTTCCTCCGGCTCCCCTCCTCGGTGAGCTCCTCTCTCTGTCTCCTTTCTCTGTCTCTCTCTTTCTCTCTAACATGACACAACACGACACGACACGACACGACACGACCTGACACACACTAACCCTAACCCTAACTCGAACACACACATGCACGCGGACACACACTAACCCTAACCCTAACACGATACGACACGACCTGCAGTTGCTCTTCTTGCTGCTGTAGTTGCTCCCCTTGCTGCTGCTGTGCATCCCCTTGTTGCTGCTGCTCTTCACTGCAGTGCACAAGAGTGCACTGCGACTCCCTCTTGGCCTGCACAACACTCCCACATCTCACACTCAAATCCTGGCCTGCCCAACACTCCAACACTGCAGTGCACAACCTGTGCATACTATGCACTTATACATGGGGAAGATATCGTAGGTGATGTAGGAAAACTATGGTTTGGTGCAGTGACATTTGGATTGAGCACGAGTTGCTTGAAATCCTGGAGTTGTGCTCTGGTTATGAGGAAATTAGTAATATGTTGCAGTTTGGCAAGGATTTTGATGAAAAATTTGTTTGAGGAATGGATTGAGCTACTCCAGTAGGGACCATACCAAATTGTAGTAGATTTGGTGCCATTCCAGCTGGATTTATACCAAATTGTGGTATATTTGGTATGTTTAGAGGGGATTGAGGTGTTGCCATGGATGGAGCATATGGTGGAAACTCAAACCCTCTTCTTGACATAACCAATTCCTCTAACAACCTATCAAATTTTTATGGTTCAAGTGATGAATTGTACCTTCCAACGCAAGTATCCTCTCATTTGCATCAGGTAGGTATTGATTCTTTGGAGAGATCCAGCTCTGGAGCCATGGCTGCTCGAATCGTACTCTCCACTAGCTTCAAGAGCATGATCCAAAGGCTCTGATACCAATTGATACCAAATTGATGGGTCCTCTTCCCATTTGGTCAGGAATTAGAGGAGAACAATCACACTTAGCCAAGAAAATTGAATAAATTATAAAGAAACAAAGAACTAAATTAGGAAAGAACTAGGGTTTTTATTTAAACTATATGTACACACACACACACACACACACACACACATAGGGCATTGTGTATCAAGTTAGAGCAGTTCTTATCTTCCTCCAGAGAATCACAATGTATGTAATGATTTATAGGATACATACTGTCATTTTTGTAGAAGTATCTAGAAATGGATATGAATTACTATCTGCATCATCGTTCGTGGATATACAACCGTCATCCTGATGACATGTGCGGTATGCGGGATGAATTCATTGAGGATGTACAGCAGTTCCTGCAGTTCACCAAGGTGTTCCCTCAGTACATGGACGATACCAAAATTAAGTGTCCGTGTGTGAGATATCGCAACTTAAAATTTTATCCAGAAGTGGAAGTCACATGTCATTTGTACTCGAAGGGCTTCACGCCAAATTACTATCAGTGGACCGCGCACGGAGAACTTGTATCTCTAGCATCAGAGTCGGAGTCTTATGTTGAGCCGTATATGGATGTCCACGACCACGTTGCTTACGACGACGGGTGGGTGAACATGGTTTTTGATGCGGCGGGGCCTAGTTTCAATCCGGACAATTATGATGCAGCTGAGGAGGCACCGAATGTCGATGCTACAAAGTTTATGGAGTTGCTGCAGAATGCAAGGACTCCACTATATCCTGGTTGTAAGGATTATTCACCATTGGAGGTGGTTACAAGATTATTGAGCATCAAGTCTGATTTTAACATGTCGCAAGAATGCTATAATCGACTGATCAATTTGATTATAGAGATCTTGCCCGAGGGTGCAAAGTTGCCTAAAGACTTTTATCGATCTAAGAGGATGGTGAGATCGTTCTGGATGGGATACGAGAAAATCGATGCATGTCGCAACAGGTGCATGTTGTACTACAAAGACGACAAGGATGAAGATGTGTGCCGATTCTGTGGTACTGATCGCTACAAGGCCACTGGTAGAGGAAAGTCTGTCGGTGCAAGGAAGCCTACTGATTCAATGCACTACTTGCCTTTGATGCCGCGGTTGCAGCGGTTGTTTATGGTTAAGAAAACTGCAGAAAATATGAGTTGGCACAGGCGGAAACAGATCGAAGGAGTATTCGATCATCCATCCGATGGAGAAGCATTGAAGCACTTTGATCGAGAGTATCCAGATGTTGCTTCGGATCCGCATAATGTCAGATTGGGGATCTCCTCTGACGGTTTTACCCCATTCGGACTTTCGGGCTCCCAGTATTCATGTTGGCCTGTGATTGTCCCTCCGTACAATCTACCGCCTTGGATGTGCATGAAGACTCCGTATATGTTCCTAACCGTTATTATCCCGGGTCCGAACAATCCGAAGAGGAACATCGATGTGTATTTACAACCTTTAATAGATGAGTTAAATCAGCTGTGGGAAGTAGGTGCCAACACGTATGATGTTTCTAGAAAGCAGAATTTTCAGATGTGGACAACACTTATGTGGACCATCAACGACTTTTTGGCCTATGGAATATTATCGGGATGGAGCACCCATGGTCGTCTCTCATGTCCGTATTACATGGACCGTACTAAGGCTTTTCGTTTGAAACACATAGGCAACCCATGCTTCTTCGATTATCATCGACAATTTTTGCCGAATGATCATCCGTACCGGAGGAACAGGAATGCTTTTTGTGAGGGCGTTGTGGAGAATAGTTTATCAGGAGGACGAGCTACCTCTTGTAACAAATATTGTAGATGTGGACTCAACGGAAGTTACTCATTACACGAGTAATAATATAGAAGATATAGAATTATCATAAGAGGAAGACGAAGATGAAGAAGTAGATAAAAGTGAAGACAAGGAGGAGGAAGAGGAAGAGGAGGACGAGGAAGGCGAACAAGATGAATTTTCTGAAGATTATTGAAAATAAAATATTTTGCCTGTAGAATGTAACTATATTTTGACTGTAGAATGTAATATTTTGACGAATATATGTATTATATTTTGACTGTAGAATGTACTATCCATTTAGACTTGTCACCACTGGTTATTTACTGTACAATTCTATGAATGTTGTGAGATATGCATAACATTTTGACTGTAGAATGTACTATATATTTGTGTATTTCTTTATTCATCATATGTTGTTATCAGGTATGACAGGATGACGCGGAGGGTTCGGCAGGTCCCGAGGTAGACAGAGTACTCCTCCGGTACTGCCTACTATTGGTTCCGGATCGTCGTCGCCCAGTACTCCAGTATATCGATCAGTCACATCTCCGACTGCGACGACGTTACGTGGCATCACTCCTGGAACGAGTAGTTCCAGGCGTGATAGTACTCCCTCGTCCAGCGTTCCTTCTACTGACGGAACCAGGGAGACAGATGAGCATGTAGAGGAGGTCGTGCCGACGTTGTCCCAGCAACCGCAAGATCCTCCATGCGCACCTCCGGAGGAGACGAGGACAGAGATTTGAGCCGACGGTACAAAGTAAGTCAATTAGATGGTTTAGAATCATATATATCGTGTATTTCTTTATTCATCATATATTGACTTTTTTGATCTAAATAATTATCTCTATATAGATATCGTCCATCGTCGGTTCAGAGACGCCTGGGCCTATTTCTGAGGAACAACTATGGTGGCCCTTGGATAAACTACTCTGAAGCTCCGGAGGAGAGGAAGGCGTTCTGATTTGCGCACTTCAAGCTAAAAGTATATTATATAAATCCTCTAATTTATGCATATTATATAACTTATCCGTGATGCTAACTTACTAAATTATTTATTGTAGCAAACGTATTTCTATCCTCAGCACCGGGCCGAGTTTATCGAGTGGATATTTCCTGCCGTTGTCGCCAAGCTTATCTGTGATGCTCTGGATGACCAGAAGGCTCGTGATCGTGCTGGAAAACCGATCCAAGGTTGGATCACGCCTGAGCAGTGGACTGCTATGAGGGCTAGATTCGATGATCCGAGCTACAAGGAAAGGTCTGAGAAGGCCAAGGCGACTAAGCGGAATGCTGCAAAGTGGTGTTGTGGCTCGATTCCGATGACGGAACATTTCCGTCGTTTGGTATATTTTTTATTTAAGATATATTATTTTAATGTAAGTACGATAAAATGGTAGTAGGAAAAAATATTTAATTTTAGTACTAAATAATATATTTTTAACAGGTATAGTGGGGTGAGGATGCAAATATGGTGACCGTCTTCTTGGCCATCCATCGCAAGGACGGAAATCTCATTGATGAGAGGGTCCTCGCAGACCTATGTAAGTATTACTTTACTTTGTTGCGATTTTAATATAACTTAGGCAATTATCGAGTATCCAAACTTTTCTAGGCCGAGTATCTTAGGCTGCGTGAGCGGACGACTGCTAGTGCACCTACAGCTGGAGAGGCTGGTACTTTCTTGCAGCCCGCTTTAGCTCCGTCGGCGGACGACCTGTGGGTGACCGCCGCTGGTGGTCTCTAGAGGGGTACGTACTACGTTACAGGATCCTATGGCGCCCTGGTTGCGACACAGTCATCTAGGGCCTCCCCGACAAGTGCGCATTCCCCACAGCCCTCGCAGTCGTCGGCCAGAGTCCAGGAGGCCATTGACCGTCAGATTGCGTCTCTCTGTGACGAGTTGCTGCGAAGGATGGAGGAGCAGCCCCGGACCCAGCCGCAGGCGGACGATCCGACGCTCATCGCACGATTCGATATGCTCGACCGCAGCATCACGGAGCTCCGGGATTTGACAAATGATCTTAGAGCCTCGACAGAGCGCAGCGTGACGGAGATGCAGGCATCACAGCTATCCATGGCCGAGAGGCTGACGATGATGCATGATTCAATAGTTCATAGCTGTACGAGGCTGTTATCTACCATGGATTCTTACAACCAGCGACTCGCAGAGTTGGAGCGAATACGTCCTCCTGGTGCGCCTACATCGACACAGACTCCACCGACGTCACTGCCTTCTCCATCGACATCGGTGTCGATTTAACGGGAGCAGTATGATCTATTCTTATCCTTCATGCGCGCCGGTGGTCATCCTCCTGCAGATCCACAGTAGTATAGATATTTGCATGGATATTTGCTGGATATTTGTATTCTTTGTATTATTTAGTATGAGACTCATTGTATGGATATATATTTCCTGTATTCTTTATGACGATATTTGCTGGATGTTTTATTTTCTTCAAATTTTATTATATTATTCATATTAAATATATGTTAATTTACCGGTGTTGAGTGTTCAACCAAAGGGGGTCAGCAAACCCAGGAAATTCAACGGAGGGTTGCTCCGGGTCTATTTGTACAGATTGTGAATTAATAAACTGCAGGAATAATAGTTTGGAAACAATTCAGTATTCATTTTTTTAATTTTTTTCACTGTACAATTAGCGACGTTTATAGCGACGTTACTTCACGTCGCTAAATACGTCGCTAAGTTGCGACGTTACTAACCGTCGCTAATGACGTCGCAAAAAACATCGCTAAAAGCGTCGTTGTACGTCGCAACTTGCTGACATGACAGTATTGTCAGGTCATTAAAGACGTCGCTATAAAAGTCGCTAATTAGCGACGTTAAGCGACAGATGAGCACGTTGCTAATTAGCGACGTTGCGTCGCTAAACGTCGCTAATCTAGCGACACATTTACGTCGCTAAAAAACGTCGGTATAGCGACGTTTAGCGACGTTTTTCCTTTCAGCGACTAGATGAAAGGCGACTTATGTAAAATGTCGCTAATTACGTCGCTAAAAGTAATTAGCGACGTTTATTGGTCATTTAGCGACGTTTTTTTACGTCGCTAATTTGACTTTTTCTAGTATTGAGAGAAAGATGTCTCGTGATGACTTCTACTGCATGGTTAAATTATTTATATGTTTTTATTGTTATTATTTTTCGAATAACGATTAAAGTGCAACCAAATTTAGCTAACGATTAGGGGTTGTTTGGTTCGCGAATTTGGGACACGAAAGTGGCCAAAATTTAGATTTTGAGTATTTCACGTGTTTGGTTTAAGGATTTGCAAGCAAGATTTACTGTGACTTGACATGAACAGTAAATCTTGTTTGTCATGAAATTAAAATTTTCACATCAGAACTTTTCTCTGAAGTGGAGCGCGGAAGTAAGAAATCTTCATTCTCACTTCGTGCATTTGGTTGGAGAATCAATTCATCTCTACTTTAACAAAACAAAAATTTTATTATTCATGTCACTTCAACAAAAAATTGTATTTTTTACTCACTTCAACAAGCAATCAAACATCAAACTTTAGAATTGTTTACTCCTAAGCTCCACTACTTCAAAGCACTTATACAAAAGTTTTTCTATATCTTTCTACTTTATAACAGTATATAAGCAAAATATCGATTTTCAAATTTTCTACTTCGTCTTATCAAACAGTTACTTTGCACAACTTCAAACCATAAAAAATAAGGCTAAATTACAACTTGATACTCTCAACAATTCTAAATGTTCAACTTAATACACTCAACTTTGATATGTACTAACTTAATACCCTCTCTCAACTAATATTTACAACTTAGTACCTTCCGTCACTCTAACGTTAAAAAATAAAAATAAAAAAATAACCCCACCGCCGCTACTGCCACACCTCCACCCCCGTCAAGCTTTCTCTGTCGCGCTTCTCTCGTCCGCCGTTGCAAGCCTCCGCCGCGCGCCACCCCCCTCCCCCGTGCGCCACCTCCCTCTCTCGTCGCACATCCCGCTGCGCGTCCCCACCACGCGCCCCTGGTACTCGTGGCAACTGTTGCTGCTTTTTTGTCTCTTGTGCTCCCCCCCTTCCCCCCCCCCCCCCCCCCCCCCCCCTTACGGCTGCAGGGAGGGAGTTGGGAAAAATAATTTTGTCATTTTTTATTTCAGTTAATATCATTAGGATAAACTAAAAAAAAATACATATTAAGTTGATGTCAATCAAAATTGAAGGTATTAAATTGAATATTTGATATAGTTGGAGATATTAAGTTATAATTTAGTTAAAAAAAATAAAAAAACCAAAATTAGATGCGGCTAGTAGAACCCCGGACCTGGCCCTGTATGTTGTTAATGTTGTATAAATTGTTTTTTATTTGGGAACGAGCTGTTCGAACTAGTTGGTTGAGGGTGTAGGTAGTAAGTAGAGTAGGTGTGCTGACCAAAGTGAATGTTGTCTGTGTGAGTTAATAGGGAAGGAGGAGAGACTTTCAAGTTTCAAGTACACAACTCACCCAACAAGTGAGTGTTTCAAGTACTTTCTTCTCAGAAAAACTGTCAACTACGTACTGACCCAAGAAGTGCTTCACATCTTCAAATCTTTTTTTCTCCATCACCATCAGAGAGAGAAGGGAGCAAGGCAGCTAGTTGCAGAGGCTACAATCAAGCCTTTTGCTGGAAATACCTTGGATTGGTTAGAAACTACCTCTTTATTGATTAGACAAGCCAATGAAAATTTGATGTGATGGACATAGTTACTTGCTTCAAAGTGGACAAGGATCTGCTCCCAAGTACTATTATAATACTTCTTTTTCCCTCCCTTTTAATCAGCACTCTTGATTCAATATTTTGTGTTTCCAAATTAATACTTATTAGATTTACACTATTCCTATATTTTGTGTTTATTAAATAAAATAATTAACTTTTAAAATAATTATATTGATCATTTTTATTATTTTAGTTTATTATACGAAATATTCTTATTTTAAGATAAAAGTAGGATTAATTACACTGATATCCTATATATTTTGTGCTTACTAATCAGACCTCTCCTAGATTAAAAATAAATACACTGGCATCTCCTATATTGTGTGTTGAATACACGAATCTTTCCTAATTTTTATGATTTATGTAAAAAGTTATTACAATGACCACCCATACTTTAAAAAATATATATAAAGGACATAGGAGGCCCGTGTATTTATTTTCAAAGTAGGGGATGTCCGCTTAGTAAACATAAAACATAGGGGGTCAGTGTAATTAACCCATAAAAATAAAAAAGTTACAACACTAACTACCCATATTTATAATCGAATTTTTTTCTAAAGGAAGGGGTGGTCATTGTAATTAGTTTAAAAGTAAGGGTATCATGTGTTATAAACAAAAAAAATATATGAATAGTTAGTGTAAATAACCCTTAATTATATAACTATCTTAACATTTTATCTTCCAAAAAGAAAAATGAAAAAAATCTTAAACAAATATTGTGTGTGTGTGTGTGTGTGTGTGTGTGTGTGTGTGTGTGTGTATATATATATATATATATATATATATATATATATATATATATATATATATAAGGGCTCGAACACCACTACTAAAATACAGAGATTTAGCGACGGAATATTGGCGACAACTAATATCTGACGCCAAATAGGGACGTCTCAGCAGCATTATAACGACCAAATACAATAGATCAGAAATTTAATATGATTCCGTCGCTATGTCGTCACCGGATTGCGCTATATTACGTAGAAACTATGCGGTAAACCTTTACGACAGATTGGCGATGGCTACTCGATTACGGCGACGTACTAGGACGTCGCTGGCCCGTCGCCTATGTATGTGCCCTAAGTTAAAAGAAAACGCGGTCGATCGAAATTTATCATTTCGATTGACCGATCGCTCTCTCATCTCTCACTCGCCTTTCCCTCTCTCCCTCTCTCCGGCGTTCCCCTTCCCGTTGTCCCCTCTCTCCGGCGACCCCCTTCCCGTGGTTCCCTCATCTCCGGCGATCCGCTTTCCTTGGTCCCCTCTCTCAGCTCCGACGTGGTCGTGCCCACTCCCCTCCATGCATGTTTCCCCTCCCAGCTCCTCCGTACCCCCTCCTCCTCCATCGTTTCCCCTCCTCCTCCAATGTGTCCCCTCCCACTGTAAGTTCTAGATCATTTGATCTCTCAATATATGTTGTTGTTGACATTTAAGGTGTACCATTTGGGGATGATTTATGTGATAATTTCTTGTTACTACTCGACATTTGGGAATAATTTCTGTGATAATTTCTTGTTATTGCTCGAACTACGTGATCGAAAACTTTGTCATCGTATTTATCGTAGAACTTGTTGAGGCTTGCAGTGCAGATTTAATATGAGGGCAGTTTTGCAGACTTTACAACAACTGTAATTATATATGTGGCTGCAGAGTGAGTATTATATATTAGTGTGATTATATGAGGTTGAGTTGCTAGGTATCAATGTATCCATGATAGGTGAATGTGAGGAAGCGAAGACGTATGTGGCACAGTGTGTTATGGGTGTATGAGTGTGAGGATAAGTAGTATCAGTGAGTACTAAGCTTTTGGGGGTAGAGCTCGGGTCTGTAGGTGTTTGCAACTTTGGATGAACAACCACCATAGAAAAATGAGTTCATAAGATCAAATTTTAGATTGTCACATCATGTCCTAGCTCCAACTAAAGCATATCATACAAACTAATTAGAAACTTTGGATTACTTCTCTAGGAAGCAAGGACTTGGCCCAATAACGACGAGGCATATTCCATGCAGCCATTTGACTTGCGAGGTAGAGACCATGCAGCCGTAGATAACATTGATTGTCCTTCGGCCCCCATCCCTCGGTGTAAACCCCCTGATTTTTCAAAAATATTTAAGCAATTTTACACAATTTTCTACAAATTTTCTGGAATTAAAACTAAGGTATTTTGATTAAATAATTTTTAAATAATGTTAATTAATATTTAAAATATTATGAAAATAATATTTTTGGGTGTGAATTGAAAAACTAGACATAGGATAATTTTTCGAAAATTTATTGGACCCCAGAAGCATTTTTAAAGCCCTAGAAACCAATGTATATTTAAACCGAATTAAATCCTGAAATTTGAACCCGGTTTATTTTAAATAAACCAAACCAAACCGACCTAAACCGTGGTGAACCGAACCGAACCAACCCAGACCTTAACGGGTCGGGTCAGATCCAAAGTCATCTCCTTCTCCACCCGGACACCCGCAACGTCGCTCGACGAATGCCCTAGCCTGAACCCTAACTCCTCTCCGTCATCTTCCTCCCCCGATCAGAACCTCCTCCAGTTTTCCCGTCGACTAACCCTTCATCTTCCTCCGCCTAGCCACGTTCCATCCTCCCCCGACTTGTCACGCCCCAGTCCTAAAATATCGAGGGACCAGACACGTGGCAATGGCCAGCAGCACACACCGATGGACAAACCCAATTTAATGGATCCATCGGGGCATACTTAAGCTGTAAACAATAGTCAGGGTCTACTAATCTCATCCACTGTCATGCCCCAGTCCCAAAATATCGAGGGACTAGCCACGTGGCAATGGCCAGCAGCACACACCGATAGACAAACCCAATTTAATGGATCCATCGGGGCGTACTTGAGCTGTAATACAACTATCAGGGTCTACTAATCTCATCCACAGAATGAATATAACAATCTCAACAAAAAGGAATATAAACATCAAACATCAAGTCACAAGTAATTTAAATCGGGAAACAACCCGATAATCAAGTCTGATACAATAGTTCATTAAACAAGAAAGTAAATAACATCACTGACTGAGTATGGAAGAAACATATACTCAGAAAAATCCATGGCAATCACCTAGTCCTCGGTTCCTGGTTCTGCTCCGGTGCCTGCTCTTGAACCTGCTTCTGCTCCTGCTAAAGCACCTGTCCTGTAAACCTCAGAGTGGATCTCCTCTGCTAAACCTGGGGACATAATCCGGATCCAGGTCCTCACGGGACATAGCAAGGTACAGATAATATAAGCCAAAATAAATACAATGCAGCAAATAAATGAAATAATAGGGTAAACTAGATAACCAGCTAAGTGATATGCAAGTTGAGAGCATCACTAAAACTCAGGCTGAAACCACTACAAGCTCTGTGTCGGGGAGCCGGTAGCAGTGATAACACGTAGTGGGCCAAGCTCGGGTTTAGAGTCTTCAGTACCGCAATAATAGGGATTTTATATATATATGATCAGCCTGTAGCCTGTGTGTCTCTCCCCACCCAATGTAACCACACGTCTCATGTCCATAACGTCTCATGTCCATGCCACGCAGGATCATCTCTAATGCAACCAGTCATATAATATCTAAGCAAAGGAATAAGTCATGAAAACTGTATCCTATACAGAATCACCATGAATATCTCAGGACGATTCTGTATCATGAATAGTGTCAGGTGTCCTGGGTAAAACGTACTTGATAATGCAAGCACGAGAAGTATAGGGTCTCGATAACCATCTCTAGGTGACGTTACACAACTCCGCGTACGATGTTGGCACCCGACTATTAATCGGACGCTAAGTAAGTTACACGGTCCTAGGTTTAAGCATGTACAACATTTTATAATTAAGTCCAAGTAATATGTATCAAAAACTGCAAGTTGGCAAGGTACACTTGCCTGGGGTTCCGGCTCCAATTGTAGCTCTGGCAGCAGCGGAATTTGCAGGCAGTACTCCGGTTGCTGAAATAGATATCACCATCAGATTCAAAAAATATTAATTAGCTAGAAACGCCTATCCTTGAGTCCAATTTGGACACAGGGGCAAAAATGACAGTTTCTGGTCAAAGCGGGGTCCACATATGGGCCGCCTTGCACCGAAAAACGTGTCAGAACCAAAGGTCTCTAAATCTTTCAAACTTAGTGTCAACAGGTCAGGAACAATGATACGAATCCAACGGAACTTCCAGAATTGGATTCCGATGACCCGATCTCAAAATCGCCCGTCAAGTGGAGCCCGTGGGGCCCACGACACGCGATTTTGTCAACGTTCTCAGAATCGAACCAAACTTGGGTCACAGGACCAACGTATTACTACGAGTCCGATGGCGCAAGTTTTGTCTCGATCCGACGTGTGTAAACTAAGTTACAGCAAGATCCAGAAAAGACGGATAAGGGGCGTTGTCGGCGGATACGCGTTGATTTCGGTGTGCACGCACATCCGAATCAACTTCTGCCAAATCCCGCACGTCCGTATCAACGACGCGCACATATCGGTGAAGACCGCACGCGACCAAGTCATCCCGTTTGGCGGGGCGTACTCAGTTCCGGGTGAAACAGGACGTTGGTTTTCCTGTTTTTGGATCGCGGTTCGCGATCGCCACAGGACGCGATGCACCGAGCGAGTTGCACGAACATCGAGAGGGTCATGCAGTCTACGCGACACAATTGACGGAATCAAAAACGGGACAGCGAGGAGAGAGAAATGGGTACCTGAACAGGGCTCCGAAAAACAGAGAATTCTGTTTCCGTGTGTTGTCACGACGCGAGGGGACACCGTGTCCTGTGTCCGGGTCGTGTCCTCCCTAGGGTTTCGGTTCAGGGGCTTCGCCGGAGTCGGGAGTATGCTGGCGGCTGGCCGAAGCTGGGATTTCTGGAGGGAAGCTGCTGGCCGGAGGCACGGCGGAGCGGGGCTGCTCGCTGGTGGCCGGGCGGCGCTCGGGGACGGACGGCCGGCTGCTGCTGCTGCTGCTTCTGGTCGAAGGAGGCGCGAGCGAAGGCTCCGGGAGGCGCTGCGGGATTCTTTGGGAGGCGGAGGGCTTGAGGGAGTTCGCCGGAGGCGAAGGAGGAGGTTAGGGCTGGTCGGGGTAAAGCTTCGGGCGAAATCGGAGGAGAGCGGGCCGAGTGGGAGAGGGAATGTGGTGCTCTGGGTGCTGACCGACGAGGGGCTCGGGGAGAAGGGTGGAGACGACGGGAAGGAAGGGGGAGATGGGGCTCCGGTGGCGGAGAAGGGAGCTGGGCGGAGAGGGAGGCGAGTCCGGGCGGCTATAGCAGAGGGTTTATATTTTGGAGAAGAGGGAGAAGGTGAGTCGGCCGGTGCGGGAGGGGAACCGGGGCGGTCGCCGGCGGTTACAGAGAGGGGAGCCAGAGGGTCGCCGTCGGCCACGGCGTAACGGCCGGAAGCGACGCGGGGCTGAACGGTTGGGGAAGAGAGAGGGGCTCGGCCAGGTCGGGTTGAAGCGGGTCGGGTCGGGTTGTCTATTGGACCCGGATCCGACCCGCTAGGGTTGGGCCTGGTTTGGTTCGGTTGAACCGGTCCGGGTTGGTTCAGTTGGGTTGGTTTATTTGAAATAAACCGGGTTTTATTTTGGTTTAATTACAAAATAGTTTTTAGGGCTTTAAAAATACTTTCGGGGTCCAATAAATTCCCGGAAAATTATCCTATGTCTAGTTTTCTATTTTACACTAAAAAATATTTTTTCCATAATATTTTAATATTAATTAATAATTTTTAAAAATCCTTTAATTACAAAATACCTTGATTTTAATTCCAGAAAAATCTCAGAAAATTACAGTAAATTGGGAAAAATTCTAAATTAAAAAATTCTTGAAAATCAAGGGAATTACATCTACATAATGAATATAGAAATATCAATAAAAATAATTAAACATCAACTAGTCACAAGTAAATAAAATTGGGGAACAACCCGATAATCAAGTCTGATACAATGGTTCATTAAACAAGAATGAAAATAACAACACAGACTGAGTATGGAAGAAACATATACTCAGAAAAATCTATGGCAATCACCTAGTCCTCAGTTCCTGGTTCTGCTCCAGTGCCTGCTCCTGAACCTGCTTTTGCTCCTGCTAACACACATATCCTGTAAACCTCAGAGTGGATCTCCTCTGCTAAACCTGGGGACATAATCCGGATCCAGGTCCTCAGGGGACATAGCAAGGTACAGATAATACAAGCCAAAATAAATACAGTGCAGCAAATAAATGAAATAATAGGGTGAACTAGATAACCAGCTAAGTAATATGCAAGTTGAGAGCATCACTAAAACTCAGGCTGAAACCACTACAAGCTCTGTGTCGGGGAGCCGGTAGCAGTGATAACACGTAGTGGGCCAAGCTCGGGTTTAGAGTCTTGAGCACCGCAATAATAGGGGTTTTATATATATATGATCAGCCTGTAGCCTGTGTGTCTCTCTTCACCCAATGTAATCACACGTCTCATTTCCATGACACGCAAGATCAACACTAATGCAGCAAGTCATAATAAGAACTAAGAATATAGTGTCTATGTCCATCCTGCATCCTACACAGAATCACCATGAATATCTCAGAAAGATTCTGTCAAATGTATAGTGTCAAGTGTCCTGGGTATAACGTACTTGATAATGCAAGTACGAGAATGTAAAGGGTCAAGATGTCCATCTCTAGTGACTTTACACAACTCCGCGTACGGTATTGGCACCCGACTATTAATCGCATGCTAAGTAAGTCACACGGTCCTAGGTTTAAGCATGTACAACAATTATATATGTCAAGAAAATAAATAGCAAAAACTGTAGGATTTGGCAGGTACACTTGCTTGGGATTCTGGCTCCAACTGTAGCTCTGACTCCAGTGGAAATTGCAGGGACTGCTCCGGTTGCTGAAATAAATATCACCATCAGATTCAGAAAATATCAATTAGCTAGAAATGCCTGTCCTTGAGTCCAATTTGGACATAGGGGCAAAAATGACAGTTCTGGTCAAAGCGGGGTCCACATGTGGGCCGCTTTGCACCGAAAAATATGTCAGGAACAAAGGTCTCCAAATCTGTCCAACTTAGTGTCAACAGGTCCAGAACGATGATACGAACCCAGCGGAACTTCCAGAATTGGATTCTGATGAGCCGATCACAAAATCGCCCGTCAAGTAGAGCCGTGGGGCCCACGATACGCAATTTTGTCAACGTTCTCAGAATCGAACCAAACTTTTGTCACAGGACCAGTGTATTGCTATGAGTCCGATGGCCCAAGTTTCGTTTCGATCCGACGTGTGTACACAAAGTTACAGCGAGATCCAGAATGGACGGATACGGGACGTTGTCGGCGGATACGCATTGATTCCGGTGTGCACGCACATCCAAATCAACTTCTGCGAAATCTCTCACGTCCGTATCAACGACGCGCACGTATCGGTGAAGACCGCACGCGACCAAGTCATCCCGTTTGGCGGGACGTACTCAGTTTCGGGGTAAAACAGGGCGTTGGTTTTCCTGTTTTTGGATCGCGGTTCGTGATCACCACAGGACGCGATGCACCGAGCGGGTTGCACGGGCATCGAGAGGGTCACGCCGGGTTCGCGTTGCAACAGACGGAACAGAAAATAGGGCAACGAGGAGAGAGAACGGGTTACCTGAACAGGGCTCCGTGAAATCTGAATTACTCGTGTCCTCGTCGTCTCGACACAGTATCTGTGTCCTGGCCGTGTCCGGGCTAGGTCTAGGGTTTAGGGGCTCTGGTTCGCCGGAGACTCTCCGGAGGGGCTCGCCGGGGAGGTGCTGGGCTCGCCGAGGCTTCGCCGGAGACGGCTAGGTTCGTCGGGACCGGCGGAGACAGCAAGGTTCGAGGCGGCCGGGGAAGAAAATAGGGCGGCTCTACTGGGGGCTGAGTCGGCCGGAGTCGGGGCGGCTCGCGGTGGGCGGAGTGAGGGCGGTGTCTCAGCGGAGAGAGGCTGGGGCTGCGGGCCGCGGGAGGGGAGACTACGGCGAGGTGGCCGGAGGGTTCGTCGGAGGAGGCGGATACGGCAGCGGGGAAGAGAGGAGGAGGCAGCAGGTTCTTATAGGGCGGAGCGGTATGCGGTGCGTCGACCGGTGCGGGGAAAGGAAGGGGCAGAGGCGGCGGTTACGGGAACGGGGAAGCCAAGCGGCGGCGGATGCCGGAGCGGCGGTTGCGGGTGAGCAGCTGGGGGAGATGAGGGGTTTCGGGCCGGGTTGGTGACGGGTCGGGTCGGGTTAGGCGGATCTGGCCCGATCCGTTAACAAAAAGCGGGTTCGGGTCTAGCGGGTTTCGGGTCACGAGTTTGACCCGGATCCGATCCGCAATGCTGAGTTGGGTTGGTTTTGGTTTGGTTCAACAGTTTGGTTCGGTTTATTTTGGTTCAAGTGAACCGGGTTTAGGGTTTAATTAGGTAATTAGTTTTTAGGGCTTTAAAAATACTTCCGGGGTCCAATAAATTCTCTGAAAATTATCCTATGTCTAATTTTTTATTTTACACAAGAAAATATTATTTTCATAATATTTTAATATTATAAACATTATTTAAAAATTATTTAATTATTAAAATACCTTAGTTTAATTAGAGAAAAATTCCTGAAAATTACAGAAAATTGTGGAAAATTCCAAATTAAAATTCTTGAAAATCAGGGGGTTTACACGACTCCACCGACGTCGATCCCTCTGACGATCTCCTCCACCCTCCAGTCTCCCCAAAGCCCCGCTCGACCCGTCCCCGACCTCGTCTTCCTCGACCACCGCCCAGTTCCATCCTCCCCCGACCACCTTCACTGCCCTAGCCGTCGACAAACCGTCGACTCGAACTTCGCCGTCCTCCGCCCAACCCCGCGTAGCCTCGACGACCCGCTGCCCTAGCCCGGACACGGCCAAACCGGACACAGCAGCATTGCAGAACCCGGACACGGCAGACTTGAACCAGGACACATCACAGTGACCGGACACGAGAAATCCTCGTTCCACGGAGCCCTGTTCAGGTAACCCGTTCTCTCTCCTCGTTGCTCCGATTTCCGTTCCGTCAGTTATGACGCGTAGAATGAGTAACCCTCTCGATTCCCGTACAACCCGCTTGGTGCGTCGCGTCCTGTGATGATCGCAAACCGCGATCCAATAATAGGAAAAATAATACCCATTTTCCCTCGGAACTGAGTGCGCCCCGCCAAACGGGACGACTTGGTCGCGTGCGGTCTTTACCGCGCGCCATTGATACGGACCTACAGAATTTTGCAGAAGTTGACTCGGATGTGCGTGCACACCGGAATCAACACGTATACGCCGGCAACGTCCCGTATCCGCCTGTTCTGGAATACGTCGTAACTTCGTGTACACATGTCGGATCGAAACGAAACTTGAGCCATCGAACTCGTAGCAATACGCTGGTCCTGTGACCCAAGTTTGGTTCGATTCTGAAAACGTTGACAAAATCGTGTATCGTGAGCCCCGTGGCTCCACTTGACGGGCGATTTGTGATCGGCTCATCGAAATCCAGTTCTGGAAGTTTCGTTGGGTTCGTATCATCGTTCTTGACTTGTTGACACTAAGTTTGACAAATTTGGAGACCTTTGACCCTGACACATTTTTTGGTGCAAAGCGGCCCACATGTGGACCCCACTTTGACCAGGAACTGTCATTTTTGTCCCTGTGTCCAAATTGAACTTAAGGGCAGGCATTTCTAGCTATTTGATATTTTCTGAGCCTGTTAGTGAGGTTTATTTCAGCTTTTGGAGGAGTACCTACAGGATCCACTGATACAGGGACAGTTGTTGGTATTCCAACTCCAAGCAAGTGTACCTTGCCAAAACTTGCAGTTCTTGTTACATATTTTCTTGCCTTATTTATATTGTTGTACATGCTTGACCTAGGACCGTGTGACTTACTTAGCGTCTGATTAATAGTCGGGTGCCAACACCGTACGCGGAGTTGTGTAACGTCATCTAGACATGGATACAGAGACCTTATACTTCTCGTACTTGTCTTATCAAGTACATCATAACCCAGAACACTTGACACCATTCATGAGACAGAGTCTTCCTGAGATATTCATGGTGATTCTGTATAGGATACATGTATTATGACACAGACATTATATTCATGGATCTTATATAATTTATTGCATTAGCTATGATCTTGCGTGACATGTACATGAGACGTTGTGGACATGAGACGTGTGGTTACATTGGGTGGGGAGAGACACACAGGCTACAGGCTGTTTATATATATCTACTACTATTGTGAGGACGTAGACTCTCCAGCAGAGCTAGGCACATTACATGTTATTACTGCTACCGGCTCCCCGACACAGAGCTTGTAGTGGCTCAGCCTGAGTACTAGTGATGCTCTCACTTGTATTTCACATAGATGGTTATATATT
This sequence comes from Iris macrosiphon, assembly GCA_036927795.1. Taxonomy (NCBI): domain Eukaryota; kingdom Viridiplantae; phylum Streptophyta; class Magnoliopsida; order Asparagales; family Iridaceae; genus Iris; species Iris macrosiphon. The sequence goes on along the minus strand of JAYESA010000011.1, from coordinate 172,944,813 downwards.
GACCCTATTTATTTCATTTATTTTCTACACTGCATTATTTATGGCTTGAGTTATTTTGTACCTTGCTATGTCCCCTGAGGACCTGGAACCGAATTATGTCCCTAGGATTAGCAGACGAGATCTACCCCGAGGTATACGGGACAGGAGCATTAGCAGGAGCAGGAGCAGACACTGGAGCAGTACCAGATCCATTAGATGAGTGATCCTTGAGGGTATCTTCTGAGTATATACTGTTCCATACTCAGTATTTGTTGTGGTTATCTTTATTCTTGTATCTTGACAGATGTATCAGACTCATTATCTGGTTATTTCTCGAGTTTATGTTTTATTGAGATTGATCTTGCTCTATGATTCTGATATTATTGTATTCATTTCTGCGGATGAGATTAGTATATCTAGACCCTTATTGTTGTATTGCAGCTTAAGTACGCCCCGATGGATCCATTAAATTGGGTTTGTCCGTCGGTGTGTGCTGCTGGCCATTGCCACGTGTCTAGTCCCTCGATATTTTGGGACTGGGGCGTGACACTCGGCAATGATGATACCACAACCCATCACTATATTTTATATTGTGAGCTGATGTCTTAGTATTACATTATGTGGGTTCATCTTAATTCTGCTATATCTTTCAGATACTATATTTGATAAGAACATATACTACGCTGATGTACAGAACTTAGATGATTCACACTAATGTATGCTAGAATAAATTTTGGGTAGTGTTCTGAGCCATCGATAACCGAATTTATATAGTTATTATACAGAAAGTCATCATATTGAATAAATATTGATGTTGTAATTTTTACCTATTTCTCTACTTTCCGTTATGGTAGAATACGCAAAGTACGCAGGAGATATAGAGGGCCCGACTCGTTTGTGATAGCAAGTCAAGCTGTTCAAGTCTACTATATAAGTTACCCAAGACGTCGTAGAGATCGATTTGACTGGTAGGCGGTATGTAAGACTAAAGCTAAAAATACGTTCAATGTTGGAGACCCAGCATACCAGGAGGACCAGGTCGAAGAGCCTCAATATTTGGGATAGCAATCGGAAGAAGTTGTCGTGGATAATATTGATGTTGAAGCTATTTTCGAGGAAAATATAGGAAATGAAGAATATGATATACAAGACTTAGCTCACAACCATATAATTGGCCTTGTCCAAGACCAGGAAGACGTCTCTGAAGATGAAGAAGAAGAAGAAGAAGAAGAAGAAGAGGAAAAAGATGAAGAATAGATTGATGATGATGATGACGACGACGACGACGACGACGACGACGATGACGATGACGATGATGACGATGGCGATGATTAGATTACCTATGTTGTTTACATGCTCTACATAAAGATGGAGTTTTATTTTGTTACTAAAAATAATTTTATCTCTTACTGAAAATACTTCTATCTCAGTTTTCATAGTTGTTTTGTTGGTTAGTTATATTTATTAGATGTCTATCTTGTTGCTTAGTTCTATTTATTAGATGTCTATTATGTTGCTTAGTTTTATTTATTAGATGTCTATATATGTGAATCGTGATAATAGATGGCTGGTGATCATGGTCGTGATCGTGGTGATCATGGTCGTGGACGTGATCGAGGTGGTCGTGACCTTATACTACTCAGGGATGGATTATCTCCTCGATCATGTGATCCTGATACCCCCTCGTCGGTCGCAGGCACCTCCACTTTGCCATCGGCTACAGGCACAGACACTTCGCCATTTGTCTCATACGTCCCCGGTGCTTTATCATCCGCATCTATGCCCCCGTCATCATCTGCTGCAGATCCCGACACCCCATCGTTAGTTCGTCCACCAGATACTCCCGCAGCTGTACGATGGACCACGGAGTATCCAGACTTAGAGTATGATGCTAGTGGTCGGTATATCCCCCGACCGGGTGGTCCTCCGACACAACCAAAGAGACCGGAGGGGTAGTTCAGAAAGGAGCTTTGGCCCACGACCAAAGAGTTGTAAGTAAATTTATATGTTTCATCTGATGTAGTTAATTTCATATGTTTCATTTATTTATTCAACTAAATAATCTGTTGTTATTTTTTTGTAGGTTTTTTTCCCTATAGTGCTACTCCAGCACTTGGAAAAATCATTAGGGGGAACTACCATGCCCCCCACCTTAGATTCTTCAATGTGCCGCCCGACATGCAGTATATATGGCTTTACTAGATAAAGGTATATGCGATCTTTTCTGTTATTCTATTTATTAAATTTTTTTAATCTATTTATTAATTGTTAATTGAATTTGTTTTTCAGAAAATTTACTGGTGGCCCGAGCATCGCGATGCGGATATCATGAAGACATATCGCGATACGAAGATCAGGAAGACATATCGCGATGCCTATAGCAAGAAGATGCGAGATGCGAAGGATGATTTGCAAAAAAAGGTAAATGCTGGAAAGGGCAAGAATCCATGGATCCGTGATGATTTTTGGGAGAAGATGCAGAAGGAGCTCGATACTCCTAAGTTCAAGAAGAGGTCCGAGCAAGGGAAGAAGGCATGATCTCATGGGAGTCTGCTTACTGGTGGATCGATCCCCATCATAATGCACCATCGAAACCTGGTAAGATAACGTGAAGTACTTAAATATTTTTATTATATAGTTACATAACATTAATTATCAAGCTAATATGTTTTCTTAATGTTTCATACACAGGCGAAGAAGCTGGCGAAAGAGGAGTGAGATCCCTCTAGTATCAGTTTTGCCGATATTTTTGAGTATACGCACAAGAGGATGATGGACGGGAGATACGTGGATGAGAAGGCCAGCAAGACTGCTGTAAGTATTTCAATTTATATTATAAGTTAGAATAATATGAGGTATTAAATTTTATATTACAAGTTAGAAGTCCATTAGAAAATTAAGCATGGGTCATTGGATAGGCTGCGTTCCAGTCTCTGCAGGCTGAGAGCGCCTCTTGGGCCACTCAGGGTGGGGTGGAAAAGAGTGTCGTTGAGTTTTCGCCCGCCACAACGTCATCTTCCATGGCCGCTTGGACGAACGACCTTTTTGTACAGGCCCTTGGTGGAAGAGGGAAATGCGGATGCGTCTACGGCATCGGCACCTTGGCGTCACAGATGCCGGTATACTCGAGACCTCCACCGTCGGCGTCTTCTACTGTGACACAACATGATATGATAGAGAAAATTGTTACGGCAATGACCACATTGCAAGCCACAGTGGGGGGTATGCAGGAGTCGATCAGCAGCATGCAGGCCTCCATGGAGCATGGTTATTCCAGTGTTTGTGCTCCTCCCGTTGTTGCCCCTGGCGCCACGACATCTGGTCCTTCTGGTTCCTCTGCTCCTCCCGCTGCTGCTTCTGGCCCTATTCTATCTGCTGACGCAGTGATGAGACTCCTAAGTTTATTGCCGCTGGAGGCGTTAGGTTCACTATCATCTGAATTAGTGAATAAAATTTCTTCGGACATCCTCGAACATTTGCGTGGCCAGGGAACACCGCCAAATCTGTGATTTTCTTTATATTTGATATTTATTTGTGTTGTAGTAATCATGGACTTGTAGATATTGTTTATTTATGTTTTCGTGGTCGTGGACTTGTGGATGTTGTTCATGTATATGTCTTTCTGAATAATGTCTCATGTGAGCTACTAGCGTGCGTTTGTGTCGTTGAAGGTCCGATTGGATGAAAATTCTATAGCGGATTGTGCTAGGTGTTTGATATATTGATTGTGTTTAAAATGTTTTATATAAACCAAACATGCTGGGATATCTGTATTTAAATATTTTTGTAGTTATGTGCATATTAGTGGCGGACATCCGTCGACTTAGCGACTACCTATGACGTACTTGCGATACACTAGCGACGGATACAACCGATACCAAGTAAATTTATATTCTTGGGCGACGGATTACCGACACACGTCGACGGACAGACGACTTCCTTCCGACAGTATGTAATGTCGTTATTCCGTCACCAACTTGAGTATCAGACTTTTTTTCAGTATCAGGAACATAAATAATGTTGCTAATCCGATGCCATTTTTGACGCAAATCTGTCACTATCTAGACGTCATTATAAACTAAATTTCTATCGCATATACGTCGCTAAAGTGTCGCTTAATGAATCCGTCGCTGAAATATCGCATAGACGTCAACTAAATCGACATCGCAATTATGCCAGTTTTTAGTCAAAAATTTGACAGATTGGCGACGAAATATTTTAGTGACATGGCATTTATCGAAGGGTATTTTTCGTCTAAATACCGTCGTCGGGTAGTCGCTAATAGTGAATAGCGACATTTTGGCGACGAAAAATGATGTCAATATTCCTCTGTATTTTAGTAGTGCACCCCCCACAGGCCAGATGTCTGCACTACTCCCATCGGAACTACGTGTATACATACACGCACGTGCATTATACATATTTTACATTATTTAAAAAGAGTAAATAATATATATTTTTACTATATGAAAAGAGAAAACAACAGTCACCTTTAAAAATATTCTATACATAATTGCCTAACTATCCATGTTAAATTTAATGAACAATTTTAATTAGTAAACATAGGTAAGGACATTTTAAAAAAATATTTCACGGTGAAGATTGTAATATAGTAGTATAGATATGGCTCCATTTTGTCCAATATATATGAACTCTTTCGATTGGCTGAGTTTGATTGGAATTTTTTTATGAAAAATTTTTTTATCACAGATTTTTTACCAATATATAGTATTTGATAGCTTATATTTTTCATGAAATTATTTTCCAAAAGACTATCATTTTTATAGCTTATATTTTGGTTGAAAATTTATTTTGTGGACATTTGTGTTTTTTATAGCGTCACGTCTAGTAATTTAAGTGAGTACATGAGCTCATTTAACCAAAATTTTGACTATTCCGTAAAAGAATAAGGATCTCTTAATTTTTTTCAAATAGAAGTGTCACACCCCGGTACCGGAATACGGAGATGGACATGGCCAGCTACCCCGTACAAGGTACTATACGTCGTACGACGATCACGACTGTAACTAGACAAGGGGGTGCATACTATAAGCAAGTCACTAAGGGTCACACAGAACATCTATTATCTCAATCAGTCGAACAAAAATAGCAAACATAGAATATGTATGATAAAGTGGAAAGGCGTCACAATCGTCCCATCAAAATGTTCTAGAAACCAGTTGTACAAAATAAGAAGCTGGCAGAGTAGCAAAAGTACATGACCATGATCAGCTGCAGTCTGATTAATTACAATCATGTAAGGAACTAAATATCCATATCTATGGCTAACAAATGCCCGTGGCTAAATGCCTAAAAGAGAAAAATGTACAATATCGAGCAGGAAAGAAGAAACCCACTCGTGACCCTCAGCGGCCATCCGTCTCGTGCTCGCCATTGTTCAAGGGGAAGTACGCTGGATCCTCGGGTGCTAGCTTTAAACCTGGCCATGCAAAACCAGTGGGGTTAGACCCCAAATAGCAAGTACCACAAAGGAAGCACGAATGAAGAAACAAAACCAGAAAGAAATAAACATATATATATATATATATATATATATATATATATATATAGTTCTGTCTCGTAGTTTTGGTCCATAGCCTATCGTGATATAACAATTTAACCCTACAACCAAAAAAGGACAAGGGTTAGACCATCGCACCATGATAGTCCGTGCCCCTAAACTATTCAACAGAAGATACAACCACAAATAATTTCAATTACAGTATCGGCCAATCACTTGTACGACTTGCTAGGTGGAGTCTGGGTTATCCAGAGGTATTATACATGCAATAGAAATCCTCAGATCGAACCATGTACTAGCAGGTCTAGCCGAGCCATGAATCACCGCATAACATGTAACAATTATGCACCGGTCCCTTGCAAGGCCACCGTGCTAAGATCGCATATAACACATTATCACTACAATATTTCTAGATGAGGGTATTCTTGTCATTTAACATATTATTATTTAGTAATTAAATATTATATATTGTGCTACTAATTAATTATATTGAGTTGTGCTATTTAATTATTTGTTAGTGTGCTAGCCTATGGTTATTTGGACTTGTCATTAGTGGACCCATTAGTTGTTATGACAATTGAGCCCAATATTAGACTAGGCCTATTAGACCAATACTCTTAATTAATTAAGGAGATTAGATTAGTTCATAAAGAAATAGAAGCTTCCTAATATAGCCCTTCCTAATTAAACCAAATGACTAACTAGTAAGGTCATTTTGGACATTGTACATTGCTTGGAAAGGGGGAAAGAGAGGAGGTCAGCCACATAAAGAGGGTCTTTCTCTCTCTCTCTCTCTCCTCTCATTAGTTCATTCATTAGAGATCCCTAATTATGTTATTCTCCAAATTGACTCATCCCTCCACGAAATTTAACCTAATTCACACTCATTCTCTTTCAATTTTATTATCTAAGAAGCATTGGAGATTGGATTGCAAGAAACACTTGAAGGAAGAAGAATTGACAAGAAGATTGTGTCCTAATTGTGTCCATTGAGTATTTTATTGAAAATCTATCTCCCCCAAAAGGTAAATTCTGAATTCTCCTTCCTTCTAAACTCTAATTCAATCATTTGAACTTTAGGAACCCTTCCATGGCTTAGGGCTACCCATAGGAGAAAGAAGTAGGCTTAATTGACCCTTATTGTGACTTATATATAGATTTTTGTGTCCAATTAGGGAAAATTATGAGATTCACGCATCAAGTGTGTGTCATGAGAACAATTTGGTCTAATTAGACTTAGATTGAGTGTGTGAAGCTAGCTACGTGTCCACAAATGGATACGAAAAGTTTGTATCATGATACTTCATGATACGGTGGTGTAGATTTGGTATTTTTACCTTGTATTATATATTTCTAGGCTAATTCCCTGTTATTATTAGAATTAAATTCAGTTATTATAATTATAATATATCCTAATTTAGGTTATATTATGTATTTCATGGTTATTGGGGGTTATATCATGGTGGTGAGTGGTTTTTGTGAGGGTATCATGGGTATCCTGGGTTTGAGCTCAAGGTATTTGGTATATTGCCAAGCTTGTGTGTGTGGTGTTTAAGTTGAGTGTGAAGAGGAGTATCAAATAAATATGAGGATGTGTGTGCTAGTGATTGGTGTCATGAATATTGATGTGTTAGAGACATTAGTTTAGTATGGTATTGGTTTATGTTGTGGGTCTGTACTAGAGGAATGTTAAGCATTATTGTGGTTTCTTGCATTAGTATTACGTGTAAGAGTAGGGGAGGATCAGGAATAGCAAGGAGAAGAGGGTGCCAATAGCAACAACAGTAGCTTGCTGCATTTGCAGCAATTCTTTGCAAGGAAAATCAGATTTTCAGCAAGTAGAGATGAAAGAGGAAGGTGAGCCCAGACCTGAGAGTATGTTGAGAATTGTTTGTGTATCAGGTTTGGGTAATAGATTGGTGCCTCAGTTATTGGAGGGTGGCATGAGATAGTGTGAGGGTTTAATGTATAACTGAGTATCAGTTGAGGCAGTGTGTGTATGGGTAATTGGAGTGTATATCAGTAAGTGAGGTGGATGATTAATATTAGTGTATTCATGTGGTTATATACAGGTAATATATGTAATACATAGTTAAGGAAGCAAGGGGTCGGGTTGGTACAGTTGTGCAGACAGAAAAGTGTTGTGTATTTTGTGTCTGTGTGCTTGTGCAGGTTGCACAGTAGCTGAGGAGAGATACATTGATGTGTGTATTAAGAGACAGGATGTCTGATATTGAGTGAGTGAAGGGGTACCAGGTAGGCAGGGAGTTGGGTGTACAAACATAGGTCGGGTATCAGTCCAGATGTATGGACTGATGTGGTATCAGTCATAGTTGGGGAAAGGGTAATGCTCTGTGTTGGTATCAGATTTATTATTAATATTTTGATAGTGTGTTGTTGATAGTATAGGTTAGATATAATTATATAAATATAACCTGGTAGGTGTATGTGTGTGTGTGTCCTTAATGCATGAGAATGCCAGTATTTGAGTGTATGCGTGTAGCTGTACCTAGGATTGTAGATGTATGTAAGTTTGTATGTATGGGGGATGTTAGTGAGTTCAGATGCAAGTAAAAGTATTCTATTATGAGCATGTGCACAACCTATAAATAACTAGTTTGACAAAGTTTGACTAGTTGACCCAAAGTTTACCTAGTTTGACTATTTTGACTTAGAAATGGCCTAGGAAGCATATTTTGACTCATTTAGCATATTCATTATTTTTTACACCCATTGACATAATTATTCATATATATAGGATTGTGTGATACCATCTTGAGCACCGAGTTACATTATTTTCTCAGGACCAGAGGCGAGTACATTATCTGATATTTTTCTTATTTGATAGCCTCTCTGTTTCATGTATTTAGTATTGAGATATTTGATTCCTGACATGATGGTTTCACGGATTGGTAAACGTGGATCTTGGTCATGAGATGTTATTGTTGTGATGACTCAGTGATCACTGTGTCATGCTTTATGATTACTCAGTGATTATCGTGATATCTTAGTGATTATATAGTCCGTAATTATAGTGCATGATATTATAGACCGTGCAGTGTGATATACGTATTATAACGTATCATGATTTGGATCTGTGTACTAGTTGGGAGATTGGGGAAGTATTAGTAGATATGTGATCATACCTTATAGCCCGTGATTTAGTGTAGCCCGTGATAGTTAGCAGATCATGCAACTCAAAAATGATCACGCTAGCTCGCCTTTTATATATAGCCCGTGCTAAGCCCAAGCCGATCATATTATCTTACTAATAGTTCAAGAAACATTTATTATATTGTTTCCTTTATTCCAGTTTATTATATTGATGTTCCTCAACATATTGTTCTCAGTTTATTGCCATTATTTACCATGATGCTTATTCTCGTAATATATGCTAGTTCAGTTACTTCCATTATTTATTGTTATTGCTAGTATTATTTCATAGTTTCTGTCAATTATTGGAACTGCTATTGGGTTGTACTTCGCTCCAATCCTTACTGGATATAATTTTTAGATGATTGGTTAGAGGAGATGTGTCCCACCTATTACGGGTCACAGGATGGAGAGGCCGTTGAGATAGTACTGTAGAGCATGTTGATTAGTGCCAACAGTCGGGGAGGCTTAACTGTCCTCATTTATGTTATTGTATTTGACAATTTGACATTATGTCATATATTATATTTGAGACCATTGTATTGAGCTTAGACTTTTGCACTTGGACTTGTGTTTGTATTGAGAGTCTGTATTTTATTCCTTCTATTCCATATCGTGCCATATCTTCCTCTATATTTATATTGTGATTGAGTATTGTTTACCATTACCATATTTTTATATTGTCCTTAATTTGGGAGTTGAGATATCTCGACAGTTACAATACATATATTGTATGAGATGTTTAGATAGTATTGTTACCTTAGACAACGTTCTACCGTCGATGCTGCGGCGTAGCATGGACGTACCCACGTACTCGTACCCCTATACCGGGTGCAGGTCGTGACACATGTTTGTGGTGGCCTATGCAGGTCTTCTGTGTAGTAGTACTCAGACTTGGAGTATTACTACAAGCCTGTTATATGATATAGGACTAAGGATATAGGATAAGAGAATACTCAATCACAACTAGGAAACATTTCTAATATATTAATTTTGATATCTATATCATTTGAAATAATTGCTTTCTTTGAAATATTACTCTCCTTCTTTGATGATATCGTATCTTATGCAATATTTATTCTTTTTTTTGAATCTATCTTCAGGATGCTGCCAAAGACTCGATCGCAGCGCTCTGGAGCAGTCTCGGCGAGGTCAGTTACTTCGTCACCTCAAATAGAGACGACAGCTACGGTTTCACCTTTTTCTGCTCAGAGGATCGCTTCACTAGCCCAGGTAGGGATTACAGCAGCAGATTTTGGGGGTGCACCACCACCAATTTTGAGGATTGTTCTATCAGTCATGGAATGTCTTCCACCCCCACCACCCATGCCAACATACGGGACGCAGGTGTTTTCTATGTTCCAGAAGATGATGGCTGAGCAGTAGAGGCGAACGGATGTTCTACGTTAGGGCATCGAGAGTTCTCACTGGTTAGCACTAGCTACTGTGGAGAAGGTAGCGCTTGTTCAGCCACAGACCATACCACTTTATCCTGTACCATACCAGCCGAGACCGGGTACCACTATTGACTTCAAGGGGATAGGGCCCAAGGACTTCAGGGGCATCGAAGGGATCTTGTACACAGCAGATTTTTGAGAGCCTATAGGTGGAGGCAGCAGGCAGTCAGATGTTTAACATTGCTCTGACTTGGTTCCGTAAAGACCCGAGGATCACGACACCAGGAATAACTTGGAAGCTTTTAAAGAGCTTTTCAAGGAGAAGTTCTTTCCGGATGTAGCTCTGAGTGATCTAGAGAATCAGTTCCTAGAACTCGTCCAGAAGAGAATGGCGGTGGACGAGTATGCCGCAGAGTTCTGCATATTGGGCAGATTTATACCGGGAAAGAATCCTCTAGGGAAGGCCAAGAAATTCCAGAAGGGTTTGATCAGGGAGATCAAATCTCTCACTAGAGGACACCACACAACGATATTCGGGGATATCCTGATGGATGCACTAAGGGATGAGTATGACTTGGAGCTCAAATCCAAGAGTATGAGAGATACATCAGGTGGAGCTAGCAGTAGTATAGGTCCATCCAAACAACCCAAATTCAAGCAGCAGAGGAACTTTCAGCCGCAGAGACAGAAGTTTCATGCACTATTTCGAGTACCAGCACAACAGGCATACCAGGCCCCATGACCGGCACAGCAGGCCCCATAGTATACTCACTGTGGAAAAATTGGGCATACATGGGAGGTTTGCAAGAAGAGGCTTGGAGTATGCCTCTACTGTGGAGAGCCAGGCCACTAAGTTTGGGAGTGTCTACTGGCTCAAGTTCAAGAAGGCCAGGGAGCAGCACCGGCACAGAGATTACCAGCGAGGCCACCTGTGGGACAGTAAAGGGGACCTCCTTTACAGACTCAGCAGCAGCATTTTTCCATCACCAGCAGCAGTAGAGAGGTGCACCGTGAGGACGAGCTTTCGCCATGACAGTTGAGGAGGAGGAACCAGTCAGAGATGTGATATCAGGTTCAGTTCTTCTTGATTCTATTCCATCTTATGCTTTATTTGATTCTAGTGCTTCCCATTCTTTTATATCTGTATATTTTGCCCTTAAGCATCTTTTAGAGTCTGAATCTTTGGCTAGGACTTGCAAGATCACGACTGGGGGAGGCATTATCGTAGTCAGTGATGTTTGCAAGGATCAAAGAGTTATATTGGGAGGCCGAAAGTTGAGTGTGTGCTTACTCGTAATGCCACTTCCTAGCTACGATATTGTACTCGTGATAGATTAGTTGAGTAGGCACCATGCTAGTAGATTTTCATGGAGGCAGAGTTTTATTTTGACCGCCACGAGAGCCAGAGTTTGAGATTACCAGAGGAGCAGCGGAGTAGAGCGAGGATGCCATATGTGGAGCCAGGATGGAAGAGAAGGAGTTGTCATATCCGTTGATAACAGAGTTCATGGATGTTTTTTCGGAGGTGTTGTTGGGTTTGCCTCAAGACCGAGATGTTGAGTTCTCTATTTAATACCAGACGTAGAGCTGATATCTCATCACGTCTAAAGAGTTAACAACAACGATCTGGTAAAGTTGAAGAAGAAGATGGATAAGTTATAAAACAAATGCTTCATTCGATCCAGTTCATCTCTATGAAGTGCTCCGGTATTGTTTGTACCAAAGAAGGATGGATCGGTACGCATATGTATCGACTACAAGACTCTGAACAACCTCACTATCAAGAACAAATACCCGCTGCCAAGGAGTGATGATCTCTTTGATCACTTAAGCAGAGCTAAGGTATTTTCAAAGATAGACTTGAGTTCAGGCTACCACCAGGTGAAAGTGGAGAATGAAGATATTTCGAAGATAGCTTTTCGTACTCGTTATGGCCAGTTACAGTTCATGGTGATATCGTTTGGGTTGACCAATGCCCCGACGGTATTCATAAACCTGATGAACAAGGTGTTTTACCAGTATCTTGATAATTTTATGGTGGTATTTATTGATGATATTCTGGTGTATTTGAAGACCCCGGAGGAGCACGAGGAGCACCTGAGGATAGTTTTGGAGACTCTCAGGAAGGAGAAGCTTTATGGCAAGCTTTCGAAGTGTGAGTTCTTCCTTGACAAGGTTGAATTCCTTTGTCAGATGATTACAGAAGATGGGATCTCAATGGACCCGAAGAAGATTTCAGCAGTGGAGTCATGGGCTACTCTAAGTTCAGTGGTGGAGATCAGAAGTTTTTTGGGGCTAGCAGGTTATTAATGGAGGTTTGTACAGGACTCTCCGGGATTGCAAAGCCAATGACTAGGCTGACCAAGAAGTATTTTGAGTTTGTCTGGATAGCGGAGAGTCAGGCCGCTTTTGAGGAGCTACAAAAGAGGTTAACGACAGCTCGAGTATTGACGTTGCCATCAGGATCGGGTGGATTCACTATCTATAGTGATGCTTCAGGGAAGGGTTTGGGTTTATGTCTTGCAGCAGAATACGAAGGTGATTGCCTATGCTTCCAGGCAATTACGTCAACATGAGAAAAATTATCCTACCCACGAGTTGGAGTTGGCAGTGATCATTTTTGCTCTAAAGCTGTGGAAACACTATTTGTACGGAGAGCGTGTGGAGATCTTCACATACCACAAGAGCTTGAAGTATGTGTTTACCTAGAAAGAGTTAAACATGAGACATCGGTGGTGGTTGGAGTTGATGAAGGACTTGACATATCATTACAGTACCATCTAGTAAAGGCCAATATAGTCATTAATGCCTTGAGCAGGTATCCAGTGGCTATGTGCTTGACTATGGACAAACATTTATTGGCCGATCTTGAGAGCTTGGATATTGAGGTGCTGGTACCAGGTATCGAGATGCAGATGTGGGAACTGCAGATACACTCAGAGCTGATGGACAGGATCCGAGCTACACAATATGACGATGAGTCTTTGAGGAGCATTAGAGCATAGGTTCGGATGGGATTATCCGAGGACTTCACTATTGTAGAGGATGGATCATTACGACACGGTACCAAGTTATTTGTGCCAAGTGGGACGTTGAGCGAGGAGGTTCTTCAGGAGGTGCATCGATCGCAGTACTCTATACATCCAGGTGCCAACAAGATGTATAGAAATCTTAAGGAGCATGTATGGTGGTATGGTATAAAGCGGGAGGTAGCGCACTTCGTATCCAGATATTTAGTGTGCCAGCAGGTAACGGCAGAAAGACAGAGGCCAGGTGGTTTATTTAGCCTTTACCCATCCAGAGTGAAAGTGGAAGCGTGTTACTATGGATTTTATTTTGGGGATTTAGCGTTCTCCAGGAGGAAAAGATACGATTTGGGTCATCATAGACAGGTTGACCAAATCGGCCCATTTTTTGCCATTTAAAGTGGGTACGTCTACGAAGAAGTTCGCGGAGATGTATATGTGATAAATTGTCAGATTACATAGAGTTCCTATGAGTATAGTCTCAGATCAGGATAGTCGCTTCATATTTCACTTTTGGAAAAGTTTTTAGGCTAGCTTGGGCACCCAACTCAAGTTCAGTACCGTATATCACCCCCAGACAGACGGGCAGTCGGAGAGGACTATTCAGACTCTCGAGGATATTCTTCACACTTGTGTTTTTGATTTTAGAGGCTCTTGGGAGGATCATCTTCGCCTGGTAGAATTTGCTTACAACAACAGCTAACAGGCCAGTATCGAGATATCATAATTTGAGGCTTTATATGGATGGAGATGTCGCACTCCTCTATCTTGGGATGATGTTGGTGAGAGAGCCTTGTTTGGACCAGAGATGATTGTGGATTCAGCTGAGAAGGTAAAACTCATTAGAGATAGACTTCGGGTGGCGCAGGACAGAAAGCAATATTGGGCTGATAGCCACCGGAGACGTTTCGAGTTTGAGGTATAGATTTTGTTTGTTTTGCTTATGATTGCTTTGTTTATGTTGATTGTTAATGTGGTATTTTGTTATAAGTTGGCGATCTGGTGTTCTTGTGGATTTCTCCGAAATGGGGCAAGATTCGCTTGGTGGAGGCAAAAATCTTAGTCCACGGTACAACGTCCCCTTCGGTGTTCTTGCGAGGGTCGGTGCAGTGGCCTACAGACTAGACTTGTCGCCTGCACTAAAGGGAGTATATGATGTGTTCCATGTATCACAGCTGAGACGATACGTGGAAGATCCTAGTCACGTATTAGATCACTTGGAGATCGAGGTGGGTCCGACTCTCAGCTACCCAGAGCAGCCAGTGAAGATTTTGGATCGCAGGGAGAGGGTATTGCGGAACCAGACAATTTCCTTAGTACGCGTCGCGTGGAGGTATCACTCTCCGGGAGAGTCTACCTGGAAGAGGGAAACCGAGATGTGTGAGTGATACCCTTATCTCTTTGAGCTGTGAGGTATCATTCTTTCTTGCTTGAAGTGATTGCTTGTTGTAGTATTAGTTCTTCCTTAAATTTTGAGGAGAATTTTTTTTAAGAAGGCTAGACTTGTCACTACCATATTTCTAGATGAGGATATTCTTCTCATTTAACATATTTATTATTTAGTAATTAAATATTATATATTGTACTACTAATTAATTATATTGAGTTGTGTTATTTAATTATTTGTTAGTGGGCTAGCCTATGGTAATTTGGACTTGTCATTAGTGGACCCATTAGTTGTCATAACAATTTAGCCCAACATTAGACTAGGCCCATTAGACCCATTCCCTTAATTAATTAAGGAGATCGGATTAGTTCATGAAGAATTAGAAGCTTCCTACTATAGCCGTTTCTAATTAAACCTCATGACTAATTAGTAAGGGCATCTTGGACATTGTATATTGCTTAGGAAGGGGAAAAGAGAGGGGGTCAACCACATAAAGAGGGTCTCTGTCTCTCTCTCTCTCTCTCTTCTCTCATTAGTTCATTCATTAGAGATCCCTAATTGTGTTCTTTCCCAAATTGACTTATTTATCCACCAAATTCAACCCAATTCACACATATTCTTTCTTAATTTTATTATCTAAGAAGCATTGGAGATTGAATTGCAATGAGCACTTAAAGGAAGAGAAATTGACAAGGAGACTTGTCCTAATTGTGTCAATTGAGCATTTTATTGGGAATCTATCTCTCAATAAGTAAATTCTGAATTTTCTTTATTCTAGACTCTAATTTATGCATTTGAACATTAGAAACCCTTTTATGGCTTAGGGCTACCCATAGTAGGAAGAAGTAGGCTCAACTGACCCTTATTGTGACGCACTTTGGCACATATTCTCCTTGGCGCACTATGGCGCACAATGGTTGCTACCCCGGCCATTGTTTTGACCGGACCCGAGAGTTGTGGAGAGAGTGGGTTGGATTTAGTTGGTGGTATGTGTGGCTTAGATGGGTTTGAGTGATCCAACGGTCCACATCTCAAACTTAAACCTATATATTATTATTTCTCTCTCTCTCTCTCTCTCTCTCTCTCTCTCTCTCTTCTCATTATCTTTCCTTTATATTTCTCTCTCTTAGGTTTTCTCTCCCTCTGTAGGCAAGTACATCTTGCACAAGAAGAAGAACCATGGATTTATGCATGCTTTTGATTCTTAATAATTCCTATTTATTTCTAGCTCATATTATTGGGACCGAGCACCCCTTCATCTTTAATACTTGTTATTCTTGATTTTCTTGGTTGGAATTGTATGGACCTGAGTTTGGGTCTATGGGTTCACTTTTGTTTTCCTGGGGTTTGATCTCCCAAAAAACTTGCGTTTAATAAAACTAATTTGCTCATAGTGTAGAGCACCATATTTTATGTAACTTTGCTTTTGGTCGTGCTTGTTTTTGAGTCTAGCTAAGTTCAATGCTGAAGCTTGATACCATACGTATAATAAAATGGCTGACTGGAGAAGAAGAACAGTGCTCTGTGAAGAGTATACAAGATGATCCATTTGGTGTAGAAATACATATATTTTACTTTGGACGCATTGGTGTGTTGTCCCAATTCTTCGTGCATATTAATCATACTGCACTCACTCTCCTAAAAAAGTGCACCAGTCACACTCCTTAAGTCAGTGGCACACTTTCAAGTGGAAAACTCAGTTGACACACTTTGGTGCGTATTCAATCAAAGTTCTCTCTGAAAAACTAAGAGAAAGTGCGCCACAATCAGTCAACGCACTTTCTTCGCGTTTGGCAATATGGCGCACTTTTTCTATGTTTCGTCAGACGGCACACTTTTCTTACGTTGGTCTGCTCGTGCACTTTCCTCCCTCTTCGTTTTCTTAGATTCCACTCTCCATTCCCGATATACGTATTTAGAACATATTTTTATTTAAGCATGGTTGCATGTGCATGGTGACTAGACCCATTCTTTGGTTTAAACGTGCTCAAGGTTTATTTTATGGGTTGGTTCAAGTCATGATAAGCTTTGGTTCAATCCTCAACCCTACCATATATAACCCAATATTTTCTCTCTTTCTCTTTCTCTCTCTCTCTCTCTCTCTCTCTCTCTCTCTCTCTCTCTCTCTTCACTTCTTTATTTCTCCCTCTCTTTAGTTTTCTCTCCCCATTTCCATAGGCAAGTATACCTTGCATGAGAAATGGAGAAAATCTCCGTATTATTGTTCTATTATGTTTGTTATGTGTTTCTTAGCACTTTTAGAACTTGGAGTTTTCTGTTTTGATGGGTGGTTTTGAGTAGATCTATATTTTGAAAACTAGTTTTTGATGTATGATAAAGCTTTTAATTTAGAGCATTTTGGCTTTTGGTTCACCCGATTTGGACTTAAATAAAAATTTTATGGGCAAAATAATATTTCATTTTTTGGAGCTTTCGTCATGGCCAAACCTGCTATTTGGAGAAGACGAAGTCTTCATGTGGCCTGTGAATTATGCGACTGGGAGTGCTATGCGGCCCGAGAGGATTATTCGGCCTGAACTCTTGCTGCATACTGACAGCATGTGTCAATCTTGTTGGATCCATGACTGCTTATTTACACAAGTGTCCTTGAACACCTTGTGTTTTTATTCGCTGAACGAATGAGAAATTCGCTAAGTCCAAGAGACCTCCATGTGGCATCGAACTCCATGCGACACCGACACTTACGCGCCATTGGAGAGTATGCGGCCACCATTTTCCTTGGACGCATGACTCTAAAACCGTGGCACATATTTCTATGATTTTTGTCTTTTCTTCTTGACACACTTTATGGCTTGTCACATCAATCACTTTATGTCACATCACTGACACTTCATTCATTGCCGGTCACTTCAACACTTGTCCCAAGGAGTAGACGTTAACCCTGATACTTCATTCATTGCCCATCATTTCAACACTTTATTCATTTCTTCTTGACTTCATATGCAGCCCAGAGCCATATACGGCCTCAACTTTCCATGCGGCCTAGAGCCCCATGCGGCCTTACTTGTTTGATTTAATGTTTCTTGTGCTTTCGTGACCCAATGTATAATTGCTAATTGGACTCGAATACTGTATCCGTGTTGATTCCAATATTGCCTGATAATTGTCTTAATTTTATGTGTGCCGAGGTACGACACATCGTGTCACGTGTTAAGTTATTATATTTGGGTTATGTATCGAGAATGCCTCCAAATTCCTGAATGCATGATATTATAAATATATATTATTTTCCAGCACGGGCATAATAAGCGAGTCAACTACCAAAGCGTGGCTAGGATATTGATTGACTGAATGTTGCATACACGCTCGGGTGAATCCAAATTTGACTTCCATGGTTTCGTATCTAGCGTGCCCGTACTTTGTACAACATCTTAAGGAAAATTCTTATGTGACCACGCCTTGAGATTTCAAACACAACATAGGTCTAATTAGGTAACTAAAGTGGTTGTAACATTGGAGGGAACGATATTTCGAGATCATGCCAATGAACCTTCCGACAGAGATTTATTCTAAGTGCGCTGTGGGCTGGCCACCACAGATACTGTATATCATATGCCTTATTAGAGTGTATTATCTGACCTATTATTATGCGAAGCCACTATTTTACTTTAGGAACACTGGAACCGCTAATACCGTATTTTTAGCGCAGTGGCCCTACGGGGGACTGGTGCATCCTGCAAGTGGCTGTTTTATTTATCTATTAGTTCGGTTAGCTCATGTTCGGCACTGGCATGATCGAAGGATTCCTATTATGAATTATTTCTGATATAACCTCAGACTCCATAAAAATAGTAAACCGTACAAATGATTGGCCGATATAAGAAAACAGACTTTGTTGTGATTTTATTATTCGGTTGGTAGCCTAGGAAAATGGACTATCATAGTGTGATGGTTCAACCCTTGTCCTTGTTTGGTTGTAGGGTTGTACCTTTGCGCTAGGATATGCCATGGTCCTAAGTTACGACACTGACCCTATGTATTTATTATATGTGTTTTCCTTAGGTTTTTGTTTTCTCCATTTCGTGCTTTCTTCGTGGTACTTGCTATTTGGTGTCTAACCCCACTGGTTTTGCATGGGCAGGTTTTGAGCCAGCACCCGAGGATCCAGCATTCCTTGCCCCAACTCATGGCGCGTACTAGGAACATGGTCGCAGGGATAGCGAGTGTATTTTTCTTCTTTTCTGCTCATCGTTGAATATTTACTTCTTTTGGCATTTAGCCACCGGCACCTGTTAGCTGGCTCGTTTGGACATTAGTTTCCTTACATAATTGTATTAAATTAGACTGCAGCTGATCACTGTCATGTACTTTTTGTTACTCTTTCAGCTCCTTATTTTGCATAGCTGGTCTCCAGAACATTTTGATAAAGTGTTTGGGACGCCTTATTGCTTTATCATATATGCTTTCTGCTTAATGTTACTTATTTGAATGATTGAGACATAAGTTCTTAACCATAGGAGACTTGATTGTAGCATGCACCCCCTTTTCTTATACAGTCGTGGTAGCCGTACGACGTATAGCACCTTGTACGGGGTAGCTGGCCATGTTCGTCTCCGTATTCTGATACTAGGGCATAACAAAGTTTTTGTGGTGGCCCATGTAGGTCTGTTCTTCAAACTTGTGGAGTGTCATGGCCATAGGAGTCTCAATCAAACATGATCCTTCTTGAAATTTTGAATTCATCATCTTCGATACTCAGCTTGAATTCTTCCAGATTGGTTACTTCCTTATTCCTTCTCGTCCTGTACTTGATGTTTCTTGTGCTCTTATTTATGGCTTCTTCTTCCCCCGATGCTGCAGCAACAAGAGAGACAGAGTAGCCAGTAAAACGATATCATATGGAACCCCAGCCAAGAATCCGAGTTGAGCCCACGATGAATGGGACAGAGAAGCAGGCTCCAGGTGTTCACGTACCTCCCGTAGTGCTGACAATACTGGATACCCCGGCCTTGCTAGAGATTATTCGTGGATTGTTGGTTGCCCAACAACACCAGATGGTGGTGCAACAATAACAATAACAACAGCAACATCAGCAACAACAACTTCAGCAGTAGGAACAGAATGTCATGTTGAACCAAGGATTTCAGACGGCCCTGGAACGAGGCGAAAGAACAGATTCTGGGGCATCTTTTAGATTTTGCAGACTGAACCCCAGATATTTTGATGGCACGGAGGACACAATCACGGTAGATGATTGGCTCCAGGATATTGAGACCATTCTAACAACAGCTAAAGTTTTGGCCGAGGAACAGGTTGACCTGGTTCGCCTACAACTCCAAGATCTGACAAGGGATTGGTGGGCCACGATGGAGGTAGGATTGAGGCATCTTATTTCATAGAAGGATTTAAGGACCCGGATCAGGGCAAAGTACTTCAGGATTATGGCTCAGTGTGAGTTGTAGCAATGGTTCATTAACCTCAAGCAAGATGGAAGGACAGTAGATGGCTATGCGGCGGAGTTTTATCGACTAAGTAGATTTGCTCCAACCATGGTGGCAACAGAGTTAGAGAGAGGAATAAGGTTCTAGCAAGGACTTCACATGGAAATCTTACACATGGTATAGGTACACGACTACCAGACCTTCGAGGCGGTATTGATAGCAGCCAAGAGTGTTGAGCTTACTTCCCAAAGGATGGCATCAAGAAGAGTAGATCAAAAGAGGCCTCATGGACAGAGCGATGAGGGAGGACCGGTATCGCGAACGTCAGCACCATCCCTTAGCATTTATATCCATGACGTGACACAAAGGAGGCCAATAACCTCGACAGTGATGGCACCAACTCGACAACAGCAGCCGAGGAAGCAGCAGCAGCAACAACAACAATGACGGGGTGTCACGACCCGCACCCGAAAAATCGGGCATGAGTCGTGGGTACGTCCAGCCTACGCCGCAGCATCGACGGTAGAACGCTGTCTAGGTCAACTAACTAAATAATAATCTCACACAAAAATCGGCCATGACCTCTCCAAAAGGAGGGCAACCACACAAACAATATATAAACCTGTCAAGATCTCAACTCCAAACGGAGGAGCAATATCAAATGATAATCTTAAGTACTCAATCACGAATCTAAGCACGATAAGATAACAAAGAAGACTAACAGCTATAAAGTCTAACCAACAACAACTACTACAACAACCACAACATCCATAATAATAATACATCATCCAAATCATCCAAAATAATATACAATACAAGGTCTCAATCCAAAACCGAAGACAAATCCGGTGCTAAAGCTAATAAAACAACAACAAGGTCCTAGTGATCCCGGCTACCAACCCGGAAATTACTCCTAAACTAGAGGGTCCCTGTCTGCACCATCGACAGGCTCAGGTCCATAAAACGTCGGACACCACTCCTCCGGATACTCTGAAAAATATGTCCAGTCAGGACTGGAGCAAGTACATCTCTAACAGCAGTTCCATTTAAATGATAAAAACTATAAAACAGTTATAGCAAGTAGCAAGAAGAATGAAATAAAGTATGGAACAAGAAATATACATATGTCACTGGTGCATAAGGTAAAGATGCATGGATATCAGAGCAAAATAGTAATAACTGCAAGATACAGGAAATCTAAGCTAAGAGTAAGTCTGTGCACATGAACGTGTAGTGAGTCTAGCATGAAAAATATGTAGTGAGTCAAGTCCAGAAACATGTAAGTGAGACAAGTCAAGAAATGCATGAGAGTCCAGACTATAAAGAATGAACTCGGTATCTTTGAAATACTTGTTTCGACATGTAAACGGCTAGGGGTAAGCACGGCTCACCGTGCACTGGGTGCGCGGCTGCTATCATTCCAGATTAGACCAGAGGGAGTGATTCCTAATAATGCCAGATAGAAATGTTTACATGTCTACTCGAGTATTTCCCCGCCCCAACTAATACAAGTGGATCCAAGACCCGACACGCAAATCAAGATGAGTCCAGCCTGAACATGAATGATGCCTGTAGTGATGCCTGTAGTGATGCCAGTAGTGATTCCAGAATAGAGGCCAGAAACATGAAATGTACGTGTCGCAAGTAAATGAATCCAGAAATATCAGTCAGTGTCTCGTGTTGTGCCAGAATAATCAGATGATACTATACTAGAAGCTGAATCATAATAATCATCAGATAATGAAAACTATCAGAGAATGTACTCGCCTGACGTCCTGAGCAACTGGCGATCCGAACCGGTGTCGCAAGGACCTAATACGAAAAGCAAGGTTAAACAGGGTTCTAATGAGTTAAACAGATATAAAATAACTAAAAATAGGTTTCTAGGGTCGTTCTAGGTCAAACGGGTCAAACCGGTAAAATCTGGGTCAAAAAGTCAACTCTGGGTCCAAAAAGTCAACTCTAGGTCAAAACTAGGTCAAAAGTTGACTTTGGCGGTCAACCGAGTCAACTACGGTCAAATCTGGGTCAAACTAGGGTGCTCCTGAAATTCTAGGTCAAACCGAGGTCATTAAGCTAGAAAACTCACAAACTCGCCTCCTTGAGATACCGGGATACTCTCGGTATCTGATACCTCAACCTAGGCCATATACCCCGCCTATACCCTCTAAAACCTATGCTAGCACGCGTAAATATATACACATAAGCATATAAAAATCACTCCAATATTATTACTAGGTTATTGCTCAAAAACCCCGCTCGAAATCCAATACCTTGGTTATCTTAAGGTATTGAGATACCTCGGTATCTCAAGGTATTGAGATACCGCTCTAAACTCAACCCGACTACCCCTCTAGCTAACTAACTATGCATAAACATATATATCTAGCTATAATCTAGGCTAAAATACATATATCTAATACATATAGGCATATACCTATATATATACGTATATATCTCACAACACACATATACCTTATCTTACCTTACCTTACCCTCAAATATATATATCTATACCTAGATATCTAACTATCTATCTAATATTTACCTATCTAGTTATCTATCTAACTATCTAACTAGCTATTTATTATCTATTTATATCTAGGCATCTATCTATCTATTACCTATCTATCTATATGTCTATCTATCAATTTACCTATCTATTATATATCTAACTATCTATTAATCTATCTAAGTATCTATTAAACTATCTATCTAACTATCTAATATCTATATATCCATCTAACATATCTAGGTAATTACCTATCTATCTACTTAAATAACTATCTAGCTATCTATCAATCTATTCTATCTATCTAAACATATACCTATTTATCTATCTATGCATCTATCTAACTAATTATCTATTTATCTATCTAACTAACTATCTATCTAACAAATCTATAGATACATATCTATCTATCTAATATATCTATTCATCTAACTATGTATCTATATATCTATCAATCTACCTATCCATCCATATAGCAATCTATCTATACCTATATATATATATATACATATATATACCCCTCTCTCCCTCGCATACTGCTGCCCTTGCTCTTCACCTTGCTGCTGCTGCTGCTCCTTGCGCTGCCTAGCTGCTGCTGCTGCAGCATATTGCTGCTGCTACTGCTGCTGCATAGGCTGCTGCTACTGCTGCTGAATACTGCTGCTGCTGCGCCTATTTCTGCTGCTGCAGCTGCTGGTTCCAGCCCCAGGCACCCCCCCTCTCTCACAACACATACACACACACACACTCCTATATATATCTATCACTATATATATACACATACATATACATACATATATATATATATATATATATATATATATATATATATATATATATATATAACTCTATAGATATATATACACACTAACTTATATCTACTAACATATATATATATACACACATATTAACACATATAAACACACACACACTGATACATATAAATACACACACACATATCTATATATATATAAACACACATATATCTATATACATCTATACATATACACTCTCACACACATACATATATATATCCTCACACACTCTCACACTCACACACCCTCACACACACACTCTCGCACACACTAGCACACACTCTCACAAACACACAACCACACACACAAACACTCCTACATATATATAAATATATATACATATATACACACTCACTCAAACTCATATATATATATATATATAGGCACTCACTCACACTCACACACACTCACCTAAGCATTAGCACACACTCACACAAGCACTCACTAACACACTCACAAACACACTCACACAAGCACTCCCTAACACGCTCACAAACACATAACCACACATATATATATAAATATATATATAAAAACACTCACACAAATATATATATATACATATATATAAACAAACACAACACACAACACACACAAACCACACGCCCCACCAACGCACGCCCAACGACCCCGACACACCCAAACACCTAAAAATATATAAAATATAACTCGAAAACTCTAGTACACACTCCCCGATACTAACCCAACGTGCGCACAAGCCCGAAACGAGAAGCCCAAGTCGAAATGGCCGTTCGGTCATTTCGACGAACACGTGGTGCGCGGTTCGGAAAACCTCCTAAAATACACACCAAACGAACTCGGAATCGGCCCAAAATTTACCCACGCACTCTACACGATATCTAGATCCTAGAAAATGTGCTCCCGCGTCGATTCTAGGCCCGTGGCGGAAACGCACACGCACTTAGAATCGGCGACGACGAAAAGCCCCAATTTCGCCCGAAATGCCCGTTTCTCCGCGACGCGGCTTCCCGTGTCCGAACGGAGACACGCACTCACCCTCAAGACACTCAACAATGTCTACCTAGGTTCGTTTAACCTAGGGCATCACCCAAAATTGGGCCAAATTTGGATTCCACCCGAATTCGACACAAAACCTAATGTCAAAGTCTCTAAACTCAACCAAACTAGTTCCAACTTCCTCCTACGGGTAGGCTTAAGGTCTAGGAAGGTTCTACAACACTAATTATACTACACAAAAATAATTAGGAAGGGGAAAGTTAGGTTTTATCTCTTGGGATTGGAATCCCAAGGCCAAAGTCTCACAACCCCTAGAAATCACCTCCCTCAAGCTCCAAGCCACCAAATCTAGCTCCCACACTAGATCTAAGCTTCTCACACCTAGGTTAGGGAAAATGCAAGGTTAGGGTTAGCTTAAGGAAGAAGGAATGGAAGAAGGAAGGAAGAAAAGTGAAGAAAACTCACCTTGGAGAAGGAAGGAAGAAGAAAGAAGAAGTGGAGGAGAAGAAATAAAGAAGAAGTGAAGAATGAACAAAAGGGGAGAGGGCTGCTGCTCCTTGCTGTGAACGGGTAGGAATGGGGGCTAAATGGGTCGGCCAACACATAAAATAGGTCTCCAAAGTCTCCAAATGCCCAAAATGCCCTTACATGACTTGGTTTCGGGTTCCGGGTTCCAAAAGCACTCAAACTAGTTCCAAATCTCTCCAACTAACCTCCTAAAAATAAAATAATAAATCTAAGCCCCAAAATAATTCTCACAAGGGTGTGGGCTGGGTCGGACATGGGTCCACTAGGGTCTGACATGGGTCCAGGCTAGCCAAAATCCTAAAATATACAATAAAAATATAATACAATCAATAATTAATTATAAATACAATTAATTAAAAATAATGCACAATTAACCAAATTAAAAATAAAAAAAAATGCCCGACTTTGGAAATGGGGTGGTGACAAGCCTATCCTCCTTAGAAAATTTCGTCCTCAAAATTTAAAGTCAATCACACTCCTCTAGGTCAAACCCCCAACAATCACAGTCAAGAATTTCTACCTAAACAATATACAAGATCAGGGTCCTACTGGTCGTGTTATCACAGTTTTAATCAGGGTCACTACACTATCTACCACAGCACAAAGAAAAATCTAACAGGTACTAATGAAGCACACCACAAGGAATGGAAAGGACAGGAAGAAGAAACAAGAGACAGACCTGCTAACCCGACATCCGTAGCATCGGCCTCCTCGACCGTCAACGCATAAGCCCTGCCCTGCTGGGGTGTATCCCTCTGCTGGTGCGGGACATGATGCTGTGCCACAGATGGCCTAGCTCCAACTCTCTTATCCTGTGCTCCACCCAATGGAGGTGCAGTGGGGCAATCTCGCATCTGGTGAGCAGCGGATCCACAGAACAAATACACCTTCAGCCTCCTCCTACAAATATCCCAAGTGTGTCCTGCCTTCCTGCAGTAGGCACAAGTGGGCACCCTATGATCCTGACCCTGTTGCGCTGCCTTCTGCACATAGGGACGCTTAGCTGGTCCCGCACTGCCACTCGCACTGCCAGAATCATCCCTGCCTCTCTTGGACTTGAGCTCCAAGTCATCCTCTGCTCTCTGAGCATCTCCTACTATCTGCTCAAAAGTCGCCTCGCGGTCGCTCCTGGTCAAAGACTTGACCGCCATAACCAAGCCCTTGCGAAACTTCCTCGCCTTGGCTGCCTCACTCAAGCCATCCACAAATCTGCCCAGACGGCAGAACTCTGCTGCGTACTCATCCACCGTCATGCTCCCCTGGACGAGTGCCTCAAATTGGCTCTCCAAAGCACTGAGAGCCACATTTGGAAAAAACTTCTCCTTGAAAAGCCTCTTGAAAGCCTCCCAAGTAAGTCCTGGCGCCGCAATCCTCGTATCTGTACGATACCATATCAAAGCGACGTCGAACATCTGACTGCCCGCTGCCTCTATCTGCATACTGTCTGTAATCTGCGCCAGCCTGAAGATGCCCTCGATCTGCTCTATCCAGTCATCCGCGTACATGATCCCTTCTGTACCACTGAACTCCTTGGGCCGCATCCTCTGAAAGTCGATAATACTGCCCGACCTCGGATGCTGAATCTGATCTGCCTGTGGCTGAACCTGTGCCACCCTATCCACTGCCATCATGGCCACCTGGTGGGCGTTCTCAATGCCCAGCCTCATCACATCCACCTGACGGTGCTGCGCGTCCATCATCTCCCTGAAGAACGCAAATAACTGCACGGCATCTACTAGAGCAGGAAGCGGTGGAGGAACCACCGGAACGACTGGGGTAGTCCTCGGATCGACAGGTGAAGGAGGATCCCCGAGAGAAGCAGATGCTCCCTCAACCGCAAGAGTGGTGAGTGGAGCGGTAGCAGCTGCTTGAATACGAGCCGGACGAGAGGTAGCAGACCTCTCAGTGGCAACTGCTGGGGCGGTACGACAAGATCGTGTCTTCGGAGGCATCCTGAACACAGATCAAAAGATGTCAATACGGCACAAGATACGATATCATCAAAGAAGGACAATAATATTTCAAAAGAAGCAATTTTAGAATAATTAGATTGGAATTGTTCCTAGTCGTGATTGAGTACACTCTCATCCTAAATCCTAGATCCTATAGCAGGCTCGCAGCAGTACAACTAAGTTGTTGTACCACCACGATATCGCACTAATTGCGAATCAAGACCTGCATGGGGCCGCCACCAAAAACGTGTCACGACCCGCACCCGGAAAATCGGGCATGAGTCGTGGGTACGTCCAGCCTACGCCGCAGCATCGGCGGTAGAACGCTGTCTAGGTCAACTAACTAAATAATAATCTCACACAAAAATTGGCCATGACCTCTCCAAAAGGAGGGCAACCACACAAACAATATATAAACCTGTCAAGATCTCAACTCCAAACGGAGGAGCAATATCAAATGATAATCTTAAGTACTCAATCACGAATCTAAGCACGATAAGATAACAAAGAAGACTAACAGCTATAAAGTCTAACCAACAACAACTACTACAACAACCACAACATCCATAATAATAATACATCATCCAAATCATCCAAAATAATATACAATACAAGGTCTCAATCCAAAACCGGAGACAAATCCGGTGCTAAAGCTAATAAAACAACAACAAGGTCCTAGTGATCCCGGCTACCAACCCGGAAATCACTCCTAAACTAGAGGGTCCCTGTCTGCACCATCGACAGGCTCAGGTCCATAAAACGTCGGACACCACTCCTCCGGATACTCTGAAAAATATGTCCAGTCAGGACTGGAGCAAGTACATCTCTAACAGCAGTTCCATTTAAATGATAAAAACTATAAAACAGTTATAGCAAGTAGCAAGAAGAATGAAATAAAGTATGGAACAAGAAATATACATATGTCACTGGTGCATAAGGTAAAGATGCATGGATATCAGAGCAAAATAGTAATAACTGCAAGATACAGGAAATCTAAGCTAAGAGTAAGTCTGTGCACATGAACGTGTAGTGAGTCTAGCATGAAAAATATGTAGTGAGTCAAGTCCAGAAACATGTAAGTGAGACAAGTCAAGAAATGCATGAGAGTCCAGACTATAAAGAATAAACTCGGTGTCTTTGAAATACTTGTTTCGACATGTAAACGGCTAGGGGTAAGTACGGCTCACCGCGCACTGGGTGCGCGGCTGCTATCATTCCAGATTAGACCAGAGGGAGTGATTCCTGATGATGCCAGATAGGAATGTTTACATGTCTACTCGAGTATTTTCCCGCCCCGACTAATACAAGTGGATCCAAGACCCAACACGCAAATCAAGATGAGTCCAGCCTGAACATGAATGATGCCTGTAGTGATGCCTGTAGTGATGCCAGTAGTGATTCCAGAATAGAGGCCAGAAATATGAAATGTACGTGTCGCAAGTAAATTAATCCAGAAATACCAGTCAGTGTCTCATGTTGTGCCAGAATAATCAGATGATACTATACTAGAAGCTGAATCATAATAATCATCAGATAATTAAAACTATCAGAGAATGTACTCGCCTGACGTCCTGAGCAACTGGCGATCCGAACCGGTGTCGCAAGGACCTAATGCGAAAATCAAGGTTAAACAGGGTTCTAATGAGTTAAACAGATATAAAATAACTAAAAATAGGTTTCTAGGATCGTTCTAGGTCAAACGGGTCAAACCGGTAAAATCTGGGTCAAAAAGTCAACTCTGGGTCCAAAAAGTCAACTCTAGGTCAAAACTAGGTCAAAAGTTGACTTTTGCGGTCAACCGAGTCAACTACGGTCAAGTCTGGGTCAAACTAGGGTGCTCCTGAAATTCTAGGTCAAACCGAGGTCATTAAGCTAGAAAACTCACAAACTCGCCTCCTTGAGATACCGGGATACCCTCGGTATCCGATACCTCAACCTAGGCCATATACCCCGCCTATACCCTCTAAAATCTATGCTAGCACGCGTAAATATATACACATAAGCATATAAAAATCACTCCAATATTATTACTAGGCTATTGCTCAAAAACCCCGCTCGAAACCCAATACCTTGGTTATCTTAAGGTATTGAGATACCTCAGAATCTCAAGGTATTGAGATACCGCTCTAAACTCAACCCGACTACCCCTCTAGCTAACTAACTATGCATAAACATATATATCTAGCTATAATCTAGGCTAAAATACATATATCTAATACATATAGGCATATACCTATATATCTACGTATATATCTCACAACACACATATACCTTATCTTACCTTACCTTACCCTCAAATATATATATCTATACCTAGATATCTAACTATCTATCTAATATTTACCTATCTAGTTATCTATCTAACTATCTAACTAGCTATTTATTATCTATTTATATCTATGCATCTATCTATCTATTACCTATCTATCTATATGTCTATCTATCAATTTACCTATCTATTATATATCTAACTATCTATTAATCTATCTAAGTATCTATTAAACTATCTATCTAACTATCTAATATCTATCTATCCATCTAACATATCTAGGTAATTACCTATCTATCTACTTAAATAACTATCTAGCTATCTATCAATCTATTCTATCTATCTAAACATATACCTATTTATCTATCTATGCATCTATCTAACTAATTATCTATTTATCTATCTAACTAACTATCTATCTAACAAATCTATAGATACCTATCTATCTATCTAATATATCTATTCATCTAACTATGTATCTATATATCTATCAATCTACCTATCCATCCATATAGCAATCTATCTATACCTATATATATATATATATATATATACATATATATACCCCTCTCTCCCTCGCATACTGCTGCCCTTGCTCTTCACCTTGCTGCTGCTGCTGCTCCTTGCGCTGCCTAGCTGCTGCTGCTGCAGCATATTGCTGCTGCTACTGCTGCTGCATAGGCTGCTGCTACTGCTGCTGAATACTGCTGCTGCTGCGCCTATTTCTGCTGCTGCAGCTGCTGGTTCCAGCCCCAGGCACCTCCCCCCTCTCTCACAACACACACACACACACACACTCCTATATATATCTATCACTATATATATACACATACATATACATACATATATATATATAACTCTATAGATATATATACACACTAACTTATATCTACTAACATATATATATATACACACATATTAACACATATAAACACACACACACTGATATATATAAATACACACACACACATATCTATATATATATAACCACACATATATCTATATACATCTATACATATACACTCTCACACACATATATATATATATCCTCACACACTCTCACACTCACACACCCTCACACACACACTCTCGCACACACTAGCACACACTCTCACAAACACACAACCACACACACAAACACTCCTACATATATATAAATATATATACATATATACACACTCACTCAAACTCATATATATATATATATAGGCACTCACTCACACTCACACACACTCACCTACGCACTAGCACACACTCACACAAGCACTCACTAACACACTCACAAACACACTCACACAAGCACTCCCTAACACGCTCACAAACACATAACCACACATATATATATAAATATATATATAAAAACATGCACACAAATATATATATATATATATACATATATATAAACAAACACAACACACAACACACACAAACCACACGCCCCACCAACGCACGCCCAACGACCCCGACACGCCCAAACACCTAAAAATATATAAAATATAACTCAAAAAATCTAGCACACACTCCCCGATACTAACCCAACGCGCGCACAAGCCCGAAACGAGGAGCCCAAGTCGAAATGGCCGTTCGGTCATTTCGACGAACACGTGGTGCGCGGTTCGGAAAACCTCCTGAAACGCACACCAAACAAACTCGGAATCGGCCCAAAATTTACCCACGCGCTCTACACGATGTCTAGATCCTAGAAAATGTGCTCCCGTATCGATTCTAGGCCCGTGGCGGAAACACACATGCACTTAGAATCGGCGACGACGAAAAGCCCCAATTTTGCTCGAAACGCCCGTTTCTCCGCGACGCGGCTTCCCGTGTCCGAACGGAGACACGCACTCACCCTCAAGACACCCAACAACGTCTACCTAGGTCCGTCTAACCTAGGACATCACCCAAAATTGGGCCAAATTCGGATTCCACCCGAATTTGACACAAAACCTAATGTCAAAGTCTCTAAACTCAACCAAACTAGTTCTAACTTCCTCCTACGGGTAGGCTTAGGGTCTAGGAAGGTTCTACAACACTAATTACACTACACAAAAATAATTAGGAAGGGGAAAGTTAGGTTTTACCTCTTGGGAGTTGGAATCCCAAGGCCAAAGTCTCACAACCCCTAGAAATCACCTCCCTCAAGCTCCAAGCCACCAAATCTAGCTCCCACACTAGATCTAAGCTTCTCACACCTAGGTTAGGGAAAATGTAAGGTTAGGGTTAGCTTAAGGAAGAAGGAATGGAAGAAGGAAGGAAGAAAAGTGAAGAAAACTCACCTTGGAGAAGGAAGGAAGAAGAAAGAAGAAGTGGAGGAGAAGAAATAAAGAAGAAGAAGTGAAGAATGAACAAAAGGGGAGAGGGCTGCTGCTCCTTGCTGTGAATGGGTAGGAATGGGGGCTGAATGGGTCGGCCAACACATAAAATAGGTCTCCAAAGTCTCCAAATGCCCAAAATGCCCCTACATGACTTGGTTTCGGATTCCGGGTTCCAAAAGCACTCAAACTAGTTCCAAATCTCTCCAACTAACCTCCTAAAAATAAAATAATAAATCTAAGCCCCAAAATAATTCTCACAAGGGTGTGGGCTGGGTCGGACATGGGTCCACTAGGGTCTGACATGGGTCCAGGCTAGCCAAAATCCTAAAACATACAATAAAAATATAATACAATCAATAATTAATTATAAATACAATTAATTAAAAATAATGCACAATTAACCAAATTAAAAATAAAAAAAATGCCCGACTTTGGAAATGGGGTGGTGACACGGGGAGCCCGACAGGATGTACCTATTGTGGCAAGGAAGGTCATACCCGGGATATTTGCCGGGAAGCTAACAGATTATGCTTGAGATTTAGGAGCCCTGATCACAAGGTTGCCACATGCCCATTGATACAGAGGCCAGGAGGGCCAGTACAACAGTTTCCTGCATTGCCAGCTCAATGAGCAGTACAACAAGGAGGACCAGGAGTAGCAGTACAGCATTTAGCTCAGTGTCCGTTGCCAACGCAGGCCCAGCTTTATAGGCAGCAATAATAGCAGAATCAGCAGGGGCCGCAACCCCGGCAGCGAGGAAGACAGTAGCAGGGAGCTCAATAAGGCCAAGGGCAGGCACTCACCTTGTCTTTGGAGGAAACTTTGGCGTCGGGCGACGTAGTGGCAGTTAACATTTTCGTTATAATATTTTCTGCTATAGCTTTAATTAATTTTTGAGCTTCGCACTCATTTATATCTGCACAATATGCGTGACACATATTAGATTGAAGTTTGAGGCATTGTCAGAGAGGCTGAATATACTCACTGGCAATGGGATCGTAGAAGTTAGTAGGGTGTGCCTAGCATGTCCCGTCGTAGTATGTGGGTATTTATTACCTGCAAATTTGATCGAGTTCCCTATGGATAACTTTGACGTTATCTTAGGCATGGACTGGTTAAGAGACAGTCATGCAACGATAGACTACCGTGAGGGTATAGTGTTGTTTAGAATTCTCGGCCTAGAAGAGTTTGTCCTTAGCAGAATAACAAGAGACTCACATAAGGGAGAAGTCACAACAGTAGAAAAGGAAGAAGACCCGTTGTCCAAGATAGTTGAAGAGTTCATGGACATCTTTCCCAATGACCTTCCCGGATTACCCCCAGTTAGAGCAGTACAGTTCTGTATAGAGTTGATGCCAGGAGCAGAACCAGTATCCCAGAAGGTATACCCAATGTCACCATTAGAGCTTGATCAATTATACCGACACGTAGAAGAACTGAAGGCGAAGAAGTTTATTCGGACCAGTAGATTACCGTAGGGAGCACCAGCGATATTGGTGAAGAAGAATGATGGATCGATGCAGTTGTGTATGGATTACAGACGGCTTAATGAAATGACCATGAAGAACAAGTACCCATTACCAATGATTGATGATTTATTTGACCAATTAAGTGGAGAAAGGGTCTTCTCCAAGATAAATTTACGATCAAGATATCATCAGGTGCGAGTTCGGGAGCAGGATATACCGAAGACAACATTTAGGTCACGATATGGGCATTACGAATTCTTAGTTATGTCATTCGGACTGACTAATGCTCTAGCGGTGTTCATGGACTTGATGAACCGTATTTTCATGCCTTACTTAGACCAATTTGTGGTAGTATTCATCGATGACATCCTGATGTAATCACGTAATGAGGAGGAGCATGAAGAAGATCTCTGGATAGTTTTGCAAACTTTGAGGAAGCATCGGTTATATACAAAGCTTAGTTAGTGTGAGTTTTGGTTGGATCGTATATCCTTTCTTGGGCACATTATTTCTGAAGCAGGAGTGTTAGTTGATCCCGAGAAGGTAGATGCAGTAGAGGACTGGCCAATTTCAAAGACAGTAGCAAAAGTGCGTAGTTTCCTGGGCATGGAAGGATACTACAGAAGATTTGTGTCATATTTTGCTAAGATCTCGGTACTATTGACTCGGTTGACGCGCAAGGATGTTAATTTTATATGGTCAGCAGAATATCAGATAGCCTTTGAAAAGTTGAAGAAGAAGTTAATCTCTGCACCAATTCTTACTCTTCCAGCAGGCTAAAGAGGATTCACAGTGTACTGTGATGAATCTGAGAAATGACTCGGATGTATTTTGATGCAACAAGGGAGAGTGATAGCGTATGCTTCTCGGTAGCTCAGGGATCACGAGAAGAAATATCAAACTCATAATTTGGAGTTAGCAACAGTAGTGTTCATACTTAAGTTATGGAGGAACTACTTATATGGCGATCGAGTAGAAATATTCACAGATCATAAGAGTTTGAATTATGTATTCACGCAGAAGGACCTGAACATGAGGCAGAGAAGGTGGATTTGAAAGATTATGACGTGGAACTTCAGTACCATCCAGGCAAGGCTAATGTAGTAGCTGATGCACTTAGCAGAAGAGGTAAAAAATTTATGTTGACTTACTCAGAAGCATATTCTAGAAGACTTACGAGAGATGGGTATCGAGATAGTACTTCCACAGAGTCCAGGAGTTCAGGCTAGCGTATAAATTCAGTCAACTTTAGTAGATAAAATCAAACTAGCTCAGGCTGAGGACCCGAAGATTCAAAAGCTACGAGAAGAATGTGAGTCAGGTCTTCGGAAGGAGTTGACAATACATGCGGATGGAATGCTAAGGTTTGGGAATCGTCTATACGTACCAAGCGGGGATATTCGACAAGAAGTTATGACTGAAGCACACAGTTCCCAGTATTTTATTCATCCGAGAAGCACGAAGATGTACCAAGATATCAAGCAATACTTTTGGTGGAACAGAATGAAGAGGGAAATAGCACGCTACGTATCGTGATGTCTAATATGTCAGCAAGTGAAAGCAGAACAACAGAGATCGGCAGGATTATTGCAGTCGCTTCCTATTCCAGAGTGGAAGTGGGAACACATCACGATGGACTTTGTGACTGGTTTACCTAGATCACCGACTAGTCGAGATGTAGTTTGGGTGATAGTAGATCATCTCACAAAAGTAGCTCACTTTCTTCCTTTTCGAGTATGACAGTCTACAGAATAATTGGCTGAGATATATATATGACAGTAGTGAGACCACACAGTGTCTTGGTAAGTATCGTGTCAGATCGAGACACTCGGTTCACTTTATATTTAAAAAAAAAATTATATCAGAGTTTGGACACCAAGTTAAGATTCATCACAACCTACTACCCCCAGACAGACGGACAATCAGAGAGAACCGTCCAGACCTTGGAGGATATGCTATGAGCCTGTACCTTAGATCTTAGTGGATCTTGGGAGAATCACCTTCACTTGGTGGAATTCTCGTATAACAATAGTTATCAGGCTAGTATTCATATGGCACCTTTTGAAGCACTATACGGTAGGAAGTGTAGGTCACCGTTGGCTTGGGACGACATTGGTGAGCGAAAGATGTTAGGCCCTGAAATGATCACGCAGACAATAGAGGTTGTCAAGCAGATTAGAGAGCGACTTCAGGTTACATAAGATTGGCATCGTTATTGGGCTAATCAGCATCGTAGACCTTTAGAGTTTCGTGTCGGCAACCACGTATTTTTGTCGTCTACCCGTGGAGTCATTAGATTCGGGGTTCACGGGAAGCTTAGTCCACGATACGTAGGTCCGTGCAATATTCTCGAGCGGGTAGACGATGTTTCTTATCTTCTTGTCCTTCCGCCTTCGCTACGTGAGGTACACGATATATTTTATGTGTCTCAGTTACGTAGGTATGTTCTAGATCTGAGTCATATCCTCGATCACTCTGAATTAGTCATTAGTACCGACTTATCTTACGAGGACCAACCCATATCTATATTGGACCGAAGGGACAATGTGCTCAAAAATCAGACTATTTCTCTTGTCCGGGTTGCTTGGGGCCATCACTCTCTA
Organism: Iris macrosiphon; assembly: GCA_036927795.1. NCBI lineage: Eukaryota > Viridiplantae > Streptophyta > Magnoliopsida > Asparagales > Iridaceae > Iris > Iris macrosiphon. The sequence continues at coordinate 172,909,507 of JAYESA010000011.1, read as the reverse complement.
AGGGAATCGACGTGGGAGCGTGAGGACGATATTCGATCCCGGTACCCACACCTATTCGATTCATAAGGTATATTCTTCCTTACGCTTTCATATCTCGGATTCTGTGATCAGGTGATCACCTGTATGTTGTGATGATATTGCTTGCATGTGTAGTTGCTAGTAGATTTATATTGTGCTTGTCCTGACTTCTTTAGCTATTTCTTGGATTCAAATTTCGAGGACAGAATTTTTCTAAGGTGGAAAGAGATGTCACTCCCCATTCCCGATATACGTATTTGGAACGTATTTTTATTTTAGCATGGTTGCATGTGCATATAGACTAGACTCATTCTTTGGTTTAACCTTGCTCATGGTTTATTTTGTGGGTTGGTTCAAGTCATGAGAACCTTTGGTTCAATCCTCAACCCTACCATATATAACCCAACATTCTCTCTCTCTCTCTCTCTCTCTCTCTCTCTCTCTCTCTCTCTCTCTCTCTCTCTTCACTTCTTCATTTCTCCCTCTCTTTAGTTTTCTCTCCCCATTTCCATAGGCAAGTACACTTTACATGAGAAATGGAGAAAACTACTGTAATATTGTCCTATTATGTTTGTTATGTGTTTCTTAGCACTTTTAGAACATAAAATTTTCTGTTTTTATGGGTGGTTTTGAGTAGATCTATATTTCTAACTTAGGGTTTTATGGGTTTCATGAGTTTTCCTTAGTTTTGATCTATTAAACTTGTGTCTTTAAAAACTATTTTTTCCTACATGATAGAGCTTTCAATTTAGAGCATTTTGGCTTTTCGTTCACCCGATTTGGACTTAAAATAAGGATTTTATGGACAAAATAAGATTTTAGTTTTTGGAGCTTTCGCCATGGCTGAACCTGCTGTTTGAAGAAGACGAATTCTTCATGCGGCCAGCGAATTATGCGACTAAGAGTGCTATGCGTCCCGAGAGGGTTATGCGACCTGAACTCATGCCGCATACTGACAGCATGTGTCCATCTTGTTGGACGCATGACTGCTTATTTACATAAGTGTCCTTGAACACCTTGTATTTTTATTCGCTGAACGAATGAAAAATTTGCTAAGTCCAAGCGACCTCCATGCGGCATCGAACTCCATGCGGCACCGACACTTATGCGGCATTAGCGAGTATGCGGCCACAATTTTTCTTGGACGCATGAATCTGAAATCGTGGCACATATTTTTATGATTTTTATTTTTTCTTCTTGACACACTTTATGGCTTGTCACATACATCACTTTATGTCACATCACTGACACTTCATTCATTGCCCATCACTTTAATACTTGTCCCAAGGAGTAGAATTTAATCCTGAGCATGCAGTCCAGACTCTATATGCAGCAAGAACTTTTCTTACGGCCATGTCTTCATATGTGGCCAAGATTTGTCATGCGGCCCTGATTTCATATGCGGCCTAGAGCCATATGCGGCCTCGACTTCCCATGCGGTCTAGAGACCCATGCGGCCTTGCTTGTTTGATTTAATGTTTCTTGTTCTTTCGTGACCTAATGTATAATTGGTAATTGGACTCGAATACTGTATCCGTGCTGATACCACTATTGCCTGATAATTGTCCATGATTTAATGTGCACCGACGTACGACACATCGTGTCACGTGTTAAGTGATTATATTTGGGTTGTACATCGAGAATGCCTCCAAATTCCTGAATGCGTGATATTATAAATATATATTGTTTTCCCAACACGAGTATAATAAGCGAGTCAACTACCAAAGCATGGCTAGGATATTGATTGACTGAATATTGCATACACACTCGGGTGAATCCAAATTTGACTTCATTGGATTCGTATCTAGCGTGCCTGTACTTTGTACGATATCTTAAGAGAAATTCTCTTGTGACCACGTCTTGAGATTTCAAGCACAACATAGGGCTAATTAGGTAACTAAAAGTGGTAGTAACTTTGGAGGAAACGGTATCCCGAGATCATGCCAACGAACCTTCCCAAAGAGATTCATTCTAAATGCACTGTGGGCTGGCCACCACAGACTAGATCTCAATAACAAATATCTAAAGAATGACAGCCGGATGGAAACAAAACTACTGCCGAAAATAGAATATAAAAGGAACCAGATACACACCATATAAGAACAACATCTGACAATCACGAGGCTCGAAGAGAAGATCTCCTCGGAATATAAGTAGCCTGTCCGGATCTGTGCTCCTGCGAATACTCAAGAATATATACACCTGGCAGGGGACCAGGTCCTCAGAGGGACATAGCAAGATACAGAAAAACAACATGCTATGTATGTAAATACTGAATAAATAAATGGGGGGTGCTAACCATCTAAGTGAATGCAATTTAAAGACCTTGTAGTACGCATGGGAATGTGTAGGCTAGACATATGCTGACGTAATTCACCAATCGTCGGGACTGGCTAGTATATGTGTCATATGCCCCCAGACGCATGGGCACTCTGCAATCGACCATGAGGAGCATGGTACGAAGGATATAACATCATGGAGGGGGTGTCCCATATGGCTACTAGTAATCTTTCCCGTCCAATGTAGATGTACAAATCGTGAAAACGACGTGGACATCTCATACTATGATGCAAGTCTCTATGAAATAAACAACTGAGCTAAATACCGCAACACGTGTTGCTCCCACTGATGGCCAGTCGCGCATGAGGCACGCGTCCCTACATGTACTCACTCTGTGACGTGTAATGATACGTGTCAAGGCCTGGGAAGTTATATCAATAACTTCACAACTTTAGGTTGGTCTACTAGACACTAGGTCAGACAAAAGTCCTAACGTCAACGCCATCGTTGACTGCACCCGAGTTTTCTCGGACGCGCACATTTATATAATAAATAAACATGTAACTATCAATAACTGAAAGTAATCAGTACAACAAGGCAAGGTATACTTGCCTGGCGGGAGAGCTGCAAATATAATGTCCAGATGTCAAATGCCAAAAGTCAGAACTATGGCCTCAGAATAAATGTCTCCGGATACTGAAATAAACTATACTAACAATCTCAGAAAATATCAAATAGCTAGAAACACCTGTCCTTAAGTCCAATTTGGACACAGGGGCGAAAATGACAGGTTCTGGTCAAAGCGGGGTCCACATGTGGACCGCTTTGCACCGAAAAATGTGTCAGGGTCAAAGGTCTCCAAATTTGCCAAACTTAGTGTCAACAAGTCAGGAACTTTGATACGAACCCAACGAAACTTCCAGAATTGGATTTCGATGAGCCGGTCACAAAATCGCCCGTCAAGTGGAGCCTGTGGGGCCCACGATACGGGATTTTGCCAACGTTCTCAGAATCGAACCAAACTTGGATCACAGGACCAGCGTATTGCTACGAGTCCGATGGCGCAAGTTTTGTCTCGATCCGACGTGTGTACACAAAGTTGCAGCGTGTTCCAGAACAGGCGGATACGGGGTGTTGTCGGCGGATACGCGTTGATTCCGGTGTGCACGCACATCCAAATCAACTTCTGCGAAATTCCGTACGTCCGTATCAACGACGCACACATTTCGGTAAAAACCGCATGCGACCAAGTCATCCCGTTTGGCGGAGCGTACTCAGTTCCGGGGTGAATCGGGTCGTTATTTTTCCTGTTTTTGGATCGCGTGCCGCGATCGCCACAGGATGCGATTTTTCGAGCGGGTTGCAAGAGCACCGAGGGGGTCATGTAGGCTACGCGATACAACTGACGAAATAGAAAATAGATTTACGAGGTGAGAGAAATCGTTACCTGAACAGAGCTCGAAAAACCAAACTTCTCCTTGTCCGACACGTGTCCGACACGAGTCCGAGGGCTGTGTCCGTGTCCTGTGCCCTGTCCGCGTCCACGGCGACCCTAGGGTTGCTGGAGACTGGCCGGGGCGGCTTGCTGGAGGAGGACGGCTAGGAGCTGGCCAGTCGAGGAGTGGCCGACGCTGGCGGAGGGGTTCAGTCGAGAGGGAAAGAGAGTGGGAAGATGGTGATGGTGGTGGCGGTGGCGAATGGAGGTGGAGGAGGAGTAGCTGCGGGGGGGGGGTGCTGCTCCGGCGGGTCGGGGTCGGGGGAAGGGGTAGTTCACGGTGGGGAGGAGGAGGAAACCGAGATGGAGAAGAGGGAAGGAGATGGGGGCTCCGGCGGAGTGGAGGAGCAGGCGGAGGAGGGGAGATGGGCTCGGGGTGGAGGAGAAGAGGAGGAGGAGGAGGAGGAGTCAGGCGAGGTGGTGGCGGGCGGGGATCCGGCGAGCGGATGAAGAAGAGAGGAGGTGCTGGGAGAGGGCGGGGCTAAGGAGAGAGGGAGGGCCGGGGAGGAGAGGACCAGCGGGGAGGGGGTTCGGCGAGGCGGAGCGGCTCCGGCGGCGGGGTCAGCTGCCGCTCCGACGAGGAGGGGTCGGCTGCGGGCTGGGGGGAAAATTTTAGGTTTTTATTTATTTATTTATTTTCTTTTCTTTTCTTTTCTTTTATAGAATAATATATTAATTAAATAAGTAAATATCTAGAGATATTTATGGGATATTTGTAGGATATTTTCGGGATATTTTTGGGATCTTTTCGGGTGAGTCCCGTCTCCAAATGGACGGTGCAGGTTCACTGGCCAGTGAGGGGGTGACACCTCGCACTACAATTTGCAGGAAAGTCCCTGTAATTTCTTAAATTGCGTAAAGTCCTAGTTTTGGGAAATTGCACAATTACAAAATTTTCTGGGAAAACCCCCGATTCCGAAAAATTCTAAAATTCACAAAATTGAGAAAATTTGCTGTGCGAGGGTCCCGAGGGGGTGGGGGTGAGTCTGGACAGTGACTGGGCCTAGTTTTGGGGGTTATACGGGCCATCGTATTTATTTAATTAATAAATACTGCACACGGTGTTCTCTAATTATTTAGAGGCAGGTAGGGCCATAATTTTTCTACGGTGTCAATACACTAAATGTAGTATACTCAGTGTAGAAAAATAACATATTTTTGTCTGGGCAAAATGGGTGCATGTTGGGCCTCAAATCTCTATGGGAACAGGGATGGGTACAGATCTGGGAATTAAAATAGGAATTAAATACGGACGTTTGCAACGAGATTTGTGCGTCTCATACGAGGCTCGAAACTGAGTATCTGGGAGTTGCACAAAGTGCAGGATAGTAGGCTGGCATGTCTAGGAGAGGTATGCGAACTTTGTTCGGGGTTAACAGTCAAGGTAAAGCTCCAAATAATTAGGAGATGGACATGTGCACAAGTCAACAGGATATATAAGCAAAATAAATTAATAAGTTGCAATAAATCCTAAATTGTTAAAATAATCCTAAAAATACTAAAATCTGGTCGAGGGGGTTTACAATCTACCCAACTTATAAAAATTTTATCCTCGAAATTAAAACTAAGCCATGGTAGAAGTCAAAGACGGCATAAGATATAATTTAACAAAGTAATTTATATCTTGGGTTAAGAATAGGTTCGAAGACGTTTACGCATGTTGTCACGCCCCAGTCCCAAAAATACGTAGGACTAGGACACGTAAGCATGTCAGCCGCATGGATATGGCAACTCCAATATATGGAAACCAAATCCATACGTACGCTGTAATATGAATATAAAATCCACAAGTGGTATAAAATGTAATACAAGTCACAGGGTAAAATCTAAATCTCATCCACCAAAATTATATAGAAATAAATAACCAGTATCTATGAAACTAGATCTCAATAAGAAGTATCTAAGGATGATAGTTGGATGGAAACAAATCCACTACCAACTCGAATATAAGAGCAAATACAATATGAGTACAACACCACAACACAATATAAGAATACCAGCTATCCATCACAGCTCGAAAAGAAGACATCCTCGGATCACATGTAACCATCCAAATCTGCGCTCCTGCAAATACTCAAGAAAAGATACACCTGGCAGCGGACCAGGTCCTCAGAGGGACGTAACAAGATACAGAAAATACGAGCCAATTTGAATACAGTAAACATGCATATGGTTTGAAAATAAATAAGTACGCTGTACAAGACAATCTATATGAATGCAAATGAGGACAACTTTTCGACGTATGGGCAAGGGTAGGCTACTCGATCTACCTCACAACTCACACACACGTCAATGGACATCAGAAATCGACATACCGCGGGGGTAGCGACCAGCGAGACTCCAGAAATCGACATACCGCGGGGGTAGCGACCAGCGCGACACACGCCCGTAGTGTAAGCTATATACTATGGTTTACCAGAGTGGTTAAAAGCCCATACGCCTAATAATTGTCCTCTATGATACTAAGTGCCATGTGTGTGTCAACATATCTAATACATAGTAATGACTGAAAGAAAATTACACATGCAAGAAATATACAGAATGCAATAAATAAACAGAAATATAAATAGCATGTAAAGTACTGTAAATAATTTGGCAAGGTATCTTGCCTGGGGTCCTGCTGCTGGTATGAATCAGAGTCCAAGTCACAAGTCCAAATAGCCTATGTATTACAAATTTATCACGTCAAAAGATAATTTATTTTAATTAATTTAATTCTAGAATAATTACTCTAAAATCCTATTTTAATCTTATTATTCTAATTTTTATGTTAATTTCTAAATTTTGTCCAAAGAAACTGAATTTTATCAACTCGAGACTCATGGCACGCAAATCGAGGCGATCTGTTGACCAAAAAGTCAATCGATACAAACTCGACTTTCATGCATGATTTCCTGTAGATTTCAGCATCAAAAATATACTGGAATTTACGGCTCGTCTGAATTCAAATTCGTTTGAGAATTATGGCACATACAAATTTTGTATTGTGCACCGATGGTTAAATTCTAACCTAGAAGTTCTACAGAATTAACAGTATATAAATACTTCGAAATAAATTCTAAGAAAAATATATATCGATGATCTCGATATTAGCTTTCCGAAACTTTAAACGGTTCGTGATTCTGATTCCTGGTTCTCCCGGAATCGCAAAAACATCGAAACACATCTATTTTCGGACATGTTGTGCTCTACGAATTTTCCAGAATTTAATACTCATAATTTCGTAAAAAATTTATATAAACAGAAAGCTAACCTCAATATCGTTCTAACAAAAAAAATTGGAGCGCGTTTGGAGTCCGAAGCTAGGAGATATCGTCTTTTTAATTCGTAATAACTAGTAGAAAATGAGGCTGAATTTATGACGAATTTTGACTATTTTTGGACGAAAAAGAGAGAAATTTGGGGAAGAAAAATATGAAGGATGAGGTATTTATAATGGTGGACACTACTTAATTAAATACGGCTAGGATTGGTTAATTTGGATAGGATTATGATAAATTTAAATAAGGATAGGATATGCATGAAGTTGATTTCCTAGTAGGTTCAGGATTTGAATTAATTTAAAATAGAGTTTGAATTTATCTCAATAATTTATAATCATAAATATAATTAAAGATAATACAAATAATTTATAAAATCTTATTAATATCTATTAACACTAAATTAGCATCTATCTAATATTAAGACTATATATATCCAAATAAATCCTAAATAATTTTAAAATCTAAATAAATTTCTTAAAATTCTAAATAAATTACAAAAAAATATAATTAAATATTTTAAACTAAAATAAATATTTGGTAGGAACGACATGCAAGTATGGTCGTATAGTAAATTATAGAAGTCCTAAAAATTTATGTTTTCTAAGTTTTAATTACCAAAAATTCTAGAAAAATCTCCAAAAATCTAAAATAATCTAAAATAATTCTAAATAAATATTTATATAAGTAAGTATATCAAAAAAAATTATTTTCTAATTAACTAAGAGCATATTCTAAATAAATTCAACATATATAATAAATATAATAATATAAAATATACACAAAATACCTATTTTGGGTGAGGGAGTTTACACATGTCGTACTCGCGCTTCCAAGTTTATTTTCCTGGTGCGCTATGCTTCCATGCCACGCGGACCGAGGGAATAGACTGGTTCTTCAATACTTTTTCTCGATGGTCAAGGGTTTCCTCGGGTTGCTCTTGATACGACAGGTCTCGGCCTAATGGTGATCTCTGGATGGTTGAAAATATGACTGCTGTCTGTCACATATCGCCTGAGTTGTGACACGTGGAGTACATCAAGTACTCTCTCCAGTGAAGGTGGTAGCGCAAGTTGATATGCCATTACTCCCACTCTTTCTAGCATGTCAATGGTCCAACATTCCTTGGACTCAACTTGCTGCGTCCTCTGAATCGAATGGTGCCTCTAGTAGGTGATATTCTCAAGAAGACATGTTTGTCCACTTGGAATTCCACAGAACGATGATGACGGTCTGCCTACTGTTTCTGTCTGTCTTGCACCGCTTGCTAGTGTCCTTGTATTTACTTAACTGTCTCTTCGGTGTTGATCACCAACTCTGGTCACGCGAATCCTGGTCTGGTACAATGCTGACTGATATGCCGTACAATCTTACGATTTGCCTCATATAAGCAATGTCTCCATAGCTTCAGAGTAATTACAATGGTTACAAGTTCCAAATTCTTCCCATGCACTTAGAACTGTCTAGATTCATCTGTTATTACCTTGTCATCCTGTATTAATACGCATCTCAAACTTTTTCCTGATGCGTCTGTAGATCACATAACTCCTGCTCCGGATGGAATAGTCAATACGGGTGTTGTGGTCAGTCGCTTCTTGAACTCCTCGAAAGTGGCTTGACACTCATTGGTTCATAGGAATTCTTAATCCTTAAGTCAACCTAGTCATAGGTGCTGCTATCCATTCAGGAGTCAATCCATTGTTCCTCTAGGTGAAATCCTTTTAGACTCCTGACAGCAAAAAGGATATATTCTTCATTGTCACACTTGAGTTCTGACTTGACCCAAGTTACGAGGCAAAAATAAAAATTTTTGCTGTCATAGGGATGCACGTACCAGGAACGTAGGTAGATAGGTAGGTAGGTAGGTAGGTAGGTAGTGAAGGTCATTCTAAAGATAGCACCGTATTAAACTGCAATCTAATCTAATAATAGGGTTTGGTAATTACCCAAGAACAAACTGAAAAGGCTACAAAACAAAACACTCCGTATTTAGATTAAGCACGAGGTTTCGTCTTTCCGAAATATGGGAAGACGGAAAACAGTAATCAAGAGTTCAAGGGAGAGGTAATAGATTAGAAGTGTGGGGATCAAGGCGTTTAAAGAATTCAACGGGAATTGTCAAAGCAGTTGTGGATTTGAGATGCTATTTTGGTAATCCCTATTCACATATTCGGATCAGCACAGTTACGTAATTGATATGATATGCTCAGACATATCTAGAGGGCAATTACATCTATCTACTAATTACTATATATCTCAATCCACGTAGAGTAGTTATGCGAAGGGCGAACCAAGTGCACTATGGTTGATCAGACCGTAACACACTGATTCTGAAATGTATTAGTGTAGTACTCCAATAATACATCTCTCAAGAACAAGCTTGATAAAGAATAAGCTTGCGAAACTAGGCTATAATAGCGGCATAAGTCAAGGTAGTATGGTAAATATAAGTATGCTAGATTATGATGTGAGAAATACAAAACAATTCATTTTCATAAAAAGACAAATCTCTACAATCTCTACAATTTATTATTCTAACTCCTTGTCTAAGTCGCTAGTTGATCCAAAAGATGTATGGCCTTCTAAGTTCTATACTCTTAATAAACATTATAGGTTGTCTGCCTAAAACAGAGATTTCAAGAAAGTCCGCGTAAAGTAGGGGTTCGAGGTGGTCTGCGTAATGCAGGGATAAAATAATTGGCGTAAGGTAGAAATCCGAAACTGTTTGCGTAAAACAGAATTTTAAATTGTCTAGCGTAAGGTGGAGATCCAAAGTAGTTTGGCATAAATCAGGGATTCAGACTATCGGCGTAAAATAGGTTTCAGAGTTATTCGCGTAAAACAGAGAAGCATAAGGTAGAGCTTCAGGGTTGTCCGCGTAAAAAGTCTGCGCGTGAGAGATTTCTATTCTTCCTGCGTAAGGTCTGCATAGAAATCTGAGCGTAAAAGATCGCTGCGTAAAAGTCTGCAGGTAAAGTTTTGCCTAAAGGTTGCGTAAAATCTGCCAGCGTAAAAAGTCTAGCATACGTGCAGCGTAAAGTTGTACAAGAAACTCATGAATTTGTTAGTCAAGTTAATGAATCCTGTCATCTGACAAAGTACTTGCACAACGATCGAGTGGATGGTTATGATGATGGTTTGCACGGAGATCCAGATTGTCGTTAGTGACTTTTGGATACAAGTCATTTACGCTCGAGGTTAGACAAAACCAAATGTCCCGTCAAAAAGCTGTTTCCTTTTGCACAGGGCTCGAGGTGTATCTCTGCGCAGGATTTGGTCGTGCCTGGGGAAAGCTAAGGCTGTAACAAATACGCTAACATCCTATTCTTATGTTACGCCTAAACAGGTTACTCTACGCTGGTTATCTATGAATCATCAGGTTTGCGCAGAGCAGTTACCTATGTGGCTGGCATGATGCGTCATACGCAGGATAAGGAAGACTAAGGGCAACGTAAAGGGGACAAGCTTTTACATAATTTGGCTTTTACGCCAACTACGGTCAATTGGTTTTACGCCAACAAGTGTAAAGGGTCTCTGGCGTAAAACTCTGGTTATCCAATCATAGGCTGAGATTTTAGTCCTAATATTCAACCTTTAGATTTCTATTGGTTTCTCAGACTAGGGTCAATACTACGGTCAAATTCTAAACTAATCCTAGTAGTGTTTTTACTACTCTCAAGTCATATATAAATACGTCAAGGGATAAGGGTAAGTTAATCTATAGGTAAGTGATGCTAGGGTTTATTTAGGAAATACGGAAGACTATGGTTCATTTAGGTAATAAGGAAGACTAGGGTTCATTAAGTAGTCAGACTTAATGATGTGTCAATGCCATAGTTGTGTTCTTAATAGGAATACTACCCTAAGTATCATCCTATCAACAGGGGTTTCTATATTCTAGCAGGGCTAAACTCAAGGATTTATCAGGGAAGCACATGAATCAAGCAGGATACAATTATGTAAGTAGGACAGACTGGAAGGAAGATAAGTCATAGTCAATTATGGATGAGATCATATCTTCTAATCCTAGGTGCAGGCTTGCTCGGTACAGTAACGTAACCGAGACAATATGCTCTGACCTGCATGGGCCACCACTAAAAACATGTCACGCCCCAGTCCCAAAATACGTAGAACTAGGTCATGTAACCATGCCAGTTGGCCCGTATATATGGCAACTCCAATATATGGAAACCATATATACGTGCGTACGCTGTATAATGAACAATAATTCATAAGTGGTAAAACAGAATTACAAGTCACAGGGTAATATCTAAATCTCATCCACAGAAATCAAATAAACATGAATAACTAATAACCAAGTAACTAGATCTCAATAACAAATATCTAAAGAATGACAGCCGGATGGAAACAAAACTACTGCCGAAAATAGAATATAAAAGGAACCAGATACACACCATATAAGAACAACATCTAACAATCACGAGGCTCGAAGAGAAGATCTCCTCGGAATATAAGTAGCCTGTCCGGATCTGTGCTCCTGCGAATACTCAAGAATATATACACCTGGCAGGGGACCAGGTCCTCAGAGGGACATAGCAAGATACAGAAAAACAACATGCCATGTATGTAAATACTGAATAAATAAATGGGAGGTGCTAACCATCTAAGTGAATGCAATTTAAAGACCTTGTAGTACGCATGGGAATGTGTAGGCTAGACATATGCTGAAGTAATTCACCAATCGTCGGGACTGGCTAGTATATGTGTCATATGCCCCCAGACGCATGGGCACTCTGCAATCGACCATGAGGAGCATGGTACGAAGGATATAACATCATGGAGGGGGTGTCCCATACGGCTACTAGTAATCTTTCTCCTCCAATGTAGATGTACAAATCGTGAAAACGACGTGGACATCTCATACTATGATGCAAGTCTCTATGAAATAAACAACTGAGCTAAATACCGCAATACGTGTTGCTCACACTGATGGCCAGTCGCGCATGAGGCACGCGTCCCTACATGTACTCACTCTGTGACGTGTAATGATACGTGTCAAGGCCTGGGAAGTTATATCAATAACTTCACAACTTTAGGTGGGTCTACTAGACACTAGGTCAGACACAAGTCCTAACGTCAACGCCATCGTTGACTGCACCCGAGTTTTCTCGGACGCGCACATTTATATAATAAATAAACATGTAACTATCAATAACTGAAAGTAATCAGTACAACAAGGCAAGGTATACTTGCCTGGCGGGAGAGCTGCAAATATAATATCCAGATGTCAAATGCCAAAAGTCAGAACTATGGCCTCAGAATAAATGTCTCCGGATACTGAAATAAACATCACTAACAGTCTCAAAAAATATCAAATAGCTAGAAATGCCTGTCCTTAAGTCCAATTTGGACACAGGGGCGAAAATGACAGTTTCTGGTCAAAGCGGGGTCCACATGTGGACCGCTTTGCACCGAAAAATGTGTTAGGGTCAAAGGTCTCCAAATTCGCCAAATTTAGTGTCAACAAGTCAGAAACGTTGATACGAACCCAACGGAACTTCCAGAATTGGATTTCGATGAGCCGGTCACAAAATCGTCCATCAAGTGGAGCTTGTGGGACCCACGATACGGGATTTTGCCAACGTTCTCAGAATCGAACCAAACTTGGATCACAGGACCAGCGTATTGCTACGAGTCCGATGGCGCAAGTTTCGTCTCGATCCGACGTGTGTACACAAAGTTGCAGCATGTTCTAGAACAGGCGGATACGGGGTGTTGTCGGCGGATACACGTTGATTCCGGTGTGCACGCACATCCAAATCAACTGCTGCGAAATCCCGCACGTCCGTATCAACGACGCGCACGTTTCGGTAAAGACCGCATGCGACCAAGTCGTCCCGTTTGGCGGGGCGTACTCAGTTCCGGGGTAAATCGGGTCGTTGTTTTTCCTGTTTTTGGATCGCGTGCCGCGATCGCCACAGGACGCGATGCTCCGAGCGGGTTGCACGAGCACCGAGGGGGTCATGTAGGCTACGCGATACAACTGACGGAATAGAAAATAGAGTTACGAGGTGAGAGAAATCGTTACCTGAAAAGAGCTCGAAAAACCAAACTTCTCCGTGTCCGACACGTGTCCGACACGAGTCCGAGGGCTGTGTCCGTGTCCTGTGCCCTGTCCGCGTCCACGGCGACCCTAGGGTTGCTGGAGACTGGCCGGGGCGGCTCGCTGGAGGAGGACGGCTAGGAGCTGGCCGGTCGAGGAGTGGCCGACGCTGGCGGAGGGGTTCAGCCGAGAGGGAAAGAGAGTGGGAAGATGGTGATGGTGGTGGCGGTGGCGAGTGGAGGTGGAGGAGGAGTAGCTGCGGGGGGGGGGGGTGCTGCTGCTCCGGCGGGTCGGGGTCGGGGGAAGGGGTAGTTCACGGTGGGGAGGAGGAGGAAACCGAGATGGAGAAGAGGGAAGGAGATGGGGGCTCCGGCGGAGTGGAGGAGGAGGCGGAGGAGGGGAGATGGGCTCGGGGTGGAGGAGAAGAGGAGGAGGAGTCAGGCGAGGTGGTGGCGGGCGGGGATCCGGCGAGCCGGTGAAGAAGAGAGGAGGTGCTAGGAGAGGGCGGGGCTAAGGAGAGAGGGAGGGCCGGGGAGGAGAGGACCAGCGGGGGGGGGGGGGGGGGTTCGGCGAGGCGGAGCGGCTCCGGCGGCGGGGTCGGCTGCCGCTCCGGCGAGGGTGGGGGGTCGGCTGCGGGCTGGGGGGGAAATTTTAGGTTTTTATTTATTTTTTTATTTTATTTTATTTTATTTTCTTTTCTTTTATAGAATAATATATTAATTAAATAAATAAATATCTAGAGATATTTACGGGATATTTGTAGGATATTTTCGGGATCTTTTCGGGTGAGTCCCGTCTCCAAATGGACGGTGCAGGTTCACTGGCCAGTGAGGGGGTGACACCTCGCACTGCAATTTGTAGGAAAGTCCCTATAATTTCTTAAATTGCGTAAAGTCCTAGTTTTGGGAAATTGCACAATTACGAAATTGTCTGAAAAAACACCCGATTCCGAAAAATACTAAAATTCACAGAATTGAGGAAATTTGCTGTGCGAGGGTCCCGAGGGGGTGGGGGTGAGTCTGGGCAGTGACTGGGCCTAGTTTTGGGGGTAATACGGGCCATCGTATTTATTTAATTAATAAATACTGCGCACGGTGTTCTCTAATTATTTAGAGGCAGGTAGGGCCATAATTTTTCTACGGTGTCAATACACTAAATGTAGTATACTCAGTGTAGAAAAATAACGTATTTTTGTCTGGGCAAAACGGGTGCATGTTGGGCCTCAAATCTCTATGGGAACTGGGATGGATACAGATCTGGGAATTAAAATAGGAATTAAATACGGGCGTTTGCAATGAGATTTGTGCGTCTCATACGAGGCTCGAAACTGAGTATCTGGGAGTTGCACAAAGTGCAGGATAGTAGGCTGGCATGTCTAGAAGAGGTATGCGAACTTTGTTCGGGGTTAACAGTCAAGGTAAAGCTCCAAATAATTAGGAGATGGACAGGTGCACAAGTCAACAGGATATGTAAGCAAAATAAATTAATAAATTGCAATAAATCCTAAATTGTTAAAATAATCCTAAAAATACTGAAATCTGGTCGAGGGGGTTTACATATATATTGCTTTAGGTTTTGTTCTTCTTTTCGTGCTTTCTTTGTAGTACTTGCTATTTTGGGTCTAACCCCAATGGTTTTGCATGGGCAGGTTTCGAGCCAACACCCGAGGATCCAACATACTTTTCCTCGACTATTGGCGCGTACCAGGAACATGGCCACCGAGGATAACGAGTGGGTTCCTTTATTCACTGCTCATTTTTTTGTAAACTATATTCTTTTGGATGTTTAGCCAACCAGCACCTGTTAGCCAGCAAATCTGGACACTAGTTCCTTACATGATGACTGTATATATTCAGACTACAGCTGACTCACTGTCATGTATACTTTGATCTTGCATCTGGTGCATCATTCTGTATCACCAAATCTCTAAAGGATATTCTGATTTGGCATTTGAGATGCCTTACTGCTTATTCTAAAGTGTTCTATATTATTGCTTCTTTTTTGAATGATTGAGACAAAAGTTCTTGATCCTAGAAGACTTGATTGTAGCATGCGCCCCGTTGTCTAGTTACAGCCGTGATCGACGTACGACGTATAGTACCTTGTACGGGGTAGCTGGCCATATCTGTCTCCATATTTTTGTACTGGGGCGTAACACCTTGGGACAAGTGCTGAGTGATATGCATTAAATGCGTGTTAGATAAGTGACTAAAGTGATGGACGTGACATGCCATAAAGTGTGTCAAAGAAGAGACATGCATGAAAATATGTGCCAATGTGGTGCAGAGTCATGCGTCCAAGTAGAGGCGTATAGCTCGTGGTCGCATGCTCCGCTGGCCGCATTGGGTCACTCGGCCGCATGGTTATTTCTTGGACTTAGTGAGATTCTTATTCGTTCAGCAAGTGAAACACGAGGAGTTCCGTTGTTAAGACTTTTCCAAGTACTTAGCTCCAGAACGCACATGTAACAATCAGTCATGCGTCCAATAAGATGGACGCATGCTAGAAGGCATATGCGACAAAGAGTCCAGGCCACATAAAGATCAGGCCGCATAGAACTCTCGGCCGCATAGATGCTGGCCACATGAGAAATTTGTCTTCTCCAGACAGCAAATTCAGCCGTGGCAAAAAAGCTCCAAAACCGAAAGTTGTTTCCTCCATAAAAACTTTATTTTAACTCCAAATCAAATGAAACAAAAGTCAAAATCACACAAAATTGAATGCTCTACCACATGGAACAATTAGTTTTCAAAGATACCAAGTTTAAGTAGATCAAAATCAAGAAAAACACATGAAACCCTTAAAAACCTTTAACTAAAAATGTAGATCTAGCCAAATCCATCCATCAAAACCGAAAACTCCATGGCATATTAGACTAAGAAAATGCAAGAAAAAAAGAAGAAGCAAGAATTAAAATCTAAGGATTTTTCAATGTCATGCAAGGTCGCCTAAAATAAAGAAAGAGGAGAAAATGAGAGAATAAGGGAAGAAAGAGAGAAATATGTTGACTAATATAGTTAGGGCTTGAGGTTTATAAATCATGGGTTCAACTCATGGTCAAACCAACCCAAACAAAAAAAAATCATGAACCAATCTAAACCAAAGAATGGGTCTAGTCTCCATGCAACATAATTATCATGCAAGCAATAAATAATATATTTCAAATACGTATATTAGGAAAGATGAGTGACAAGAAGTACATATACTTAGTTTCTATATTTTACAAGAAAATTTTCAAACAGATAATGAAATTTAATTAAATTATAAATAAGATAATAAGTATGCGAAATTATAAATAAGGTAATGAATCGGCAATGTTATTGGCGACATGAATGTAAGTTTTTTTTTTCTCAGATAACAGTGTTTCTGAGAACTACAAAGAGAAAAAAAATCGTTACCAAAAGTCTAATTTCGTTAGTAAAATTCGTTACAATAAGTCATATTTCGTCACTAAAAGTCAAATTTCGTCACTAAAAAAACGTCACTAAAATATTTAATCCCAAGTAGCCCGAGTTATAAAAAAAATTAAAAAAAAATGCATTCATGTCGCCAATGTATTTGGCGGACATGAGTGCACTAGATGGAGGAAAAAAATTCGTCACTAAAAGTCTAATTTCATCACTAGCAGTCGTCAGTAAAATTCTTATTTCATCACTAAATAAATTTATTCCAAGTGTCCCAAGTCACGAATTGTTTTTTTTATAAAAGATATTCCATTCATGTCGTCAATGTTGTTGACGGTACGTTATCTTATTTGTAATTTTACATAGTTATTATCTTATTTTTAATTTAATGAAAAAAAAAATTCTAATATTTTAAAAACACACATTTACTAACATATCTAAGATCAGTTCACTTACACAAACTCAGATAGGAACTCAAAAAGAAACTTACAATATGATTATGACATGTAGACATTTTTTACATTTAGGTCCTTGATATTTTAGAAAATTGTAATCAAAATATTACATATATGTAATCCAATGGTAAATAATTTATGAGTTTGAAAAACTTAAGATCTCATGGGTCCTGTAGGGTTTTAATCCAAAATATATGTATATGTATTGTCCAGCCAGAACCCACGTGCCCCATTCAAATCAGACCACGTGGTCGGCCAGCAGAGGCCGACCAACATAGTAATTCCCACCAGAAGACGCCACGTGTACATACAAATTAAAAACACTTGCTATTAATAATACTCATTCAAAAAACTTGACCAGTCTCCGTCACAATGGCCGTTAGTTAACAGAGAAGATATTCTAATCTCAAAAAAGCAAAATCTAAAAAATAATAATAATAATAATAATAATGGTAGCACTACTACATAATCTCGGACAAAATCGGGCGACATATCGGCGTCGTTATTTTTTCTTTTTTCGCTAGACCACCGGCAGAGGGTCGAGGCTCACCAACTCGCCGATGTCCCGGAAAAAGTCGTCGGAGAAGTCGTCGAAGAAGTCGCGGAGCCCGCCGATGCAGCCGATCTGCGCCGAGTCCTCGAATATCCTCGGCCCCATCGAATAGTCGCCGAAGTTTACATAGTCGTCCAAGTCGTTGTAGAGGGGAACTTCCTCGAACGGCATGAAGTCGCTGAGCTCGTCCAGCGGCATCTGCCGGCACGCTGCGGAGGAGGAGGAGGAGGGGGAGGGGGAGGGGGAGGGGGAGAAGTTGGCGCGGAGAACCGAAGTGGGAGAGGAGAGGCAGAGGCAGAGGCAGTCGTCGCCGGAGTCGGGGGCAGCGGAGGCGGAGAAGTTGGTGGCGGCGGAGGGGCCGCGGAGGTGGACGGCGGCGGTGTCGTAGACCCTGGCGGCCTCCTCGGCGGTGTCGTAGGTGCCCAGCCAGACCCTGACCCTCCGCCGGGGGTCGCGGATCTCAGCCGCGTACCTCCCCCACGGCCTCCGCCGGACCCCTCGGAACTTGGCCACCGCCCCCGACGGCGGCGGCGGAGCACCAGCGGCGGCCGCCTTGTTGGCCCGTTTCTTCTTTTTGTTCTGAGCCGTAGCCTTCGTGGGTTTGGTCGGTCTGGGCTCGAACCGGATTTCGTGGACGTGGCGGCGGGGGTCGTCGTGGTCGTGGTCGGAGTCGGAGTCGGTGGCGTCGGGGTCGTAGAAGATGATTCGGAGCGTCTTGGTGACGGTGAGGTTCTTGTGCTTCGGAGGGAGGGGCTTGGTGGTGACTTGTAGCTGCTCGCTGCCCCGGAACTCTTCCATTGCTTCACTCACTCACTCACTCACTCACTCTTTGGTGGTGGTTCCTTTTCTTCGCATTTGGAGTAAGAATGGGTTGGTTCGAGGAAAAACCCAGAAAGAAAGGGGTTTTGGAAAGAGAGAGTGTGTGTTTCTTCTACAAATAGATAAATATAAGAAAAGAATAAGAGAGAGAGCTTGGAGAGAGGGGAGGGGGAGGGCGAGGGCGAGGGCGAGGGCGAGGGGCACTGTTTTATAGGAAGGATTTAATACTTTTCCCAAATCACTTAAACCCCACACCCCAAGCCAGGATTTTGCACCCCCTCCGCAACTTTCTCTCCAAGTTTTTTTCATTCTTATCTCCTATTTTGCTCTACTTACTTAATATTGGCTTGGGTGGTTTTTTATTTTATTTTTTATCCCGAGTCTCCTCTTGGGGCAACATGGTCGGGTTCCATTTGGCTCCAGGTTGATCCGTTAAAGTGCTGGATTGTTTCTCCACATATGCAAGTTTTGCGATCGTATATGATTTCAAAAAAAAAAAAAAAAAACCCTATGTACATATTACTAATATGAAATCCTTATTATTTTTTAGATTTAGACTTTTTTTTTTCTTTCAAAAGGCAATAACGAGTACTTAGGATCCGTTTGGTTCATTGTAATATAATCGTAAAGGAATCGAATTAAAAAAAAAAATCATTCGATTTTATTACGATTACGATTACATTACAGTGAACCAAACGGATCCTTATAATATCAAAAAAATACATTCTCTCTAGTGGTTAAAAAAAGAAGTCATTTTTTAGTATTTATACATGACTCTTATAATGTTAGAAACGGTCATGTCCAGCTATTTATGTTTTGTCCCTCTAGCCTTTTCTACTAATGTTGGCATGTCCGACCAAAATGATGCAATTGGTGCATTAATTCCTCCAACTACCGCAATATTCGTTGCGGCCAAAATTGTTGCCAACACCATTTGCAATAATAAATTTAACATCGTTTACGTCGATCCCAATGATTCTCTCTTCATTAAATGTAATAAACTCACAACTAGACAATTGTTCTCTTCATTAAATGTAATAAAATAAAAAGTGCGCCAACAAAGCGTCACTTTGCGCCCTTAAGTCCGAGTCTGAGTCGCTAAGCCTCTTTGGAACTTAACTCCTATGAAAATAATTCCAAGAGCATGACAAAAAGCATAAATGCTTTCATGAGGAGTTAATCATTTTTCCTCCTAGAAAAATACCCCCACATGACACCCATGTGCCCCACCACACCCCATGTGCATACCTCAACTCATACAAAGTATTATATTGAGATATCCACTTGGTGGTGTAGCCAATGTGGGACTATCTTTACTAGTCCAAAGGAAAAAACACGAACAATCCCCTACATATCTTAATATATATAGGTTTAGCGTTCCCCACAGTGTCTGTCCATCATGTATTAGGATAGTTGTCGCTTCGATTTGAATCTTCCCGCATGGGTCGAACAATAGTATAATATAAGAATGGACTAAGTCTTGAATTATGCACCATAGCTGCAATTCTTCCCACTCACACAATGACATCAGCTTTGCTTCCGGTTGCACATTAAAGGCCATTTACACGCCTGGTTTCGATGTATGTATTTTGGGCGTTTACAAGTTTTTCCTCAAGAGATGGCCTATATCTCTTTCCAAACACTCTAGATGAGTTCTTTTAAAGAGTCCTTGGCATGAAGCCTCAAGCTTCCTTGCGGTGCTACTCCGCTATAACATGGCCCAGAGCCGAGGCCAAATCTTATCGTGGTGTCATGCCACTATAGCATGAGGTCCCAGTCTCTTTGTAGTTGCAAACTACCCAGCATGAAGTCTTGCGCTTCCTTGCGATGTTACGCTGGTGTGACATGGCTCGCATAACCGAGGATTTACATCTTTTAACTCTATGGTCTCACACCACTGTAACATGAGGACACCGACCTCTTTGTAGTGCTGCCTACACTCTTCATTTTACAGCATTAGTCTACCTGCCTATGTGCGGTGCTACGCCGCTGTGACATGGCTCACAAAATCGAGGCATTATCCTTACCAAGGAACCTCTTGGTGGTGTCACCCACTGTAGCATGGAGTGTCACGTCCCAGTCCCAAAATACGTAGGACCAGGAATACGTAATACGTCCAGCCGTATGTATATGAATTCCAGTATATGAAAAACCATATACATACGTACGCTGTAAATGAATATGCAATCCATCAGTGATAATATACTGTCATAACAAGTCACACACCATCTATATCTCATCCACAACACAAAATACTCAGTGGGAGCAAAACTGATATATAACTGGATATCAAAGTGTATAGAGTCTATAGTCTGGTGGAAACAAATCCACTACAAAACGACTATACTAAAGTAGACACAAACATCCCTAAAACAGTGATCATAATCACAGAAACTCTGTTGGTAAGAGCTCCTCAGTCTCGTAAGTAGCATCCGGTCCAGGTCCATACTCTTGTGGAAACTCCTGATCGTCCATATCTGGAAAGGGACCAGGTCCTCAGAGGGACATAACAAGATACATAGAAGCATGCCAATAAGGACTGAAATATAAACATCCATCGGGTCGCCTAGCCATCTAAGTGAATGCAGTTTGAGGACAACTTTGAGTGTAAGAGAAAGTGTAGGCTAGACATATGCTGACGTAATTCACCAATCGTGACAACTGGCTAGTATATGCCACATATGCCCCCCATCCCAGGGGCGCACGGTAAACAAGATTAATAACTACATAAGAAAGTGGGTATCCCGTACACTTATGAGTTATCCTCCCTGTCACAATGATCTATGCATGTTGCCTCCACCACATGCTAATACCCTAAATAACTGCCAGGTCTTCTAGCATACAAAGTTTCTATCAGCAGTTATTCTTAACTCACGGCCATGCGTACAGGAGGCCATCCTTGTCACGCCGTCCGTGATCTATATGAGACACACACACTCGTGTAAACCACTGTGTCATGGTTAATGAACCTAATGATGCTCTTTAATACTGGGTGGTCTCATAATTAGATCATAAATCTATAAAATATACATCTATATAGGCAGAATAAAATATGCATGTACCAATTTAAAAGATAAAATAACAGTATTATGGCAAGGTATACTTGCCAAGTAAAGTGCACGTCCAAAGTTGTTGCTGTGATCAGAGGAAGGAGTTATTGCTTTGTAATTAATTATATATAAGAATAGGGGGGGTGGAATTTACTTAATGGCTAAGAAAACTCTTGCTGTTGTTCTCTTCTTATTGGTTTAGGTGTGCGGCTGTAGATATTTTCTAAAGAGTGGTGGAATGAGAAACTTACACGTATAAAAGAACAAAGCAAAGCAAAGTTGAGTTTTGCTTCTGATACAGATATTTCTTTCTTAATAATTTGTGGTTGGATTCTACGCAGAGGAAAGAAAAGAAGAGTTTACGCTGGATAAATAAGCGATAGTTTAGTTACTGCTGCTGCGGCAGTGGTTTATGCTGGGTAGTTTGCTATTGCTTTTGATATTTACGCACAGAGAAAATATACGCGGTATGGTGAGGAGTTTTCTATTTGACTATTTTATGCGAGGTAAACTATTGATGTTAATTCCTTACTTTACGTGCGGAATTGGTTTTGTGCGTAGAGAAAGGGATTTGGGCAGGTTGGGTTTTTATGCATGAAAGAGTTCTGTAGGGTTTTCGCTAAGTGAGGTTTACGCTGGGATGATTAACGGGTTATGGTTTTAGTATAATAGGAATTATACTTTAATAAATAGGTTAAATAATTAATTAAATAATAACTAATATGATTTTCAGGAATGGGGGTTTACATTCTACCAAACTTATAAAAATTTCTTCCTCGAAATTAGAACTAAGCATGGTAGAAAGTCAAGAATGGTACAAGATATAAATTAACAAAGTAATTCATACCTTGGTCTAAAAATAGGTTCGGGAAATGTTCTCGCATGTCATCCTCGCGTTCCCAAGTAGATTCTCCTGGCGAGCCATGTTTCCATGCCACGCGGACTAAGGGAATAGACTGGTTTCTCAATACCTTCTCTCGACGATCAAAGATTCCGACGGGTTGCTCTTGATATGTCAAGCTTGGTCCAACAGTGATCTCCGAGTGGTCAAGAATATGACTGCTATCTGCCACATATCGCCTGAACTGTGATACATGGAATACATTATGCACTCCCTCAAGTGAAGGTGGTAGCGCAAGTCGATATGCCACTTCTTTCACTCTTTCTAGTACATCAAATGGTCCAATATACCTTGGACTCAATTTGCCGCGCCCCCCAAACCGGATGATGCCTCTGGTAGGTGATATCCTTAAGAAGACATGATCGTCCTCTTTAAGTTCTAAGGGACGACGATGAAGGTCTGCCCATTGCTTCTGCCTATCTTGCGCTGCTCGCAAGTGTCCTTGTATTTTCTTGACTGTCTCAATAGTATTTACTATTAACTCTGGTCCCAGAAGTTGACGTTCTCCTACGTCACTCCAACATACATGAGATCTATATTTCCTTCCATACAATACTTCAAATGGAGCCATTTGGATGCTTGCCTGATAACTATTATTGTAAGAAAATTCTACAAGATGTAGGTGGTCCTTCCATGATCCTCCAAAGTCTAACATACAGACCCTCAATATATCTTCCAATGTCTGAATAGTGCGTTCTGACTGCCCATCTGTTTGCGGGTGATAAGACGTACTGAATTTTAGACGAGTTCCAAGACTTTCTTGCATGCTCCTCCAGAAATATGATATAAAACGCGAATCCCTGTCGGATACAATGCTGACTGGTACGCCATGCAATCTCACGATCTGCCTCATGTATAAGTCAGCCAAAGCTTCTTTAGTTTGGCCAACTCTAAAAGGCAAGAAATGGGCTGACTTGGTGAGTCGGTCCACTATTACCCATACTGCATCTCTTCCACTTGGACTTTTGGAAAAACTCGTGACGAAGTCCGTAGTGATATGTTCCCACTTCCACTCTGGAATCGGGAGTGGTTGCAATAAATCTGCTGTCCTCTGGTGCTCTGCCTTTACTTGTTGACATACCAGACATTTAGCTATAAAGCGTGCTATCTCTCTTTTTATTCCATGCCACCAAAAGTGCTGTCGTAAATCACGATATATTTTGGTGCCTCCAGGATGAATATAATATATCGAACTATGAGCTTCTGTCATCAGCTCTTGTCGAATCTCTCCATTGGGAACATAAAGACGATTACCACATCGTAGTGTCCCGTCATCATGAATGTGCAGTCCGGTCTGTTCTCCGGCCTCTGTCCTTTCCTTTAATCTTCTGAATCTGGCATCTGTAGGCAAATCCGCCTTGATCCTCTCTACTAGTGATGATTGTACTTGTAAATTGGCTAGTATCCCATCTGCTCCGGGTAATATCACTTTAATGCCAAGATTTTGCAAGTCTTCTAATAATTCTCTCTGCGTTATTAAGAAGTAAGCTACTGGCTTCCGGCTTAACGCGTCTGCTACGATGTTAGCCTTGCCTGGATGATAATGTAGCTCTATCTCAAAATCTTTCATCAATTCGAGCCATCTACGTTGCCTCATATTTAACTCTTTTTGTGTGAAGACATACTTGAGGCTTTTGTGGTCTGTATAGATTTCCACTCGTTCCCCATATAAGTAATGTCTCCATAGTTTTAAAGCAAATACAAATGCTGCAAGTTCTAAGTCATGAGTTGGATAATTCTTCTCATGTGCTCGTAATTGCCTAGATGCATATGCAATTATCTTGACATGCTGCATCAATACGCATCCCAAACCTTTCCCTGATGCATCACTGTAGATCACATAGCCTCCTGATCCTGATGGAATAGTCAATATTGGTGCTGAAGTCAGTCGCTTCTTTAACTCCTCAAAAGCGGCTTGACACTCGTTGGTCCATATGAACTCTTAATCTTTGCAAGTCAACCGAGTCATAGGTGTCGCTATCTTTGAGAAATTCTCCACAAACCGTCAGTAATATCCCGCAAGTCCAAGGAAACTTCTCACCTCTGCTGCTGATTTAGGAACAGGCCATGTCTCGATTGCCGAGATCTTTCCTGGATCAACAGAAATACCATCTCCCATGATAACATGTCCAAGAAATGAGACTCTTTCCAAAAAGAACTCGCATTTACTGAGCTTCGCAAATAATTGTTCTCTTCTTAAAGTCTCTAGAACAATCCGCAGGTGTTTCTCGTGCTCCTTGTGGTTCTTCGAATAGATAAGTATATCATCTATGAAGACAACCACGAATTGGTCCAAATACTGGTGGAAGACTCGATGCATTAAGTCCATAAAGATAGCTGGAGCATTGGTCAATCCAAATGGTATGACCAAAAACTCGTAATGCCCGTATCTTGTCCGGAATGTAGTCTTAGGAATGTCCTCCTTCCGTACCTTCACCTGGTGATATCCTGATCTCAAATCTATCTTTGAGAACACCTTGGCTCCACTAAGCTGATCAAATAGGTCATCAATGCGTGGTAATGGATATTTATTCTTTACTGTTACGGCATTCAAGGCTCTATAGTCAATGCACATACGTACTGACCCATCCTTCTTTGGTACAAACAACACTGGTGCTCCCCAGGGCGATGCACTTCGTCGGATGTAACCTTTCTCTTCTAGTTCCTTCAATTGTGTCTTTAATTCATCCATCTCCTTCTTTGCCAGTCTATAAACATGTGATGCTATAGGTGCTGCTCCTGGTGTTAATTCAATTAAGAATTCTATGTCTCTATCTGGGGGTAGTCCTGGTAATTCCTCTGGAAAAATGTCTTGCAATTCTGAAATAATGGAATGATAGACAACGTCATCCATTGCGAGCTGCATACCATCAAAGATTTTTGTGGATCCTCGTGCAAACTCAAGTTTAGGATGGCCTGGTACCTTGAAAAGAATGCTTTCTCCAAAGCAATCGAAGAAAGCGTGGTACTTGCTCAGCCAGTCCATCCCAAGTACAATATCAAAAGTAGGCATAGGAAGAACTAAGAGTCGGGTATTCATCTCTCTGCCACGTATTGCTATAGGAAACGATCTACAAATTCTACTAATAGGTACTACTCCTCCTCCGGTAATAATTCTAACACAACTAGGTAAAGGTGTAGTGGTAATATTGTGTTTGGCAGTAAAACTAGATGATATGAATGAGTGAGTGGCTCCCGTATCAAATAATGTTCAGCAGGAAAGGTAAATGCAATAGTGATACCTGCTATAACATCAATTTTCTGATCCATGTCGTCTATTTCCATAGCAAAAGCTTGCCCATTCCTCTGTGGTTGTCCATGATTAGCTCTCAGGTACTGATCCTCCTGGGTAGGTAGCGGTGGCCTTTGCTGAAATCCTCCTGCTGCTGGAGGTCGAGGTGATCCTGGTCTAGCCATCTGTTGAACTGGTCTTGGTGCTGGAAGTGCTAGCCTCTGTGCTGGTGGTGGAAGTATTGATGCTTGTTGCATAGGACAATCTTTCAAGATATGCTGTCCAGAACCATATCTCATACACTGTCCGAGGCGAGCTCGACAGTCTCTTCTGATATGTCCATGTTTGCCACAATGATAGCAGAGGGGCTTCTCTGGGATCTGGTATGGTCTCGCTCTTTACTGGTACTGCTGTTGCTGAGCTAAAGGACGTCTGATAGGTCCTCCTTGTTGTGTCCTGACCGATCCCTGCTGTATTCTTGCTGGTCCTTGTTGTGTTCTCAATTGTCCTCCCTTTCCTCTGTTGATAGTTTCTTGCACTCTGGGTTCGGTTAGTAGTTCAGTGTAAGAGATTCGGGACTGGGAGCTTGTATAGTGTTGGAGCTCCTGAGTCAGTCCACGATGAAATCTCTTAGCTTTGGCTAAGTCATTTGGTATCAAAGCAACACCATATTTGCTAAGGCGGCTAAATTCAGCATCATACTCGTCTACTGTTCGATTTCCCTGCTCTAGATGGAGAAATTTATCGTATAATGCATCTCTGATAGTGTCCGAAAAATACTTTCTTTCAAAGCATTCCAGGAATTGCTCCCATGTCTGGTATGTACCCAGCTGACGCTCCATGTATTCCCACCAGTGATGGGCATTATCATCTAGAAGCGTTCTTATACCCGTCATCCATAACTCTGTAGGTAGCTGTGATGCTTCTAATAACTTCTGAGTGTGAGTAATCCAATTGGTAGTTTCTTCTGGACTCTCAGTACCTTTGTACGTCCTTGGACTCATTTGTACAAAGTCCTATACTGAACCAACTCTAGCTCGAGGTTCTGATGCTAGTGCTTGAGCTGGTACAACAGCCTGAGCAGCCATCCTTTCAAGTGCTGCCAGAAATTCTTGTCGTTGCTCGGCTGCCTGTTGCCTCTGTTCCTGCATCATCATATGGAAGAATTGGAACAATTGGGCCTAGTCGTCCTGCGGTATTGATGAAACTGGAAGGGTCCCATTTGGTGGAATGGGAAAGTCAGATGGAGCTGGATTATGAGTCTGTCCATCTGATCCGGAAGGTCTAAGGTTTGTTGAAGTCCCCCCTTGAGTCTGACCATTGACTCCAGGAGTTGTGTCATTATTAGTGATAGTACATTCTTTCTGCATATCCATCTTTCTGCAGTTAATGTATACAATCGTTTAGGCAAAGTATAGGAATCAAACAGGGTATGAGTTTGTATTACGCTGGAGAGTTATCTGCGTAAAACGTAACTTCTGAGCCAGTTGCGTAGAGCAGGGTTGGCGTAAAGGAAAGATTTCAATTCGCCAGCGTAAAACATAGTTCAAAACTTATCTGTATAAAGGTCTATGCGTAAAATCTGCATATAATATGCGTAAAAGATCTGCGCATAATTCTGAGCTCGAAATATGTCTGCGTAAAGTATAGCATACTTGGCAGCGTAAAGTCGTATGAAAAACTTTTCATTTTCCTTGGATGGATTTGTCAGAAAACCTGACATCTGACAAAAGTACCGCACGATAATCGAGAGGACGGTTGTGATGATGATTTGCACAGAAACCTGAGTTTGTTGTTTATTGACAGAGTCAGACGCCACGCCAAAGACTGCTACTACACAGGGCTCGGAGCATATCTCTGTATTTAATGCAAAGATGGATTTCTTAATGGCTAAGATAATGACAAATACGCTTATCCCCCTGATCAACTAGTACGCTGGGTTCAGGGATCATCAGGTTTATACTGGCTATTTACCTATGTCATGGTATACGCAGATTTTTAAAAACTAAGGGATCGTGGGAAAACAGTTTGTTATAACTGCAGCATAGAGTGAACCTAACTATGGCGTAAAAATAGGTAATCTCCTGGAGCATAAAATATACGCTAACAAGAGTAAAGGGTTGATGGCGTAAAATAAAATATAGGATAGGTGGAAGGATGAATGAGGTTTTAGTCAAGTGTGGATGAGATCCTTAAAATCTTTTCCTATATGCAGGCTTGTTTGGCACAGTTACGTAACCAAGATAATATATTGACCTGCATGGGCCACCACCGAAAACGTGTCACGCCCCAGTCCCAAAATACGTAGGACCAGGAATACGTAATACGCCCAGCCGTATGTATATGAATTCCAGTATATGGAAAACCATATACATACGTACGCTGTAAATGAATATGCAATCCATCAGTGGTAATATACTGTCATAACAAGTCACACACCATCTATATCTCATCCACAGCACAAAATACTCAGTGGGAGCAAAACTGACATATAACTGGATATCAAAGTGTATAGAGTCTATAGTCTGGTGGAAACAAATCCACTACAAAACAACTATACTAAAGTAGACACAAACATCCCTAAAACAGTGATCATAATCACAGAAACTCTGTTGGTAGAAGCTCCTCAGTCTCGTAAGTAGCATCCGGTCCAGGTCCATACTCTTGTGGAAACTCCTGATCGTCCATATCTGGAAAGGGACCAAGTCCTCAGAGGGACATAACAAGATACATAGAAGCATGCCAATAAGGACTGAAATATAAACATCCATCGGGTCGCCTAGCCATCTAAGTGAATGCAGTTTGAGGACAACTTTGAGTGTAAGAGAAAGTGTAGGCTAGACATATGCTGACGTAATTCACCAATCGTGACAACTGGCTAGTATATGTCACATATGCCCCCCATCCAAGGGGTGCACGGTAAACAAGATTAATAACTACATATGAAAGTGGGTGTCCCGTACACTTATGAGTTGTCCTCCCTGTCCCAATGATCTATGCATGTTGCCTCCACCACATGCTAATACCCTAAATATGTGTCAGGTCTTCTAGCATACAAAGTTTCTATCAGCAGTCATTCTTAACGCACGGCCATGCGTACAGGAGGCCATCCCTGTCACGCCGTCCGTGATCTATATGAGACACACACTCGTGTAAACCACTGTGTCATGGTTAATGAACCTAGTGATGCTCTTTAATACTGGGTGGTCTCATAATTAGGTCATAAATCTATAAAATATACATCTATATAGGCAGAATAAAACATGCATGTACCAAATTGAAAGGTAAAATAACAGTATTATGGCAAGGTATACTTGCCAAGTAAAGTGCACGTCCAAAGTTGTTGCTGTGATCAGAGGAAGGAGTTATTGCTTTGTAATTAATTATATATAGGAATAGGGGGCGGTGGAATTTACTTAATGGTTAAGAAAACTCTTGATGTTGTTCTCTTCTTATTAGTTTAGGTGTGCGGCTGTAGATATTTTCTAAAGAGTGGTGGAATGAGAAACTTAAACGTATAAAAGAATAAAGCAAAGCAAAGTTGAGTTTTGCTTCTGATACAGATATTTCTTTCTTAATGATTTGTGGTTGGATTCTACGCAGAGGAAAGAAAAGAAGAGTTTAAACTGGATAAATAAGCGATGGTTTAGTTACTGCTGCTGCGGCAGTGGTTTATGCTGGGTAGTTTGCTATTGCTTTTGATATTTACGCACAGAGAAAATATACGCGGTATGGTGAGGAGTTTGCTATTTGACTGTTTTACACGAGGTGAACTGTTCATGTTAATTCCTTACTTAACGTGCGGAATTGGTTTTGTGCATAGAGAAAGGGATTTGGGCAGGTTGGGTTTTTATGCATGAAAGAGTTCTGTAGGGTTTTCGCTAAAGTGAGGTTTACGCTGGGATGATTAACGGGTTTATGGTTTTAGTATAATAGGAATTATACTTTAATAAATAGTTTAAATAATTAATTAAATAATAACTAATACGGTTTTCAGGAATGGGTATTTACAACATCATCAGCCGACATACCTCGGGGGTAGCGACCCTCGTGACTCCATCAATCGACATACCTCGGGGATAGCGACTATCGGACACGACCACCATAGTGCGTGCTAGTTACTACAGTTTACCAGAGTGGTTAAAGCCCATATGCCTACTGATTGTCCTCTCATGATACTAAGTGCCATGTGTGTGTCAACATATCTAATATATAGTAATGACTGAAAGAAAACTACACATACAAGAAATATACAGAAATAAAATGAATATAAAGAAATAAAATAAGCATGCAAAATACTGTAAGCAATTTGGCAAGGTATCTTGCCTGGTCGGAAAAGGATGAAGTCCCAACTTAAGGCGTCGTCCGATCTACCCGTCACATAAATTAAACAAGTTAGGTTACAAAAGTGGATGAATAGTTTTTGCCATTTTAATCTATTTTAACTCTTAATAAAATAATCTAAAATATTATTTTAATTGTATTATAATCTGATTTTATTGTTAAACCCTAATTTTGGTCCAAAGAAAGTCAACTTTACGGATTTGTGATCCGTGGCACGCAAATCAAGGTAATCCGTTGACCAAAAAGTCAACCAACTCAAATCCTGGATTTGTGTATAAAATCTTATAGATTTTAGTGCTACATGAATGCCGTAATTGACGGTTTTATAAAATCACAAGTCGGTAAAGAGTTATGGCCACAAGGGCGAATAGATGACAGTTTTCAGTAATTTCCTATTTATGTCTACGTTGCACAAATTTTACAGTAGATTAAACTTATATGTTAAATTATGGAAATATTATTTTATGTAATTTATCATGTCTACTTTCCAAAACTTTAAACGATTCGTAATTTTGAATTCGAAATCTCCCGAAATCTCGAAAATACGAAAATGCGTCTGATTTTGGACAGCTGGCACTTTTAGAATTTTCTGGAAAAATAGGTTTATAAATTATTAAAATAATTTATATAATCAGAAAAATAACATTTTTATTTTCTAACAAAAAAAATTGGAGCGCGTTTGGAGTCCGGAGATAGGAGATATCGTCTTTTTAAATCGTCATAACTACTAGAAAATGAGGCTGGATTTATGACGAATTTTGACTCTTTTTGGACGAAAAAGAGGTGAATTTGGGAAAGAAAAATATGAAGGATGAGGTATTTATAATGGTGGAGACTACTTAATTGAATACGACTAGGATTGGCTAATTTGGATATGAATATGATCAGTTTAAATAAGGATAGGATATGCATGAAGTTGCTTTCCTAGTAGGCTCAGGATTTGAATTAATTTAAAAATAGAGTTTAAGTTTATCTCAATAATTTATAATCTTAATTAGAATTAAAGATAATACAAATAATTTATATATAATCTTATTAATATTTATTAACACTAAATTAGCATCTATCTAATATTAAGACTATATATAACCAATAAATCCTAAATAATTTCAAAAATATAAATAAATTTCTTAAAATTCTAAATAAATTATAGAAAAATATAATTAAATATTTTAACCTAAAATAAATATTTTGTAGGAACAACATGCAAGTATGGTCTCATAGTAAATCATAGAAGTCCTAAAAATTTACGTTCCCTATATTTTAATCACCTAAAATTATAGAAAAATCCCCAAAAATCTAAAATAGCCTAAAAATGATTCTAAATAAATATTTATATAAGTAAATATATCAAGAAATTTATTTTCTAATTAACTAAGAGAGTACTCTAAAAAAATTTAATATTTAAAATAATCTATAATAAATATAATAATATAAAATACACACAAAATACCTATTTTGGGTGAGGGGGTTTACAATCTACCTAACTTATAAAAATTTTGTCATCAAAATTGACACTAACCCATATTCATAATAATCACTATAGCTATTACACTACATAGCTATCTAGCAGTGCTTCCTAAAAGTTATGGTCTGTCATTCTAACACTTCTCATTTATTGTCCATACATTATTCTATTTATAACTCATCTACACTACCCTACTTACAAGAGTTCTACTAGTAGTCTAAGTCTTTTGAGCTATTATCTAGGTTGTAGGACGAATATATTCATTGGATCGAGAATCTTGGAATACCTGTCTGGAATCTCATAACTATGACTTTTTCCCGTAACCGTCAAGTATCGTAGTCTAATACTGCCATTCCACTGACCAATATGTCTACAAATATTTCGACTACTCTACTACAACGGTCTAGCTGCAGCTGTTGCTACCTTGCCAGCGATTTGTCATAGTTGTCAGTTCGTAACAAGTGCCTTCAATTCTTTCCTAGGCATAGTCTAAATTTTAGGGCAACACTTTATGTCTTGACTAACTTTATAAAACTATTGAAAGTATGAACTAATTCAACAATCTAACCGATTTCTATTGGACTAAATGATGATACTTAAGGGTTAAATTAATAAAAGAATACAGATATTGCTATAGTGTCTATACATAAGGGTTATTGTTATTAACTCATCCTTTAGTTATTAATCATTACTAACATATTTATATTTTTAACTAACAAAATAAGGGTGAGGTTCAAGTAATCAAACAATTCATAATGGCACGAAAGAATATGACTATGATATGAAGAGTTAAGCACGAGATAAGGAATATATATAGAAGAGAAGATGAGCCACCCCAAGGGGCAAGATGGTGATAGGAGGAGAATACTACTACTGCTACTCGTGTCATCTATTAGCATTGCGTGTATGCCATCTGGGTAGAATATCAATATATTCTCATAACTGCTAAACTGCCTTATATATAATTCTACGTCTAGTTGTACATCTAAGATCTTGTGTCATAATAGGGTTATAAGTATGCGACGACCCCGTACGGCGGACACGCACCCCCCGGACACGACACAGCAAGGTACGTGTATAGATAATTGTATATATATATGATATAAATTTGTATATAGTATAATGGTATATATATAACGTATATTTGTATATAGTATAATAGTATAATTGTATATATATAACATATAAATTTGTATATAGTATAATGGTATATATATAACATATATTTGTATATAGTATAATTGTATATAATGTATATATATAACATATATTTGTATATAGTGTATAATTGTGTATTTATGTATATATATAGTATATATTTAGATATAGTGTGTATAATTGTGTATAATGTATATATATTTATATATTTATGTATAGTGTATATTATATATAATGTATATATAGAATATATAATTGTATGTATATGTATGTTTATTTGTTTACATATATATATGTGTATATTTATTTGTATTTAATGTATAATGTATATGTATATATATATATATATATATATGTATTATATTAATGTTCATGTATATATAAACATATTTATATATAAATGTGTATTTTATGTATATACGTATTTATGTATATAAAAGGTATTTATGTTGTTATATATATATATATATATATATATATATATATATATATATATATATATATATATATATATATATATATATATATATATATATATATATATATATATATATATATATGTATTATTATGTATATGTATATATGTATTATATGTATGTATATATGTTTAGTGTGTATGTATATACGTATATATGTGTTATATATATGTATAGGTATATATATACATATGTTTATTCAATATATTAATATATATATATATATATATATATATATATATATATATATATATATATATATATATATATATATATATATATATATATAAAATTATGTATTTACATTTAATATATTTATGTATTAAATGTATTTTTACCATATATATATATATGTGTGTGTGTGTGTGTGTGCGCGTGTGTGTGTGTGTGAATTATGTATATATATGTATAATGTATATATGTAAATATGTCTATATGCATAATTGTATATATATGTATATATGTTATTAATTTATTTAATGTATATATATGTATATATGTTATGTATGTATATATGTACTATGTTAGCATATGTAATTAAGCATAGTGTAATGTAGTGATTTATAATTATTGTTATCTGTTCGTAGGCATCCGAGACGGTGCTACCTTGACTGTTGGTTCCGGAGCATTGCTTGTGCACACTAGAGTTTCAGGCAAGTATACCTTGCCTTGTTGTACTGTTTAAATTCAGATGTCACCTATTTGCATGTTTTATTGTTTCAATATTAACTGTGCGCGTCTGAGAAGACTCGGGTGCAGTCAACGAAGACGTTGATGTTAGGACTTATGTCTGACCTTGTGTCTAGGGGACCCACCTAAAGTTGAGGAGTTATCAATATGACTCTCCAGGCCTTGACACGTATCATAACACATCACAAAGTGAGTTCATGTAGGGATGCGTGCTTCATGACTGACTGGCCATCAGTTTGAACAGCACGTGTGACGACATTTAGCTTAGTTGTTTATTTCTGTAGCGACTTGCATCATAGTATGAGATGTCCACATCGTGTTCGCGACTTGTACATTAACATTGGGCGGAGAAGACAATTAGTAGGAGTATGGGACAGACATTTGGCTGTGGTAGTTTCAGATTAAACTACGGGGCCGTGAGCCTCAGTGTTACCCGGTTATGGGCTCAGGTTTTCCGGTTATGGGCATATATGCTTGTCGATACATCCGACAGAGGTTACTAGCTGCGCCCTATCATGATCGATGATGTAGTCAGCATATACTCATGGCATCCAGTTTACAGCTAATGCCAAGTACTTAGCCTCTGGCTCGACGCTATGCTTTATACCTTTCACCTACCCATACGTATCTTCAAAGTGCATTTCACATAGCTGGTTAGTTCACCCTTGAGTTTACACAGTATATACTTTATGGCATGCATTTTTTTATCTTGTTACGTCCCCCTGAGGACCTGGTTCTCTTCCAGATCCGGACGAGCACTTGTACCCAACCATCTACGGAGCAGGAGTAGAGACAGGATTACTGATTGAGGACTTTGAGGCATTTCCAGAGGAGTTCCCATGATTTGAGTACGCAGCCGTTTTGGACTAGAGCGTTCTTATCTAGCTAGCTGATACTCTAGTCTAGTTATCTTACTTCTTTCTGCACTTTTATTTTATTGCTGTATTTTAGTGGGTTTGTCCCCATCAGACTATTTCAGATGTATTATGGATATTCAGACTCTTGTATTTTATTTACCAGTATTTGTTTCAGTCATTATGATATTGTATTCTGTGGATGAGATTAGACATTATCTGCTGTATATTAGCATATTAGACTTGTTAGTATTTTAGGACATCGTAGCACGCTTCGATAGGATCCATTAAATTGGGATATCCTTCGAAGTCGTGTCAGCTGGCCAATGCCACGTGGCCTAGTCCCGTGTATGTTGGGACTGGAGCGTGACACTATTACTCTGATTCGATCCTTTACAAACCAGTCTACCAAGATGATGGTGGCAATGACACCGATATTGAGGCCTAAGCTAGGACAATACCAGAAGATCCCCTGAGAGTCCGTCTAAAGGCACGTGCTCCCGACACAACCTCTCCCCTTATTTTGTAAATAAAAGGGCTATCTTTGAACAACTCTGAAGCTACACACATAAGCACACTGTATTCAATGGAGCATGGTCTAGGCCTGCGCCTGTAGAAACATGTGACTACTACCTATGAAGTAAATCAGTTCTTCCCTAGTCAAGATTCCTATTTCACGGTTCCAGGAAGGAGGATGGAAGACAAATCCATCATCTTCGGCAGGGTTGAATGTCCCTGGTCCTTCATCCCGGAGGAACAAGAGCCAGAATCTGATACCGGCAAAATATAACACTACCGGTTCAATGGCCAAACTTAACACCTCATAGAAGATGGGGTATGATCTTAAAAGCAACCAAGGTCTGAATTACGGCAAAGGTCGACGGCTGCCCGTACGCCTCAGTGCTCCAGCAGGAAAATCTAAGGATTACTACTAAAAGACCAAGCATGGCTTATAGTACGTTACGCCTCCCATAACCCCCGAAGGTTCGGATGAAGAAGATGAGTTACACTCTCACTCTTTAAAGCCTTCCTTTTGGGACTCCGACGTCAGTATCGAGGATATGCTCAAGCAAACGTTGGCTGCCAACATGGTGTCAGCTGACCGCGAGGAAGACGACGATGATCTACCGAAACTTCCTGAAGTAGAACCGTGGGCCCAACGCCTAGATGCACAATGGGAGGTGCGGGTCAAACAATATCATACTTCCCTTATCCCCAATCGGACAATCAAGATGTACAGTCTTTACACTCTTGGTTCTCCATCCCCAGCAAGTGCCTATGTGCAATATTTCCCCTTCTTTATAAATTTTTGTAAAAACCATTATCTATATCCAGGAGTCCTGGATATGCAACAGATGATAGATCCTCAAAGTTCCCGAGCAGAGCCGTCCTCAGGTCCACCTGCACACTCCTACAAGGACTACTCAATCCAATCTCTTTAGACGCTAGCCATGTCCATATTACCTCTGAGCTATTGTCCTACCAATCTCCATAGCGGAGCAATCCTCAGGTTTATCTTCATTCTCGGATGGCCCACACTCAGCAAACCATTTCTCAGTGAGTTTCTCAGATATTAGTTCACGTCCATATTACCTCTGAACTACTATCATAATATTTCTTTCCGGCTGAGTTTGCCATATCCATATTAGCTCTAAGCAAAACTCTCGGGTATTGGCTTTCGATTATTACGTCCATATTACCTCTTATATCAGTTTTTATCTGCACTTATCACCCGTATTTATCAAGGTATGCCATTGGTGCTGAGTCCACAAAATCTGCCACGTCAATATCACCTCTAGCAGGGCTTGTCTCGAACCTATTATTTGCACTCAAGTACGCAAAAAGTAACGGGTCCACAAAACCTATCACGTCCATACTACTTCTGATAGAGCTTGTTTCGAACTTATTATTTGCCCCCAATGTGCACAACAAACAATAGGTCCACCAAAGATCCCCCAGTGGGATGTCCTTAAAAGGCTACGATATTGTACTACGTCCATATTACCTCTAGTGAAATACCCAAAGTTTATATGAATAATTTTCACAAAAGGGAAAAAGTTTTTTTTATTATCTTCCCCTAAACAAGGAACTAAAAAAAAAGGCAAACGATATTTGAGGACTTACCAATGCCTTAATCAAAATAAAAAGGAAAAAACGACCACTGATACTACTGATCGGTGCACAACTCTTCTATGCATGCTCGGAGATGAGCTACTCTGGCATCAATCTGATTTCTGACTCGGCGCTCGGCTTCTTGAGCTATATGTCACTACCACATTTTCTAGGAAAGGATATTTTGGTAATTTCCTATTTAAATAAATATTGTGCATGGTAAATAATTATTTGTTGTATTATTTAATTATTGTTAGTTATTATTTAATTATTTTGGACTTATTTTAGTGGACCCAACTAGTTTAGTTTGGACCCATGGACCAACATGAATTAATTAGTTAGACTTGGCCCATTTAGAAAGCCCATAGTTAAGGAGATGGATTAAATTAATTAAATGATTAGACTAGAAGCTTCCTTCCTTAATTATTTCTTCATGAGAGGCCCCAAGGGGTACATTGGACATTTTACAATTGCTTGGGGGAGGGGCTATGGCCGGCCTATTAAAGAGGGGGGAGATTTCTCTCTCCTCTCATCTCATTCCAAATCTAGATCTAGAATTCTCCCACTACCAAATTCCCTCCATTCCCAATCCAATTTCCTACCAAATTCATTCCAAATTCTTTCCAATTCACCATTAGAGAAGGAGGAAGCAAGGATCTAGAAGAATGAAGCAAGGATCTACAAAGAGGAGCAAGGATCTACAATTTGGAAGCAAGTTCATCTCAATTGGAGGTTTCATTGGGAATCCATCTCCCAATAGGTATAATTCAGATTTTCCCATTTAAATAGCTTCTAAATCTGAGATTTAATCATGTAAAATCAACCTATATGTATGTAGTACCCATAGGACTTTGTTTTGTGTTCATAGGAGACCCATGGAGAAAGTTATGGTATTTTTTGTGTCAATTTTGTTGGAATTTCGAATTTACATTTTTGTGTGTGTGTCAATTGATCCTATAGATCAATTGGACATGAGATTTATGTTTGAGGCTAGTGTCGTGTCTATATTGGGATACTTGTGGTTCGTATCCCAACTATTTGGTGATACGTGTCATTTGGGGTTTTCCTCCGACACGGGGCTTTGAACATGTCGTATTTTGATACGGACACATAGATCTACTTTTGACGCTTTGATTTGTTCATAAATATTATTTGTGATCTGTTTGTGTCCTTCGGGGTGCATTTGGTTGTGTGTTGGACTCGTGTCGCATGCGTATCCTAGATCTAGTGGGATACGGTGAGATACTCTCCAATTGTGTGTATTTTTGCATAGATCTAATTAATTGTGGTTCAATTCTTCATTTATAATTAGTATATATATATGGATATTAAATATTTATTTTGAGTATTTATTATAGTAATTATTGTAGCATAGATCTATATTTTGGGTGTGCTAATATAATGTACAATATAATATGTAGCTTTCTTGCATGCAAATATATATGTTACTACTTGTTAAATAATATAATTTATACATAAAATGTTTTATAAAATATATTTGTATGTTTAATTGTGTAATTATATTATTTATAATTATTATGTAATTATTTGGATATTAATGTAAATATTTTAGGTGTGCTTCTAGCCATGTAAATTATATGTTCTTTGTTAAATATTTGAAGGTATAAGTTTATGTGTATATTAATATATATATATGTACATTTTTGTATTAATGGTTTATATATATATATATATACTGTTTTATATATTCTGTTTATATATATATATATATATATATATATTATTTTATATATTCTGTTTTTATATATATAATTATATATATATAACTTGTTTTAGTGACAGTGAATTAATGACAGTAAAAACTGTCATTAATTAGCCGACTAATAGCAGCCGCTGTAGCCTTCGGGCAATTAATGACAAACCTGTCATTAATTGCAGCAGCGGAAAACAACAGCTTTTCTGCGACGCTTTTCCGCGACAGTTTAACTGTCAGCGAAAACCAAAGCAGTGGCAGTTTATTATTTGGGTTTCGGTGACAGTCCTTCGGTGACAGTCCCGACTGTCACTATTTAAACTGTTTTGATTTAATCCTATTTTATTCACTGTTTTTCAATGACGCTTTGACAGATTTAATGTATATATTATATATTATAATTGTATATATATATATGTATATATATATGTGTTTTGTGAGGAATAATAATTGTAATAATATATTATGTTATTTATATAAATGTTGGGTTGTATATATATTATTTTAGGGTATATATTAATTATATTATTAGTATACTTTGTGTGAGTTCTTTTTGAATCTAATTTGATTCCTAAATTATTGTAGTTTATCTCTATATTATTTTATAGATGTCTTGTGAGGTTGACTTTGGGTTTGACCATGTTTGACTTTAGTAGACTTTAGAGTTGACCATAGTTGACTTTTGACTTAGAATTGACTTATTGACCTAGAAATTGCCTAGTTTGACTTGTTCTCTTTCCGGGACCTTGTATTAATGTGGTATTCCATATCTAGGTCTTCGAGGCACCGAGTCAGACATTTGTGAGACTGTTCATTGGACTTCAGGCGAGTACATTCTCTGATAGTTTCTCATTTATGATATCCTTTATGTTCGTTGTATCTAGTATAGATATACATGTTCTCTTGACACTATGGTTACACGGATTGGTATATCCGGATCTCGTCATGAGATGTTATTCCTTGGTATATGGTGTATATGGTGCAAGTATTGTTTCATTGGTTATCTTGTACATGTACAGACACCGATTCTCGGGGAGACTAGCTATCTTCTTGGGGAATCTAGTGCCATAACGTACCGTGGTTGGATCTATTATACCAGTCGGGGTGGGGAGTATTTTAGTGTAGATATGTGATCATACCCTCCTTGTGCATGTCTTGTTCCTTGTGAGTGTTGATCATACACCGCACGTATAATCAGCCAGGCCATTATACTCTTGTGCAAGTTCCTAAGCCGATCACATGTTAAAGCTAGTACTCACACACTTAGTCATTAGTATTCTTGTTCTATCAGCATATTGTTCATTATTGTATTTCTTTCCAGTACTTCCTTATTGTCTATACATTTCTTGTATCTATTTATGCATCTTGTTTATCCACAGCTACTTACTGTTACATAGTTTTTATCATTATTTGAGAACTGCTGTTAGGGTTGTACTCTGCTCCTTTCCTGACTGGATATATTTTTCCAGATGACACTGAGGAGTACCCTACCTATTATGGACCCCAGGATGCTGTGGGTTTAGATTCCGAGACCCTGGCTCAAGAGGGACTTATCCCAACCGAGACAGTTGACCCTGGAGTTGTAGCTTTATAGTTTTGTAGTATTCTTTTTTACTGGATTTGTCTCCAGCATATTTCTGTATTTTTCTTCAGACTCATTGATGTATTATTTTAGACTCATGAGTTGTATTATGACTATTCTATTCTTATCTGATTCGTGTTCATTCTATCTTAGTTCTGTGATTGAGTACACTATCTTTTGGTGGTTTATTATATTAGATAGACTTTCTAGACAGCGTTCTACCGCCGATTCTGCGGCGTAGGCTGGGCGTTGTTTCCGACTAGTACCCTTACCCCGGGTGCGGGTCGTGACACATTTTTGGTGGTGGCCCATGCAAGTCTAGCTTCACAAGTATGTGATGTCGTGGTAGTGCGACAACTTAGTTGTACTCCTGCGAGCCTGCGATAGGATATAGGATATA
Source organism: Iris macrosiphon (assembly GCA_036927795.1). NCBI lineage: Eukaryota > Viridiplantae > Streptophyta > Magnoliopsida > Asparagales > Iridaceae > Iris > Iris macrosiphon. Next base: position 172,869,178 of record JAYESA010000011.1, on the reverse strand, counting down.
GGCTGAGATACTCAATCACATCTAGGAAAATTCTTTTGATTCAACTATTCTCCTTTGACGTTGATACTTGATCTCTTAAACTGTCCTTTCCTTGAATATCTTACATCTTGTGCCATATTGATTCTTTCTTTCGCTTTGTCTCAGGATGCCGCCTAAGACTAGATCACAGCAAGGAAGAGCAGTTTCTGAGAGGTCTGCGACATCCCGAGGGCCTGCACCAGTCACTTCTCCGGTGATTGGAGTGTCAGCTGCTTTCGGAGGTCCACCACCCACTCAGAGGACTGTGCCAGCTGTATCTGAGGGGCTTCCACCTCCACCTCCTGTGCCAGCAGAGGCGTCACAGATGTTTACTCTGTTTCGTGAGATGCTCGAGGCACAGAGGGCTCAGTCGGAGGCACATCAGAGGCAGACCGACGTTCTACGGCAGGACATCGAGAGTGCTCATCAGCTTGCTCGTGCTGTAGTTGAGAGAGGAGTTCCGGTCCAGCAGCAGGTTGTTCCTCAGGTTGCTCAGCTTCGGCCAGGCAACATTCAGGACTTCAAGAAACTGGAGCCTAGGGTTTTCAAAGGGACGGAGGACATCGTCTATGCTGATGATTGGCTCGAGGACATTGAGCGTCTTATGAGGGTGTCCCGTCTTTCTGAAGATCTGAAGGTTGAGGCGGTAGGACTTCAACTGTTCGACGTCGCTCGTACCTGGTTCAGGAGTGAGCCGGTTCTAGTTGACGCAGGACAATCTTGGGAGGTATTCAGGGACCTTTTCAAGAAGAAGTTTTTCGCCCGGATAGACAGGCTTGACTTGGGGAGACAATTTGAGAGTCTCATTCAGGGAAGCATGTCTGTGGAGGAATACGCTGCAGAGTTCGGTAGGCTGAGCCGATTTGCAGAGTATCTGGTGAGGAAGCCGGAGGTTCGAGCTATTCGTTTCCGAGAGGGTCTAAACTGGGAGGTGAAGATTCTCATTCCGTCTTTTTATGAGACATACTCGGAGATACTTGCGGAGGCACACAAGGTTGAGCGGGATCTGGGTTTGAAGACCAAGAGAGACCGTGATTCTTTTCTGGGGGCCAACGGCAGTGCAGTATCTGCCAAACGTCCTCATTTCCAGTCCAGACCTTTCCAGCAGCCACAGCAGAACCAGACTCCAGCTAGAGCGCCTTTTCACCAGGCACCTCAGCAGCAGAGGCAGTTACAGCAAGCTCTATGCAACTTCTGCAAGAAGCCCGGCCACATCTGGGAAGTTTGCAGAAAGAGGCTAGGAGTTTGTTTGTATTATGGTACTGAAGGGCATCAATTGAGGGAGTGTCCTCGTCGTGCAGTTCAGGGAGCAGCTCCAGCTCCGAGGGCACAGATGAGACCACCTGCAGCACAACCGAGGGGACCGCTTCCGACACAGCAGCAGCGTTTTGTCCAGCATCAGCAGCAGGGAGGTGCTCGGCAGGGACGAGCATTTGCTATGACAGTCGAAGAGGAGGAACCCACCGGAGATGTCATCGCAGGTTCTATTCTTCTTGATTCCATTCCAGCTTTAGCTTTGTTTGATAGTGGTGCTTCCCATAGTTTTGTATCTGTTTTTTTTGCTCTAAAGCATGGTTTGGTAGCTGAGTCTTTGCTTAGGACTTGCAAGATCATGACCGGGGGAGGCATTATCCTGGTTAATGATATTTGCAAAGATCGGAGAGTTACTCTGGGAGGCCGGGAGTTGAGTGCGTGTCTACTTGTAATGCCACTTCCAAGCTATGACATTGTACTTGGGATGGATTGGTTGAGTAGGCACCGTGCTAGCATAGATTGTAGAGGAGGTAGAGTTTTGTTTGGTCCGCCAGGAGAGCCAGAGTTCGAGTTTGCTAGAGGAGCTGCGGAGCAGGAAGAAAGCATTATTTGTGGAGCTATGGTGGAAGACAAGGAGTTGCCACATCCGTTGATAGCAGAATTTTTGGATGTGTTTCCTGAAGAATTGCCAGGATTGCCGCCAGATCGAGATGTTGAATTTTCTATAGACTTGGTACCAGGTGCAGAACCGATTTCGCAGCATGTCTATAGAGTAAACAACAGCGAGCTGGTCGAGTTGAAGAAGCAGGTGGACAAATTGCAGGATAAGGGGTTTATCAGATCGAGTTCTTCACCATGGGGAGCCCCGGTATTGTTTGTACCGAAGAAGGATGGATCGGTGCGTATGTGCATTGATTACAGGGCTTTGAATAATCTCACTATCAAGAATAAGTATCATTTGCCACGGATTGATGATCTGTTTGATCAGTTGAGTGGTGCGAAGGTGTTTTCTAAGATAGATTTGAGATCAGGCTACCATCAGGTGAAGGTGAAGCCGGAGGACATACCGAAGACTGCTTTTAGAACTCGATATGGTCAGTTCGAGTTTATGGTGATGCCGTTTGGTTTGACTAATGCACCGGCGGTATTTATGAACTTGATGAACAAGGTATTCCACCAGTACCTTGACAAGTTCGTGGTGGTGTTCATCGACGACATACTCATATACTCGAGGACACCGGAGGAGCATTTGAGGATTGTGTTGGATGTGCTGAGGAAGGAGAAGCTGTATGGAAAGTTGTCCAAATGTGAGTTTTTCTTGGACAAGGTGGAATTCTTGGGGCATGTTGTGACTGGTGATGGTATTTCAGTGGATCCGAAGAAGATTTCAGCAGTGGAATCTTGGAAGACTCCGAGTTCGGTAGCAGAGATCAGGAGTTTCTTGGGATTGGCAGGCTACTACAGAAAGTTTGTGCAAGATTTTTCGAGGATTGCCGAGCCGATGACCAGACTCACAAGGAAGGATGTGGAGTTTGTTTGGACGGAAGATTGCCAGGCCGCTTTTGAGGAGTTGAAGAAGAGGTTGACGTCTGCTCCTATTTTGACATTGCCATCAGGGTCCGGAGGTTTCACTATTTATAGTGATGCATCGGGAAAGGGTTTAGGTTGTGTTCTTCAGCAGCATGGGAAAGTGATTGCCTATGCATCCAGGCAATTGCGTCCTCATGAAAAGAACTATCCTACCCATAATTTGGAGTTGGCAGCTGTCATATTCGCCCTGAAGTTGTGGAAACATTATTTGTACGGAGAGCGTGTGGAGATCTTCACAGACCACAAAAGCTTGAAGTACGTTTTCACGCAGAAGGAGTTGAACATGAGGCAGCGTCGGTGGTTGGAACTGATGAAGGATTTTGATATCTCTTTGCAATATCATCCTGGGAAGGCCAATGTAGTTGCCGATGCTTTGAGCAGGTATCCGGTAGCTATGTTCTTGACGCAGGATCGATATTTGTTGGAGGACTTGGAGAGCTTGGGCATTGAGGTGATTGTTCCGGGTGGTGCTATGCAGATGTGGGGATTGCAGATACATTCAGATTTGATGGATAGGATCAAGGCAGCACAGTATGATGACGTATCTTTGAGGAGTATCAGAGCTCAGGTGAGAGCAGGATTGGAGGATGATTTCACTATTGCAGAGGATGGATCTTTGAGGCATGGAGTTAGATTGTGTGTGCCTAGTGGGGAGTTGCGAGAGGAGATATTGCAGGAAGCGCATCGCTCTCAGTATTCCATACATCCAGGTGCTAACAAAATGTATCGGAATATGCGAGAGAGTGTGTGGTGGTATGGCATGAAGAGGGAAGTGGCACAGTTTGTATCCAGATGCTTAGTGTGCCAGCAGGTGAAAGCCGAGAGGCAGAGGCCAGGAGGTTTACTTCAGCCATTACCCATTCCAGAGTGGAAGTGGGAACACATTACTATGGATTTTGTGTCCGGACTACCACGATCTCCAGGAGGGAAAGACGCGATTTGGGTCATTGTTGATAGATTGACCAAGTCGGCCCACTTTTTGCCTTTCACGGTGGGTTTGTCTACGGAGAAGCTGGCAGAGATGTATGTGAGGCAGATCGTTAGGATACATGGAGTTCCCGTCAGCATAGTCTCAGATCGGGATAGTCGTTTCACTTCTCATTTCTGGAGGAGTTTGCAGGAGAGTTTGGGCACTTAGCTCAAGTTCAGTACTGCATATCATCCCCAGACAGATGGGCAGTCAGAGAGGACTATTCAGACTCTCGAGGATATGTTGCGCACTTGTGTACTAGATTTCGGGGGTTCTTGGGAGGACCATCTCCATTTGGTAGAGTTTGCTTACAACAACAGTTACTAGGCCAGTATAGAGATGTCACCTTTTGAAGCTCTATATGGTCGGGGGTGTCGTACTCCTTTGTCTTGGGACGATGTTGGAGAGAAAGTTTTGCTTGGGCCAGAGATGGTTGTGGATGCAGCAGAGAAGGTTCAGTTGATCAGAGACAGACTTCGAGTGGCACAGGACAGACAACGGCATTGGGCCGATAGCCATCGGAGACCCTTGGAGTTTGAGGTATAGTTTAGATTTTATTTTGTGTGCTTGTTCTTGGTTGTTTGTTATAGATAAGTTCTTAAGGTGGTATTTTGTTCTAGGTGGGTGGTTTGGTGTTTCTGAGGATTTCTCCGACACGAGGCACGATTCGCTTCGGTGGAGGCGGAAAGCTTAGTCCGCGATTCATTGGACCTTTCACTATTCTAGAGAGGGTCGGTGCAGTTGCTTATAGACTAGACTTGCCACCCGATTCGCTTCGGTGGAGGCGGAAAGCTTAGTCCGCGATTCATTGGACCTTTCACTATTCTAGAGAGGGTCGGTGCAGTTGCTTATAGACTAGACTTGCCACCTGCATTGGAGGGAGTGCACAACGTGTTTCATCTGTCGCAGTTGAGACGATACGTGGTAGATCCTAGTCATGTATTGGATCACTCAGAGATAGAGGTGGGCCCTACTCTTAGCTATCCAGAGCAGCCAGTTGGAATTCTGGATCGGAGAGAGAAGGTGCTGAGGAACCAGACTATTCCTTTGGTGCGCGTCGCATGGAGGCATCACTCTCCGGGGGAGTCTACCTGGGAGAGAGAGGATGACATGCGAGAGCGTTATCCATATTTGTTTGTACCTTGAGGTATGTTATTTCTAGTTATGTTCTGTTCATTGTTATGTTCTGTTCATTAGTTAGTTGTGATTCTTTAGTTCTGTTCTGTGATTTTCTGGGGGTAGTTTTCGTCTTTGAATTTCGAGGACGAAATTATTTTAAGGAGGGTAGACTTGTCACTACCACATTTTCTAGGAAAGGGTATTTTGGTAATTTCCTATTTAAATAAATATTGTGCATGGTAAATAATTATTTGTTGTATTATTTAATTGTTGTTAGTTATTATTTAATTATTTTAGACTTATTTTAGTGGACCCAACTAGTTTAGTTTGGACCCATGGACCAACATGAATTAATTAGTTAGACTTGGCCCATTTAGAAAGCCCATAGTTAAGGAGATGGATTAAATTAATTAAATGATTAGACTAGAAGCTTCCTTCCTTAATTATTTCTTCATGAGAGGCCCCAAGGGGTACATTGGACATTTTACAATTGCTTGGGGGAGGGGCTATGGCCGGCCTATTAAAGAGGGGGGAGATTTCTCTCTCCTCTCATCTCATTCCAAATCTAGATCTAGAATTCTCCCACTACCAAATTCCCTCCATTCCCAATCCAATTCCCTACCAAATTCATTCCAAATTCTTTCCAATTCACCATTAGAGAAGGAGGAAGCAAGGATCTAGAAGAATGAAGCAAGGATCTACAAAGAGGAGCAAGGATCTACAATTTGGAAGCAAGTTCATCTCAATTGGAGGTTTCATTGGAAATCCATCTCCCAATAGGTATAATTCAGATTTTCCCATTTAAATAGCTTCTAAATCTGAGATTTAATCATGTAAAATTAACCTATATGTATGTAGTACCCATAGGACTTTGTTTTGTGTTCATAGGAGACCCATGGAGAAAGTTATGGTATTTTTTGTGTCAATTTTGTTGGAATTTCGAATTTACATTTTTTGTGTGTGTCAATTGATCCTATAGATCAATTGGACATGAAATTTGTGTTTGAGGCTAGTGTCGTGTCCATATTGAGATACTTGTGGTTCGTATCCCAACTATTTGGTGATACGTGTCATTTGGGGGTTTTCCTCCGACACGGGGCTTTGAACATGTCGTATTTTGACACGGACACATAGATCTACTTTTGACGCTTTGATTTGTTCATAAATATTATTTGTGATCTGTTTGTGTCCTTCGGGGTGCATTTGGTTGTGTGTTGGACTCGTGTCGCATGCGTATCCTAGATCTAGTGGGATACGGTGAGATACTCTCCAATTGTGTGTATTTTTGCATAGATCTAATTAATTGTGGTTCAATTCTTCATTTATAATTAGTATATATATATGGATATTAAATATTTATTTTGAGTATTTATTATAGTAATTATTGTAGAATAGATCTATATTTTGGGTGTGCTAATATAATGTACAATATAATATGTAGCTTTCTTGCATGCAAATATATATGTTACTACTTGTTAAATAATATAATTTATACATAAAATGTTTTATAAAATATATTTGTATGTTTAATTGTGTAATTATATTATTTATAATTATTATGTAATTATTTGGATATTAATGTAAATATTTTAGGTGTGCTTCTAGCCATGTAAATTATATGTTCTTTGTTAAATATTTGAAGGTATAAGTTTATGTGTATATTAATATATATATGTATATTTTTGTATTAATGGTTTTTATATATATATATATATATATATACTGTTTTATATATTCTGTTTATATATATATATATATTGTTTTATATATTCTGTTTTTATATATATAATTATATATATATAACTTCTTTTAGTGACAGTGAATTAATGACAGTAAAAACTGTCATTAATTAGCCGACTAATAGCAGCCGCTGTAGCCTTCGGGCAATTAATGACAAACCTGTCATTAATTGCAGCAGCGGGAAACAACAGCTTTTCTGCGACGCTTTTCCGCGACAGTTTAACTGTCAGCGAAAACCAAAGCAGTGGCAGTTTATTATTTGGGTTTCGGTGACAGTCCTTCGGTGACAGTCCCGACTGTCACTATTTAAACTGTTTTGATTTAATCCTATTTTATTCACTGTTTTTCAATGACGCTTTGACAGATTTAATGTATATATTATATATTATAATTGTATATATATATATATATATATGTATATATATATGTGTTTTGTGAGGAATAATAATTGTAATAATATATTATGTTATTTATATAAATGTTGGGTTGTATATATATTATTTTAGGGTATATATTAATTATATTATTAGTATACTTTGTGTGAGTTCTTTTTGAATCTAATTTGATTCCTAAATTATTGTAGTTTATCTCTATATTATTTTATAGATGTCTTGTGAGGTTGACTTTGGGTTTGACCATGTTTGACTTTAGTGGACTTTAGAGTTGTCCATAGTTGACTTTTGACTTAGAATTGACTTATTGACCTAGAAATTGCCTAGTTTGACTTGTTCTCTTTCCGGGACCTTGTATTAATGTGGTATTCCATATCTAGGTCTTCGAGGCACCGAGTCAGACATTTGTGAGACTGTTCATTGGACTTCAGGCGAGTACATTCTCTGATAGTTTCTCATTTATGATATCCTCTATGTTCGTTGTATCTAGTGTAGATATACATGTTCTCTTGACACTATGGTTACACGGATTGGTATATCCGAATCTCGTCATGAGATGTTATTCCTTGGTATATGGTGTATATGGTGCAAGTATTGATTCATTGGTTATCTTGTACATGTACAAATACCGATTCTCGAGGAGACTAGCTATCTTCTTGGGGAATCTAGTGCCATAACGTACCGTGGTTGGATCTATTATACCAGTCGGGGTGGGGAGTATTTTAGTGTAGATATGTGATCATACCCTCCTTGTGCATGTCTTGTTCCTTGTGAGTGTTGATCATACACCACACGTATAATCAGCCAGGCCATTATACTCTTGTGCAAGTTCCTAAGCCGGTCACATGTTAAAGCTAGTACTCACACACTTAGTCATTAGTATTCTTGTTCTATCAGCATATTGTTCATTATTGTATTTCTTTCCAGTACTTCCTTATTGTCTATACATTTCTTGTATCTATTTATGCATCTTGTTTATCCACAGCTACTTACTGTTACATAGTTTTTATCATTATTTGAGAACTGCTGTTAGGGTTGTACTCTGCTCCTTTCCTGACTGGATATATTTTTCCAGATGACACTGAGGAGTACCCTACCTATTATGGACCCCAGGATGTTGTGGGTTTAGATTCTGAGACCCTGGCTCAAGAGGGACTTATCCCAACTGAGACAGTTGACCCTGGAGTTGTAGCTTTATAGTTTTATAGTATTCTTTTTTACTGGATTTGTCTCCAGCATATTTCTGTATTTTTCTTCAGACTCATTGATGTATTATTTTAGACTCATGAGTTGTATTGTGACTATTCTATTCTTATCTGATTCGTGTTCATTCTATCTTAGTTCTGTGATTGAGTACACTATCTTTTGGTGGTTCATTATATTAGATAGACTTTCTAGACAGCGTTCTACCGCCGATTCTGCGGCGTAGGCTGGGCGTTGTTTCCGACTAGTACCCTTACCCCGGGTGCGGGTCGTGACACTATAGCAGTGGGACTATCAAGGTAAGCGTAAGACTGGTGCTTCTCCTCCAGTCTCTTCAGAGTCTCCTCAAGGGCGGCAGAAGACTGGACTACAGTGAGAGATTGCGTGCGGATAATCTCTCGCTCTTGACGGGCCTCATGAACGTTATCCTCCAGGATCTTGAGGTTGGCCTAGATTTATGAAATCTTCGCGTGGATCTCAAAAATAATATGACATAACCCATCTTCTCGAGAGAAACTAGCCCCCTCATCTGTGTCCAACGCGACATGTTGGAGTTCCTCTTTTCAGATTTTTTGCTCAAGACCCACCTTGGTTTGCCCATAAGCAGCCTCTACTTATTTTATGGAGTCCAAGAGGCGTTCATACTTTGTGCCCACGGTCATAACGACGTCAGCTTGTTGCACTTGCTGTAACTCGTCCAAGCACTGCTCCACTTTAATTAATTTCTGAAATAGCAGGTCAGCCATCTGCTCAGAGCCATGAAGGGTCTTTAAAATTTTTATCTTCCCCAGGGCACCGTGCTTGGACCAAACAAAGGACATCCTTCGAACCAATACATTTTGGACCCCTTGCTTCAATAATATCTATAAGCCCTGAAGGATAACTTCAGAAGTAGCCATCGCCGCAACTTTCTTAGAGGGCATCAAGGGAGCCGAAGCTAAAGGAATTACAAGAAATTTGACAATTAAAGTAGCATGGGAAACAAAGGAGACAATACTCGACAAGTCGGATGGTGGAACCACAGCTGTCGGGCGATGGACTGCTTTCGCAGCAACCAAACTCTGACCCGCCGAAATTAGTGTCTGGACGCCAGGCAAACTGGCAAGCTTGGCCTTCACAGTGGAAAGACCAGGAACAGATCCCTCTGGAGGACCGCTAACCCCAACAACTGAGGAATCCGCAACTTCATGTCGTCCAATGTCATCCCGCGGAGGTGACCAAGCGGTCCCTATACTAAGCAGACTCGCAGAGATAGAGGCTTCCCTTATACTGACCCTAACAGAAGGTTCCATTGGATGTTCTCTGCCCTAGTATAAGGGGGGAGAATGGAATTCCTTTGAACCAGTCCCCCGCCTTTTTCTTCTTTCGCATGTTCCTCATAGGCTACATTCACCACCCTCAGAGGAGAAGTTGAGTTTGCAGGGCCAAAACCACCTGTGATCGACCGCATAGACAAAATAGAAAACTAAAGACAAAAGATCTTATCCCACGAGAAAAGACGGAACAACATACCTTGAACAGATGACGGGATATGTGTAGCCACCTCGACAACATCCGGGTTATCCATCGAGATGTGGGTAGTAGCCGGGTCCACCAGCTCCCCCTCGGGGATATGCCAGCCTAAATTCTTAGGGACAGGATCCTTAGTCGCGACCTCGAGATCAAGAGACATCGAATATTTGCCTTGCTCTGTGTAAGAGACCATAGCAGTCGCAGACCGCCGAGGGTGGCCCCTTCTCCCTATGGATGCAAAGTTTCAAACAGACCAGAAGAAAGATGTTCATATAAAGGAGTCGTAAGAATCAAATTAAGAGGTCTTATGGGCACCGCTATCGCATCCAAGACGGGGGCTGATCCAAAAACTATAAGAACACTGGGTCCTACTGTCACGCCCCAGTCCCAAAATATATGGGACTAGGACACGTAAGCATGCCAGCCGCATGGATAAGGTAACTCCAATAGATGGAAACCAAAACCCATACGTACGCTGTAATATGAATATCAAATCCCTAAGTGGTATAAAATATATCACAAGTCACAGGGTACCATCTAAGTCTCATCCACAGAAAATCAATATATAAATATATAACCAGTATCTATGAAACTAGATCTCAATGTAAGTATCTAAGGATGATAGTTGGATGGAAATAAATCCACTACCAACTCGAATGGAAAAGTACAACATAATAAACACAATATAGGAATACCAGCTAACAATCATGGGGCTCGAAGAGAAGACATTCTCGAAACATATGTAACCATCCGAATTTGAGCTCCTACAAATACTCAAGAACAGATACACCTGACAGGGGACCAGGTCCTCAGGGGGACATAACAAGATACAGAAAAGTAAGCCAATTTGAATACAGTAGACATGCATAATGTTTGAAAATATATAAGTACACTGTACAAGACAATCAATATGAATGTAAATGAGGACAACTTTTCGACGTATGGGCAAGGGTAGGCTACTCGATCTAATCTCACAACTCACACACACGTTCATGAACATCATCAGCCGACATACCGCGGGGGTAGCGACCCTCGTGACTCCATCAATCGACATACCGTGGGGGTAGCGACCATCGGACACGACCACCATAGTGCGTGCTAGTGACTACGGTGTTACCAGAGTGGTTAAAGCCCATACGCCTACTGATTGTCCTCTCATGATACTAAGTGGCACGTGTGTGTCAACATATCTAATATATAGTAATGACTGAAAGAAACTACACATGCAATAAATATACAAAAATGTAATAAATATACAGAAATATACTAAGCATGCAAAATACTGTAAGCAATTTGGCAAGGCATCTTGCCTGGCAAGAAAGCTGCAAAAATATAATGTCCCGATGTCCACACCAAAAGTCAGAAGCTACGACCTCAGAATGAACATCTCCGGATGCTGAAATAAATATCACCAACGTTCCCAGAATAAGCAAAATAGCTAAAAAGTACTTTCCTTTTGTCCAATTTGGACACAGGGGCAAAACGATAATTTTGGGTAAAAGCGGGATCCACTTGTGGCCCACTTTGCACCAAAAAATGTACCAAGGGTAAAGGTATCTAAATGGGACAAATTATAGGTCAAACAAACTCTAGATGTCAATACGAACCCAACAGTATATCCAAATGTGGATTCCGATGGGCCGAATACAATTTCGCCCAAAAAGTCAACCGTAGGGCCCGCCAATTGGCGACTTGGTCAACTATCTCAGAATTGCATAAAATTTAGGTTACAGGACCAGCATATTACCACGAGTCCAGTGGCGCAAGTTTTGTCACAATCTGACTAGCGTGCACAAAATGCGCACGACTTCCACAAAAGTTGCGACATAGGGTGTGTCCGCGGATACGGGCTGATTCCGGCGCGCACACGCGTCCGAATCAGTTTCTACAAATTTTTACCTGTCCGTTTATGCTGCACGCACCGTTCGGTATACTTGGTACACGGCGGGACGGTCCCGTTTGGCAGGGTACGCTCTGTTTCACAACTTTTAGAAATCTGAAAAAGTGTGTTCGCGGGATTTTTCAACTAATTTAATTCTGTCTACAGCAGTTAATAATCTAGGGTTATTTAACAAAAATTAAACTAGGTCAAGTGGTCTATGCATACCAAAAAGAATCATCGAATTCGGATCCCTGTGGTGGGAGATACGAACTCGGAAACATGGGTGATCACCGCAGTTTTCTGCGATTCCAGAATTTTGGTCTATGTCCGCCAACTTTGGCGTTGTTTTCTCCTATGGTTACGCATTGTTCGAGGTCTACTATCACACAGATATGGAAGAGGGTTAAGGGGTGAGCAGACCGGTGTAGACGGGGTGGCGTTTGGTTGAGCGAGGCGACGGAAAACAACTCCGGAATATAGGTACCTCGCTGTGGGAATCTTTAGTGCGCGGGGTCGCGGTCGTCGGGATTGGTTTGGATGGCCTAGCGGGGTTCTCCGGTCGCGGTGGCGGCGCTCTCTAGGTCTAGATGGAAAGAGAAAGGGTCTAGATGATATAGGGTTAGGGTTTTAGAGAAATAATGAATATATATATGAATAGGAAGAGAGAAGAGGCGGGTTGGGTTAACTAGCCGCGGGGCTAAGGGGGGGTACGGTCTTGGCTTTGCTGTGAATGGGTTGGCTCACAAAGGTTGTGCTCACGGTTGCTAATTCATAGCAAAGGGCAGGTGGCTATGGTTGCATGGGAATAAGTAATAGATTTGCTTTGGTTTGCTTATAGTTGGTAGTAGTGGATTGTTATTTAATAGTTAAGTTATTAATAGGTTTTTATTTTTTTCTTTTCTTTTTTTACTAAATTCCTATAAAATATATATGTATATATATATATATATTTATATATATGTATATACTCATAGGAAAAATCTAGAATTATATTAATATACACCATTAAGCTAGCAACTGCTCAAGGGGTCTCCTACATGAAATAAATTCAAAAAAAATTCTGATGGTCCCATAAATCCCCTAAGTGCACCAACACCTAAAATAAAAATTAATAAAAATCTATTTCTCCTAATTAGCCACTAAATACTATAATTAAATTAATAAAAAAAACCATATACGGTTTTTAGGAATAGGGGTTTTACACCTACCTCATCTCTTACATCCTCTGCAGGAGTACCAGATAGTTCTATAAGCCCCACCTCCGAAACTTTCTCAACTCATGCTCGCTTGGAATGACTCGGGTGGCGAGACATAGTCATATTGCGCTTAGGGGCAGGAGGTTTATCAGAAGAAGTCTCCTCATTAGTCGGAGGGTCTGAGTCAACAATCAATGGTCGGGCCACGCCCTTGCCCCTCTTGGGCGTTCGTCGACCTTTCAAAGACGAAGACGCAAAAATATTGCCCGCCAGGTAGCTTGTCCCAAGATCATAGTCCGACAGTGGAGCATTGATCGTGCAGTAGTGTCACGCCCCAGTCCCAAAATATATGGAACCAGGCCACGTGGCATTGGCCAGCTGACACGTCTCCGAGGATATCCCAATTTAATGGATCCTAGCGAAGCGTGCTACGCTGTCCTAAATCTAACAAGTCTAATATCAACAACAGGCAGTGTCTAATCTCATCCATAAATAACAAGTAAAATACTGAAATGAAAGACTGGAATATAGGAACATAGTCGAATGACATAGTACAACTGAAATATGTCCGGCGGGAACAAACCCACTACAAATGATGGAAATAAAGTACTGAAGTCTGAAATAAGAGTGACTGAAATAACTGCTAACTAGATAAGAAGCTTCAGTCATAGGCGGAAGGCCTACCAAGCTAATCAGGGGTACTCCGATGGTAAAACCTCAAGCTCCTCGTCAAGAGCAAACCTCGTCTCCACACCTGGCCCGTACACTGTGGGGTAATAGGCCTCGTCCAGATCTAGAAGATAACCAGGTCCTCAGAGGAACGTAACAAGATACAAAATGTATGCCAGATATAGTACTGAATAAAATAAAAGAGGGTGCGCTAACCATCTAAGTGAATGCAATGTAAGGACAACCTCGGAACGTATAGGTAGGTGTAGGCTTAACGTCCAACGTCCTCTAGAGTGTGGTATCTGCAACGTCCATCATTTCGAAGAATGAGGTATCTGTATATATATAACGTCCAACACTCTAAGGGACGTGGTATCTGCAATGATATATACATCCGTACCACTCCAAAGAGTGGGGTATCTGAATAAAGGAAATCATCGGATCCGTGGCTCCTCTGGATACTACGGAGTCCGATGGGTGTATCCCATACGTCTATCAGTTGTCCTCCCCGCCCAATATAGATACGCAAGTCGAATACACGACGTAAGTGTCCCGTATCTATATGCCAAGTCTCATCTAACTATATTACTCTAGAATACATGCTAGTCCGTGATGCATGTCGTACATACCGATAGCGAATCGGGTACTCGGACCCGCATCCCAATATGAATGTACCATCGTAATACGTGTAAGTGTCACGGTCTAGGAGGATATCAAAATATCCTCACATTAAAAGGTGAGTCAGCTAGCAGCTAGGTCAAGTGCACTACTCATCGACGCATTGTCGACTGCACCCGAGTCAATCTCGGACGCGCACAGTTTTATGTATATTTGCAACATTTATCATTTAATTTTAAATAGTAATCCAGCAAGGTATACTTGCCTGTCCCGGGTAGCTGCGAAATCCAAAGTCCTGCTCCTGATGCCTCGGCGGTACTGTCCAGCAGTCCTATATATGATATAGTAATGACAATATTAGTCGCTACAATAGCACGACTAAGACACACTGCTTGTATCTACAGCTGACACAGGGTCTGGACTGTATATATATATATATATAGCTATTACAAATATATATATATATATATATATATATATATATATATATATATATATATATATATATATATATATATATATATATATATATATATATATATATATATATATATATATAATACACTAAATCATAATTACATATATTAAGATAATATGTATGTTTAATAGTACAAAAATAGTACTTATGTATTATTTAGAAATACACTAATAATTATGTTTATATATAATTATATTCAATAATATATATAAACACATAATGCCATATTTATAACTTAATACATAGACCCAAAATTATCATATATTTATATAAACAAGTACACAACATAAAATACATATACAATTACATATTTTCATTTTATATTCTAATATTTTTAAATACACTATATATGTACACATTTATACACAAAATATGAAATGTATATTAAAATATATATACATACATACATATATATATATATATATATATATATATATATATATATATATATATATATATATATATATATATATATATATATATATATATATATATATATATATATATATATATATATATATATATATATATATATATATATATATATATATATATATATATGCACACACACATATACATACTAGATGTTTAATACGTATAAGTATTTAATATATAATATTATATTACATATAATATACTTAATCCCAGAAAATATATTTAAACACAATACATATTATATATTTAATATTCTTCATATAATAAAAATATACATACATACATACATACATACATATGTATATACATGCTACATATGTATAAGTTTTTAATACGAATATATAATATAAAAATAGTATTTTATTACATATATAATACTAAATCACAGAAAAACATATTTAAACTATGATTTATTAAATATATACTATTCTCGTATAATACAATATATATACATACATATATATATTTATATATATACATATATACATATATACATATATACGAAATATGTATTTTAGTGCATAGATAGGTATTTATAAATAATATAAGTATATTATTAGTGTATCATATATTTATATTTTCTGATATATATAAAGTATACAAGGAAATACAACAGGTATATATATTTATACAGGGTATTTATATAATAAAGAAAATACGTATTAAATACAGAAAATAAGGAAACTATATACATCACCCTTGCAACCTAAAATACATGTATAAATACTAACATTTATACACAAAATATCGTACCTAAATGATGCTCAGGTCGAGGGGGTCCCGGTGGCTGGCCGTCGACGGCGGGGGTGGCCGGACGGAGCTCCGGCGAAGCTCGGGAGGTTCGGCTACAGCAGCAACGGTTTGGACGCGGCGGGGAGGAGGGTGGTTGGCCGGGGAAGGGGTCGGCAAAGTTTGGCGGCCGGTGGTTCAGCGGTGGCGGAGTGGGGAGTCTTCGGGTGGTCGGCTGTCAGTGTAGGGAGGAGTGGCCCGGGTTGAGGACGGCGGGGAGTGAGGCGGCTGTGGGCGGAGCCGTGGTCGGGGACGGTGGTGGTAGGTAGGGGGGAGGTCGGCGAAGGGGTCTGGGTCGGTGCGAGGGTCGCCGGACGCGGTGGCTGGCCGGTAGGAGGAGGCGGGTGGCTCGGGCAGGGGTAGGCTGTGTGGGGGGGAGTTTAGTGAGAATGGGGTTTTGCTTGGGTTTTCTTGGGTTCTGTGTAATTAATGAGGTATAACTAGGTGTATATGTAGGAGAGAGAGTGGGGGGCTGCCTAGGGATTAGGGCCGACTGCTAGATAATTTTGGGGTGTTGGGGATGTCCATCATGATGAGGGGAGGGCTAGGAATTTAGCAATTTGAATGAAGGGCCATGATGTGCCCTCCATAAAGGGGTACAAGTACACTAGAAATGGGAGGAAAATGCATGGTGAACGGTTAGGGAATGAAATTCCTTTCTCCATGTGATTTGGGCCAATGAGAGGGGGGCACCTCATTGCAATTTTGCAAAAAGGCCCCTGAACAATTTGATATTTGCACAAATTCTAAAATTAGAGATTTGATGTAAACAAATACCATGTTTGGTGTTCTTCATTGGGCTAGGATGGTGTATGGTGTTTTGTATGAGGCTTGTGGGTGTGGGTGTGGGTTTGGGTTGGAGTTGGGTCTAATTCAATTGAGGTTAGGTCACCACATTAATTCATAATTAATGTACCGGGTGTCTCTAATTTAATTTAATAAAAACCGGGGGTCTAAATTGGGTTGGACAAGGGTCATTAGTGTGGTAGGCTCAGTGTACAATAATATCATAATCTGGGTTGGTCAAATCGGATCGAGATTGGGTCTGAATTTCGATTGGAACGGACAACGAACGTAATTTCGCAATTTATTTAAATTGCGTACGGACGTTTGTAACGACTTTTGTGCGACTAAAATCAGGCACGAAAATCAGTATTCGGGGGTTGCACAAGGTTCATTATGATAGGTTAGTATGTTTAGGCCAAGTATGTGGAATTTGTTTCAGGGTAACAGCTAGGGTAGTGTCCTAAAATAACAAATCACTGCACTGATATAATAATACTATATAATAAAAGTTAATTATTTCTAGTTAACCCTAATTAGGCTATTTAAGTTAATTAAACCTGAATTTTTGGTCGAGGGGGTTTATAATCTACCCAACTTAAAAGAATTTTGTCCTCGAAATTAAAATAAGGCATAGTCTGTTCTCCCTTTACATACATAGGGCAAGTCAATCGCGATATCTTTGCGATAGTTAAAATTTTAATCCATCCTTCGTAATCACTTCTAAAATAAGATGGTCATTGACCCAAAAAAATTTTCAACCCAGCGTGCTTCCTCATCAACATCCAGTTTTAAATTTTTAATCCGTATAACATCTTCGCATATCAACTTTATATCGCGATCTTCAACTAACAAAAATCTCTTTTAGAAATAAACTAAACAATATTTTCCCTCCTATGAACTTTTGTACTCTTTCAATTTAAATTCAATTTATATCCTCAATAGTTCAAATAGGTAATCCTGTCATCAAAATTTCTTTTAATTTAATCTTCCAATTTAAAATTTAATCCGTCAATGTCCATGTTTAGGGTTCTATTTATTTTCCTCGAGGTTTAAATCGTTGATTCAATCCTCAATATTAAAATTTTAAATCATATGCTCACGTATCGGTATTTGGTTTGTCATATCCCATTTTTTTTTAAATTCGTCAATCCTTTATCATATTAATCATTCTTCTAGAATTTTTAATTTAATAATCCACATTCACTCTGATTCAAATCTCTATGACATCTCGTATCCGAATTTGCATCACAATCTTCAACTGTTAAAGTTTCGTCTAGAAAATTTTGATCAATTTTATTATTTCTGTCCTCAACTTGTGAATTCCATACTCTCCAATTTTTAAATTCAATCTCTATTCTCAATATTTTCTAATAGGAAATCCCACCATCAACATTTAAAGGTCTCCATTTGAAATTTGAATTCTAGTTCACCAATCGTCCGAATCTAGATTTTCACATTTATCCTCAAAATTTAAATCAATGATTTAATCCGTCAATATCCAAAATTTAAATCATGCGCTCAAGTATAAATATTTGGTCCGCAATTTCCAGATTCTAAAATTTATTGAATCATCATCATTTTAATCATTCTTCTAAAAATTCTCAAAATTTAAAATGACTTGAACCTCTACATCCAATCTTTCTCTATCCCAACTAAGAGGAGTTTCTCTTGAGTTGACAATGCAACTACTACCCAACTTAGGGTCTACCCCTCTATCACATAAGGCTCTTACATTTCAGAAATCTCATTCCCCAATTTTACTTAATCCTGTTACTCAATCCTCAAAAGTTTTAACCCCAAATATATTACATGGGATATGCCCTTGGTTACAAAATAATCATCAAATAATGTATTCGACCCATAGGGTACGTCTAATACTATCTGTGTATCAACTTATGCTATGCACGAGGCTTCGTCTTTCCGAAATAGGGAAGACGAAAAACAATAATAAGGAGTTCAAGGGGGAGCTAATAGATTAGAAGTATGGGGATCAAGGCGTTCTAAAGAATTCAATGAGAATTGTCAAGGCAGTTATGGATTGAAATCCTATTTTGGTAATTTCTATTCACTTGCTCGTATCAGTACAGTTGTGTAATGGATACGATATGCTCAGACATATCTAGAGGGCAAGTACATTCGCACTAATCACTATATATCTCAATCCACGTAAAATAGTTATGCGAAGGGCGAACCAAGCGCACTATGGTTGATCAGACCGTAGTACTCTGATTCTGAAATGTATTAGTGTACGCGTCCAATAATACATATGTCATGAACAAGCTTGATAAAAGACTGAGCTTGCAAAGCTAGGCTGTAACAGCAGCATAAGTCGAGGTAGTACACAAATATAAGTACGCTAGATTATGATGAAAGGAGGTACAAAAATAATTTAAGTTCATAAAACCAAACAAAAACAAAAATTAAGATTTTACAATCTCTACAGCTGTCATACTCACTCCTTATTTCAGTCGCTAGTCGACCCAATAGGAGTTTGGGCCTATAATTTCTACCATCTGAATAAACACTATCTTCTTATGCAAGTCTTAAAGTTGTGCCACCCTATTATACTTCATCAATAGACACATAATAACCTATATATTTTCAAGCAATGCAATGAACATACCTAAGACCGGTGGAGCTGGCCTTGCACTATCTATTTGGCCCTATTGACGTACTGGGAACACTCCTGAGCCTGATGCTGGTTCGATCCACACCTAAAACACTGTCCTAACCTTCTTCTGCAATCTTTCTGAACATGTCCCTTCTTCCTGCAATAGTGACATGTTGGCAGCTCTCTATGCGGATATGGCACAATCCTCTGTTGCGTCTGCACTCCTGGATGTCGGATCGGTCCTCCTGCTCCCGGTCGTGCCTGAGCTGGTGTAGCTACACTGGAATGCCTCGATCCTCTGCTAATAGCCTCTTGGATCCTAGCCTCTGACAGAACCTTCTCGTAAGAGATCCTCGCCTGAGTGGTAGTGTACCTCTGTAGCTTATACGTTAGACCATGATGGAATCTCCTGGCGTTCTCTAGATCTGCCATCAAGATATGTCTCAAAGTCTCGGTCTGATGCCACTGCGCCGGCATCATCATCTGAAAGAACTGCATCATCTGGGGCTGTCCCTCCGGTGGTGGCATCTGAGGTAGAAA
The DNA here is from genome assembly GCA_036927795.1 of Iris macrosiphon. Taxonomy (NCBI): domain Eukaryota; kingdom Viridiplantae; phylum Streptophyta; class Magnoliopsida; order Asparagales; family Iridaceae; genus Iris; species Iris macrosiphon. The sequence continues at coordinate 172,849,376 of JAYESA010000011.1, read as the reverse complement.
CGGTGGAGGTGGTGGTAGTGGTACCTCCGGCTGCCTCATCGGCGTCTCCTCGGATGTAGGCCTCTCGAACTGCGACATCGGAGTGGCCCTCGAGGTCTGCCCCTCGAAGTGCTGCGTCGGGATCATCTACGATGTCTGGCCCTCAGGCTGCTGCGTCCCTTCATCGGGAGAGATCTGATGCCAGTGTACCACCGGGGCCTGGGGGATCACCGGTGCCTGTGGTTGAGGATGCTCTCCGGGTGGTACCTGGGACGTCTCCTCCCTCGGTGCGGTGGTGGATGGCACTACGGTACCGCATGCCTCACGGTCGCTACGCAAGTTCATCTTGCTGTAAAAGATAGAACTTCATTTAAAAGAGTACGAAATCAAGCAGGATGCAGTTATTCGAATAATTAGATACGAAAGAGGTTCAAAGGCGATGATCAAGGTGGATGAGATCTAAAAATTTCTATCCTATTGCAGGCTCCCTGGGCATGTTACCATACCACAAGCGATAAACATGATGTTACTGACCTGCATGGACCACCACTAAAACTATGTCATGCCCCAGTTTCAAAATATATGGAACCAGGCCACGTGACATTGGCCAGCTGACACGTCTCCGAGAATATCCTAATTTAATGGATACTAGCGAAGCGTGCTACGCTGTCCTAAATCTAACAAGTCTAATATCAACAACAGGCAGTGTCTAATCTCATCCACAAATAACAAGTAAAATACTGAAATGAAAGACTGGAATATAAGAACATAGTCGAATGACATAGTACAACTAAAATATGTCCGGCGGGAACAAACCCACTACAAATGATGGAAATAAAGTACTGAAGTCTAAAATAAGAGTGACTAAAACAACTGCTAACTAGATAAGGAGCTCCAGTCATAGGCGGAAGGCTACCAAGATGATCAGGGGTACTCCGATGGTAAAACCTCAAACTTCTCGTCAAGAGCAAACCTCATCTCCACACCTGGCCCGAACACTATGGGGTAATAGGCCTCGCCTAGATCTGGAAGATAACCAGGTCCTCAGAGAGACGTAACAAGATACAAAATGCATACCAGATATAGTACTGAATAAAATAAAAGAGGGTGCGCTAACCATCTAAGTGAATGCAATGTAAGGACAACCTCGGAACGTATAGGTAGGTGTAGGCATAACGTCCAACGTCCTCTAGAGTATGGTATCTGCAACGTCCATCATTTCGAAGAATGAGGTATCTGTATATATATAACGTCCAACACTCTAAGGGACGTGGTATCTGCAATGATATATACATCCGTACCACTCCGAAGAGTGGGGTATCTGAATAAAAGAAATCATCGGATCCGTGGCTCCTCTGGATACTACGGAGTCCGATGGGTGTATCCTATACGTCTATCAGTTGTCCTCTCCGCCCAATGTAGATACGCAAGTCGAATACACGACGTGAGTGTCCCGTATCTATATGCCAAGTCTCATCTAACTATATTATTCTAGAATACATGCTAGTCCGTGATGCATGTCGTACATACCGATAGCGAATCGGGTACGCAGACCCGCATCCCAATATGAATATACCATCGTGATACGTGTAAGTGTCACGGTCTAGGAAGATATCAAAATATCCTCACAGTAGAAGGTGAGTCAGCTAGCAGCTAGGTCAAGTGCACTACTCATCGACGCATTGTCGACTGCACCCGAGTCAATCTCGGACGCGCACAGTTTTATGTATCTTTGCAATATTTATTATTTAATTTTAAGCAGTAATCCAGCAAGGTATACTTGCCTGTCTTGGGTAGCTGCAAAATCTAAAGTCCTGCTCCTGATGCCTCGGCGGTACTGTCCAGCAGTCCTATATATGATATAGTAATGACAATATTAGTCGCTACAATAGCACGACTAAAACAAACTGCTTGTATCTACAGGTGACACAGGGTCTGGACTATATATATATATATAGCTATTACAAATATATATATATATATATACACTAAATCATAATTACATATATTAAGATAATATGTATGTTTAATAGTACAAAAATAGTACTTATGTATTATTTAGAAATACACTAATAATTATGTTTATATATAATTATATTCAATAATATACATAAACACATAATGCCATATTTATAACTTAATACATAGACCCAAAATTATCATATATTCATATAAATAAGTACACAACATAAAATACATATACAATTACATATTTTCATTTTATATTCTAATATTTTTAAATACACAATATATGTACACATTTATACACAAAATATGAAATGTATATTAAAATATATATACATACATATATATATATATATCTATATATATATATATATATATATATATACACACACACACATATACATACTAGATGTTTAATACGTATAAGTATTTAATATATAATATTATATTACATATAATATACTTAATCCCAGAAAATATATTTAAACACAATACATATTATATATTTAATATTCTTCATATAATAAAAATATACATACATACATACATACATACATACATACATACATATGTATAAGTTTTTAATACGAATATATAATATGAAAATAGTATTATATTACATATATAATACTAAATCACAGAAAAACATATTTAAACTATGATTTATTAAATATATACTATTCTCGTATATTACAATATACATACATACATACATACATATATATATATATATATACATACATATATACGAAATATGTATTTTAGTGCATAGATAGGTATTTATAAATAATATAAGTATATTATTAGTGTATCATATATTTATATTTACTGATATATATAAAGTATACAAGGAAATACAGCAGGTATATATATTTATACAGGGTATTTATATAATACAGAAAATACGTATTAAATACAGAAAATATGGAAACTATATACATCACCCTTGCAACCTAAAATACATGTATAAATACTAACATTTATACACAAAATATCATACCTAAATGATGCTCAGGTCGAGGGGGTCCCGGTGGCTGGCCGTCGACGGTGGGGGTGGCCGGACGGAGCTCCGGCGAAGCTCGGGAGGTTCGGCTACAGCAGCAACGGTTTGGACGCGGGGGTGCTGCGGGGGCTATTGCGGTCTGCTCAGGCGTTGGCCGGTGGCGAAACTCGACGGGGAGGAGGGTGGTTGGCCGGGGAAGGGGTCGACGAAGTTTGGCGGCCGGTGGTTCAGCGGTGGCGGAGTGGGGAGTCTTCGGGTGGTCGGCTGTCAGTATGGGGAGGAGTGGCCCGGGTTGAGGACGGTGGGGAGTGAGGCGGCTGTGGGCGGAGCCGTGGTCGTGGACGGTGGTGGTAGGTAGGGGGGAGGTCGGCGAAGGGATCTGGATCGGTGCGGGGGTCGCCGGACGCGGTGGCTGGCCGGGAGGAGGCGGCGGGTGGCTCGGGCAGGGGTAGGCTATGTGTGGGGGAGTTTAGTGAGAATGGGGTTTTGCTTGGGTTTTCTTGGGTTCTGTGTAATTAATGAGGTGTAACTAGGTGTATAAGTAGGAGAGAGAGTGGGGGAGGGCTGCCTAGGGATTAAGGCCGGCTACTAGAAAATTTTGGAGAGTTGGGGATGTCCATCATGATGAGGGAAGGGCTAGGAATTTAGCAATTTGAATGAAGGGCCATGATGTGCCCTCCATAAAGGGGTGCAAGTACACTAGAAATGGGGAGAATACATGGTGAACGATTAGGGAATGAAATTCCTTTCTCCATGTGATTTGGGCCAATGAGAGGGGGGCATCTCATTGCAATTTTATAAAAAGGCCCCTGAACAATTTGGTATTTGCACAAATTCTAAAATTAGGGATTTGATGTAAACAAACACCATATTTGGTATTCTTCATTGGGCTAGGATGGTGTATGGTGTTTTGTATGAGGCTTGTGGGTGTGGGTGTGGATTTGGGTTGGAGTTGGATCTAATTCAATTGAGGTTAGGTCACCACATTAATTAATTCATAATTAATGTATCGGGTGTCTCTAATTTAATTTAATAAAAATCGGGGTTTAAATTGGGTTGGACAAGGGTCATTAGTGTGGTAGGCTCAGTGTACAATAATGTCATGATCTGGGTTGGTCAAATCGGATCGAGATTGGGTCTGAATTTCGATTGGAACGGACAACGAACGTAATTTCGCAATTTATTTAAATTGCGTACGGACGTTTGTAACGACTTTTGTGCGACTAAAATCAGGCACGAAAATCAGTATCCGGGGGTTGCTCAAGGTTCATTATGATAGGTTAGTATGTCTAGGCCAAGTATGTGGAATTTGTTTCAGGGTAACAGCTAGGGTAGTGTCCTAAAATAACAAATCACTGCACTGATATAATAATACTATATAATAAAAGTTAATTATTTCTAGTTAACCCTAATTAGGCTATTTAAGTTAATTAAACCTGAATTTCTGGTCGAGGGGGGTTTACAAGTAGAAACTCCCTGCAGCAAATAACATGTTCGACATGACGCCAGCCACCGGCAACCCGAACTCAGCGGCGTAGTAGCTCCATGCGCGAGCACCTTCGAGAAGATTACCGCAATACCCAAAGGAAGCACTAGGAGTACCCAACAGAAGTTGGCTGTACCTGAATTGATGAGCAAACCGGCTAGGGAGATAGGGCTCCAGATAGATGTTAACTCAATTTTAATACACCAAATGGGAAGGACGGATATCAAGGAGCCAGCAGTAAAGTTTTGCCGACAGCGGGTGATCAGCAGACCCACTGTCTTAATGAATAACACTCCTTTCTCCCTCAGTAAATTTAGGGATAGTTCTAAAGAACGTCCAACCATTCAGATAAGTAATCTCCTTCCTACAAGAAGGCACATCCTCTCACTTCCACTTCATCCCCCGGTAACGGCAGATAACAACATCCCCTCCAACATTCCCTCCTAGGTGTCAGGGCGCATTAAGGACCGATTGTGCAGTAAAAGCCAACCCATCAAGTAGTGATAGGGTAACTCCACCCTATTGAACTCTCCAAACCCTTTGTGTTACTTTATCTTGGAGGCAAAACGTCGGAGGCCGCGGTGGATGCAGCAGACCATCGCAGGTATTAACTCAAGAGGGGGGCAAAAAGCTAGTCGCACTGCCGGGAGAATAAGATTACGAGTGATTCTCTCAATCGAGCCTGAAACCCCTACGAACACATAGATGCGTAGCAATATCATCAAGTATCCCGCTAGCAGCACCATCTCAGATAGCTCATGGGTATCCATAAAGAAGTAACTCAACTCCTTACTCTCGACAGACGGGTCGCGAGCGATAGAAGCTTCTCGATATTGCTGGATCAAAATCATGATAGCCTCTTGGGATTGCGGCCCACGGACATAAACTTCGTCAGACTCGGGCTCCTCCGGGAAAAGATAGTGCACCCAGATAGTAATATAAGAGATGTCCCCTTCGGACGACTTCTTATTTTTATACATTCGCTGGCAAATACTATGATGTCACATTAGCTCCACGTATACTGCCACGAGCTCCGGATCCTTCTTTTCATGGTCCCCCAGTTTTTCGTTACTCGGGGCATATTCCTCGTAAGGTACTTCGCCCCAGGGATGCTTCAACACCGAATGCATCTAATGCAAAGCAAACCCCATCTCACCATCGGACGTAAAAAAAAGTCCCCGTATGGCAGTTGTACATCTCCATCAAAGTGATAAAGAGGCAAAAATTCATCTCCAGGCTATAACATGTGCCCCTCATAGCATGAAAGAGATTGGTGTCATGTAGTTCCCCCTCATAGAGCTTCAGCACCCATCGGGTCAGCCGACACCACGAGGGACTGTAATGGGCCCAGCCAAGAGTCCTTAATTGACTAGAAGGATAACTCATTTTCTTGGTGGAGTAACATTTCTGTAGCATAAGAATCAAGGTTTAGCCCCAAGTCGCTCCTAACAACCCCCGGTGCCAACCCGAGAGAAGAGTAGGAAGGTGACTCCTTATAAAAAGAGAAAGTCCCCTTGCCCAGATTTGGTCCGTGCCGGATGTTACCAAAAAGGGCCCCCCGTTGCTCAGGCATCAAGTTCTAGCCCATCGCCCTCTGGCTCATTACAACGGGAAAGTCTGCCAGAGGAATATAACGCTCTAAAGAGGGAAGCGACATCGGCGATAGCGGAAGCCTTCCCCCTTCATGTGCTCTTCTTCTTTGGGACTGAAGCCTCGGTAGCGAGGCCCTTGCACTTGGCAGCCATGGAAGAAGAAGAAGCTCGAGGAGCCATAGCAATGGTTGGCAAAGATTATAAGAAAAATTGCAACAATAGAGGAAGAAAATTAGCAAATAGTCTATCTCTTTCTCGACTTCTCCTCTTTTATAGCTCGAACCACCTCGATCCACATGGAAACCAAGGATAAGAATGGCGCTCGAATTCTCGATCCGCTATCACCCAGGAGTGAACCGTCGCCTCGGGATCTGCATCATGAGATGGCTCAAAATCCTAAGAAATCTTCCTAAGGATCGAATCGAATCCTGCAGTTAATGCAGAAGTGACAGCCTAGAGGCACTCAGTTATATGGCCCGCAACCAATCGGTCCCAATGTCCATGTGACACAATATCCATGCGACCAAAATTATTTTTTCCTCCATGCTTCTTATTCAAAGTATTTCAAACTTGTCAGTTTGAAAACTTTGGAGGGGATCTTGTAGAAGCATGGAAAATATGCATCCATGCGTCCAACCGCCATGCGCCCCAAAGTAAAGCTCAGAAGGGATCAGGCCGCAGAGTTACCCTGTGGCCCAGAAAGACGACATCTATGTATCCCAATCAACCGAAGCAACTTTGGCCGCAGATGGACCTGACACATCATTCTTGCAATAGGAACGTCTCTGACACAGAATCCTGACAAAAATTTTTTTTTGAATGCCTCAAAAGATGTGAACACAATAAACGACAAAAGTCTGACGTCAGCACATAACTTTACTCTCGATGGATGTGAAGTACCACGTGTATAGCACAACTGGCCTCAGGCATCCCAGGTTCCATGCGATCACATGCATCTCTTGTCCCATGCGTCCCAGACTCCATGCGGCTCTATGCGTCTTTGGCCCCATGCGTCCCAGACTCCAGACCGTCCCATGCGTCTCTGGCCCCATGCGTCTTTGGCCCTATGCATCCCAGGTTCCATGCTATCCTATGCATCTCTGGCCCCATGCGTTCCAGGCTCTAGGCGGCTCCATGTATCTCTAGCCCCATGCGTCCCAGAATCCATGCAGCTCCATGCGTCTCTGGCCACATGTACTTCAGACTCCATGAATTTTAAATCTTGCTGTTATGACCAGAGTGACTCTCTCCAACCAAGTGCGGACTATGTGTCAAGCTGACCAAGTCATGCCCACAAAGAAAAAGAACCACCCAGATATTCAATAATAGAAGATCCCAACAAACGCTCACATGAAAGCCTGGCCCACTCATGGTTATAGCTGTATCCTATTAGGGAGGCACACGTGGTACCCTTTAGTATCCATGCGGCCCAACATATGCGTGCCCAATGATGACTATATATACTCGGGTGGCATGCCCAAAAAGTGGACAAACATAGAGGGGTCGCCTAACACAGAAATAGAGCATACCGAGACGAGCAAAGAGAGAACGTAGGCTTCCTTACCCTGCATTGGATCGTCAATAGAGTAAAGGAGCAGCCACATTGCTCTTTGTCCATCGTTACACACCAGATCAAAATATTATACTTAGATAATTCTGTTTAGGATTCTTTGTACTCTTTTTTTGTTCCTTAAATACAAAGTTTGTAAGAACTCATTTAATGACAAATAGTAGTAACATGCTAATCCTATAAAACTACGCACCTATGAAACTGTACTAGGTACTGGCCTACTCTCAATAGCCTCCACCTTCTTGGGATCCACCTCTACGCCTCCAACGGAAATGATATGACCCAAGAATCAAATACAATCTAGCCAAAAATTGTACTTGTTGAACCTCATAAATAGCTGATGCTCTCAAAGAGTCTGAAGTACTATGCGATGGTGCCACTCATGCTCTGCCTCAGTCCAACTATAGACCAGGATATCATCTAAAAATACTAGCATAAACTGGTCTAAGTAAGGCATAAATATGCTATTCATGAGATCCATGAATATCGCTAGCGCATTGGTTGCTCCAAATGGCATAACAAGAAACTCTCATTGGCCATATTTAGATCTAAATGCTGTCTTGGGTATATCCTGCTCTCTGACTCTGATCTGATGATACCCAGACCCCAAGTCAATCTTAGAAAATATAGTTGTCCCACTGAGCTAATCAAACAAGTCATCTATCCTGGGCAATGGATACCTGTTCTTAATGGTCCCTATATTTTAAGTGCGATAATCAACACATAAAAGCGATGAACCATCCTTTTTTTAACAAGAAGTAATAGGGCTCCCAGAGGTGATCCACTAGCATGAATGAATCCCTTGGTCCTCAACTCCTCTATCATCTGGTACAGAATCTCCAACTCTGATAGTGACATCATATAGACTCTCTCTGAAACTGGCTCCGCCCCTGGAATCAAATTGATGTAGAACTCCACGTCTCAAACTGGTGGGATGCTTGGAAGCTCATCGAAAAATACGTCCGGGAACTTGCAGAAAACTCTGGGGAACTGTACCTCCTCGCCTACTTCCATCCTTAGGATAACTGACGGAGACTCCACCTCGCCTCTAAAAAATGATAACTCCTCCTCGCTTGGGATACAAATAATAACCTTACCAGCATGACAATCTATCGTCGTGTGTCGCACACTCAACCAATCCATTCCTAGGACTAAGTCGTAATCGTCCATAGAAAACTCAATCAATCTAGCAAGAAACTCTCTACTGCACACTACGACTCGACACGAGGCATAAACTCTATCTACTCCTACGAGACCGTTACCAATAAGTATATTCAACCTGTCACTACCACATTTCTGAAATAGAAATATTTTTACCATTTTGCATTATTCATATTATGCATGATATTTATTTATATACATAGTAATTATTATTTATTTAGTGTATGAACTAGACTTGTCATGACAACTTGGACCCATAGTTGGAGACTAGTCACATTAGACTCAATCTAAGTTAACCCTTCGCCTTATTTAGAAATTAGATTGAAACCACATTAGGATTAGAAGCTTCCACTTATTAATTCCTTCATGAAAACCTAATAGGGGTAATTGGGACATTCCACATTGCTTAAAGAAGGAGGAAGAGGGGGTCGACCCTAGTTTTTAGGGAGAAAATTATTTTTCCTCTCATTCTTCATCCTCAAGTAATTCCTAATTAGTGTTCTTCATCAATAGTTTATCCCACCATCAATTCCACCCCAAATTTATCTCAAATTCTCTTATCCTCACCACCTAAGGAGATTAGAAACTAGTGGTTGCAAGGAGCTTTGGATAAGGAGGAGTTAGGTTTGGCGCTCGTGTCCAAATCATGTCCTATTGACTTTTTTATTGAGAAACCATCTCCCAATTGGTAAATTAAGAAATTCCCCTCTCTAATTATTCTATTTAGTATATTAGAGTATTTAGAATGTACCCATGCATTAAGGTTACCCATAGGGAGAAGTTTGAGCTTCTATTGACCCTTATTGAGATTTCTACATTGTGTTTGGTATCCATTTTGGAGAAAATCCGAGAATGGGACACCAAGTATTTGTCATTAGGTTTGGTATACCTAATTAGAGATAGATTGGTCATATGAGGGTATATACGTATTCACAATTGGATACGGGTAGGCCATATCATGATACGGTATGATACAGTGTGATACGGGGCTCTAATTTGGGAATTTTGTGCATATTAGTGTATTTCACACTAATTTCTATTATAGAAAGTTATATTAGCCTTATATAGTTAGATTTGTCATGTATATATAGCAATGGTAGTGTATTGTGGGGTTTGTTATATTGGTTGCTAGTGTATCATAACACTTTAGAGGATATCTTGCCTTTGCCTTCAAGGTGTTTGGTGAAGTATCCATTTAGTATATATGTTAGTACTTATGTATATAATTGTGTAGTGGTATAAATATATATATATATATATATATATATATATATATATATATATATATATATATATATATATATATATATATATATATATATATATATAAAGTATTATAATACATGTGTGAGTGTAGGTGAGGATTTATGTAGTGTGGGCACTTGTGTGTGACTGGATAGGAGTAGAGGTGTAACAACATCAAGTGGTTTAGAGGCAGTGACTATGGTAGCAACAGTTGCTGTTACAGCAATAGCAAGGGGTAAGTGAAAGGTGCAGTACCTCATGGGTGTACGGTGTATAAAACACGGAGGCTCGGGTTGCAAGTTACATTGGTGTATCAGTCGATAGGCAGTATGTGTGCACTCAGTTGAATGCCAGGTGCACTCGAGTATCAAGGCTCGAGTAATTAATGTGTTAAGGGGCTTATAGCAGGAAGGAAGATATGAGTATTCATATATGCATGCATAAATGTCAGTGACAGATACCAGTATGGTATGTTGGATTATGAGTGACACAAGTATCAATATGTGTGTGTGTGTGTGTGTGTGTGTGTGTGTGTGTGTGTGTGACCTAAGAGTAAGTGTCAATGACTAATACAGTGAGTGTTGTGACCATATGATACAAGTATTAGTTAATCTCTGAGAAGTTAATGGGCATTCAGTTGTATGTGGCTTGAGAGCAGCGTTTATGAATGGGGGAGGCTCGAGTATCACCAGCAAATGGGGTTGAGGGTGGTCTGCAAGGACTTATGGGAGAAGATACAGAGTTAGGAGAGGACTAAAAGTATGGGTATGCCCTACCCATGGTTATAGTTGCAACCAAAGCAACTACAATAGATGTTTCAGTACAATGAGAGGTGAGTGTATTTGGGGAGTAATATCTAGTATAGGTGGAGGTAATGCCAGTAAAGGCATATGAGTGTGTGTTCTATGATACATGTGAGTGCAGTATTCAGGTGAGCATAGTCTCTGTTCAGACTGTAGCAGTAAGGATTACCTCAATTACTAGGGACATCAATAGGTTGTAGGATGCAACCTGTATACATGTGTGTACATGTAAGTTTGGAAAGTGTGATTAAGGTTAGAGAGATTGTTAAATGCTAAGTTTTAGAGTTATAAGTTTTAGTCAAGTTATAAATAGTGTTAGTTGAGGTATTAAGATAATAAGTATGTGGGAATATAGTAGTTGAGGTAAGTAGTGGTCAAGGTAATGTTAGATAAGTTGGGGTAATAATATTAGCTTGGGGTTAAGTACCTAGTAAAGGTAATATTGTATTGGGTTAAATTATGGGTGTTGAGGTTAGGTAACACCTAGATAATTAAGTATATGGGTGTATGAGTATACACTACTGTTCATAACTTAGTAGGACCATAAATAGTTGGTATAAGATTAATATTAACTAAGATTACCTAGTATTGACCTAGCAGTAAGAAGTGTGGACTTAGACATGGCCTAGAAATACCATAATTAATTAGTTAATCATGCTTATCCTTTTAATTCACCAATTAACACCATTATTTTATATTTAGGTCTTTGTGACTCTATTTTGGATTTTGATCCTCACACATTGCTCAGGACCACATTCGAGTATATTCTCTAACAGTTTTCTTATTTTGACGATTACTATAATTCTAGTATGTAGTGTTATGCTTGATTTCTGACACAATGGATACACGGGTTAGTATCATAGATATCGTTCATGAGGAATCATGATTGGATCCATTGTACTAACCGGGGATGGGGAAGTATTAGTTGATTATATGATCAAACACCACCTACTTGTGCATAGCTCACCCTCACTACACGAGGGTATAGTCTGACCTTATTACTTGTGCATAGCCCCCCGTATATGATTGACCTGATCCCCTTACCCTTACTTGTGCATAGTCAATCATACCTGATTGACCTGATCCCATACTGTACTTGTGCATAGCCAATCATATATGGTAGAGCCTAAACTGTCTCAAGCCGATCACATAATAACTGATATTTCAAGGCACTTAGTAGTTGTTCATATCTCTATTCCAGTTTACACCTGCTGATACAGTTGTTCCTTGTTTATTTACAGTTCTTTATTACCTGTGAGATGATTATCTGCATACCAGTTTTCTTATTATCCAGTATTTCCTCCATCTTGTATTTCATTGCTTACTGTTTTATAGTCTTAGTTAAATTAATGGAACTGCTATTAGTTTATGTGCTTCACTCCAATCCTGACTGGATAACATTTTTTAGAGGATCTCAAGGCTCTGCCCCACTTATTATTGACCAGAAGTAGACAAGGATTTTACACAGGAGCTTCAGGAGGATCCTATTCCAGTATTGGATCCATTAGTAGAGATTTAGAGTCTAGCATTCATTTTGTAGTTGGACTTTTAGACTTGAGATACTCTGAGTTGTATATTTTATTTGGATACTTATGTGGTTGTTGAGATAGTTAGACTCTAGACTTGTTGATGTTTGATGTATATTTTTTAGACTTCTCTTTTCCTTTATATCATTATCGTGCAATTCCTCTTCCTTATAGAGTTATGTGATTGAGTATTGATATTGTCGTCATATTTATATTTATCTTGTCCTCCTTATGGAGTTGAGATCTTTGACAGGTTATATATTATTGTGAGTTGTGATAAATAGTATTATGACCTAAACAATGTTCTACCATCGATGCTGCGGTGTAGGCTAGACGTATCCATGACTCATGCCCAAATTTTGGGTACGGATCATGACACAACCTTACAGGTAAGGACTCGGACTCCAAGCTAATTCGTTTCATGAATCGAATAGATATAAAAGAGTGTGATGCGCCATAATCAAATAATGCTGAAGCTGAATGCGAATGTAAGAGAATGGGTCCTGTAACCACCTCTCCAACTGCTAATACCTTCTCGTATGACAACCTGAAAGCTTGTCCTTGCCCTCTGGGTGCTGTTCCTCTCTGCTTATCGCCTCTCTGCCTAATCTAAGCCTGGGCCAAAGTATACTACTGTGTCCTCTGCTGCTGGAATGTCTGGAATGGTATAGGTAAAGGCCTTGGGCACTGTTGTTGCTGCTGAAACGGCGTTGGTGCCCTGAACTGCGGAGCTGTTGACTGGACTGATGATGATCCAGCTGGAGCCCTCCGGGGACAAGTACTTAATATGTGTTATTCTCCAACACATACCCAACATAACCGTTGTACCTTGCGGCACTCTCAAAAGACATGTCCTAGCTTCCCACAGTAGGAACACCCAACCGAAGAAGTCTACCTCTGCTGCTGAGGATGAGTCTGAGAAAACTGTTGAACCAAAGTTGCTTTCCTCGGTGATCCGATCGACAAAGCTCGAACTGCCAGAGATGGTGTCGAAGACTGGGTAGAAGATCTCCTTTGAATATGAGGCTTCTTTTGGCCCCCAATCCTGTCGACTATCCTCTGGGAAGTATACTCGTGCCTCCTCACCGCTCTCATCACAGCATCAAAAGTCTGGAGATCATGTTGCTCCACTACCAAGATGATTTCCAAGTGAAGTACCTTTTGGAACCTCCTAGCTCGGTCCAACTCGACCGCCACCAAGGTGGGAGAAAACTGGCTGAGCCTACAGAACTCCATTGCATAGCCGTCGATGGTCCTGGTTATCTGCCTGAGATTGTTAAACCTCTGCTGTAAATCATAGCGCGACATAGCATCATAATACCGGGTCTAAAATCTCTCTAAAAAATTCATCCATAGAATCGACGCCGTCAGTGAAACCTCCTGATCTGCCCACCAATCGTGGGACAAATTTAGCAACTGCTGCCTAACTACTGACACTTGCTCCCTAGCCATAACTTATGTTGTCTCGAGTATGGTCTCAGTATTCTGGAGCCATGCATCAAATTCAATCGCATCCTCAGTACCATAGAAGTACGGGGGATGGAGACGCCTGAAGTTATTCACAAAATTATATATCTGATAACCACCTCGCCCCATTACCGTCTGAACTGACTGAGTGAGAAGGTCACTCTATCGATGATGAGTCACCATTGTTACGCCGCAGTCCCAAAATACGTAGGACTAGGAATACGTAACATGCCAGCTACGCATTCGACCAGACTCTGGTCCGACTCGAATACATATAAGCTGTAATATCATGGTCACTATCTACATAAAATAGTAAATATATATATATGTCCCAATCCACAATGAACAAAATATATCAAGAATGAGCTACATGTGCTGAAGTCGACTGCCCAGTAACACACAAACTCGAATAGACTCGAGAAAGAAATACGAGTCTATAAAAACTAGGCTATATCAGTAGATGAATCAATAATATGAATAAATAAATATATCTCGGGTAGAAATAATATAAGTATCTAGTACCAATGTCCGTATAACAAAGCAACATACATTAGAAACTCCAGGCAGGCTCCACAATGATATATGCTGCAAAACTGGCAAGGGACCAGGTCCTCAGAGGGACGTAACAAAGTACAAGAAATATCATGCTAATGTAACAGTAAAATAATAAGCAATGTGCTCAAGGGTATCTATCATAACCAACTAAGTGAATGCAAGTGAGAGCATCACTAGTACTCAGGTTGAGACCATTATAGGCTCCGTGTCAGGGAGCCCATAGAAGCAAGTAGTATCTCGTAGGGCCAGTAAATGTGCCAAGCTTTGGTACAGAGACTAAAGCACCTCCAATAACATAGTATATATAAACATAATCAGCCTGTAGCATGTGTGTTTCTTCCCACCCAATGTAATATCACATCTCATGTCCACAATGTCTCATGTCCATAACACGCAAGATCATGACATCTGTCTAGTACAACGAGTCATAATGATATCTATATAATATGGAAGTCTTATTTCACGAATCCTGTAAGCCTATACAGAATCACCATGAATAACTCAAGAAAGATTTAGTCACATGAAATAGTATCAAGTGTCCTATGGTCTAATGTACTTGGTAAAGAAAGCACGTAAAAATAGGATCGTGGAATCAACTCTCTAAGTGACGTTACACGACTCTGCGTACGGCGTCGACACCCAAATCTTGTTTGGACGCTAAGCAATATCTCACGGTCCTAGGTTGAACAGGTACATCACAAGAGTATATATATATATATATATATATATATATATATATATATATATATATATATATATATATATATATATATATATATATATATATGAAAAGAAACACAAGCAGATAATATAACAAGATCTACTCCAAGTTTGGCAAGGTACACTTGCCTAGAACTCCAAGTTGATAATATAAAGAACCTGCTCTCAAATCCACACTCGTGCGATCCCAAGAGCCTAAATATATAATATCCTAAAATCAGTCACTATGACACGGTTCACTAAGCATGCACAAGAGTACAACTACTCTACGTCATTAATGATTAGACAATTAGGGTCTAAATTAATCAATGGTACAACTTACACAATGATATAAGTTATTTAGAGTCTAAAATAATTAGGGGTTCTAACTAAGTAGGTTGGCTAAGGTTCACTAGACAAGGACCAAGATAGTGTGTAAACACTAACACAACTAATGCACAAACCTAGCATGACATCTTCTACATTCTAATATAGTGTTTATAAACAATAAAACTAGCTAGCACAAAACCTAGGCAAAGTGTACTACTAGTTGCACAATATTTAATCATGTCTCAACCATGCATTTATTTATATATAAAACCCTAAAAAAACTTATATATTCTGAAATTTAGTGAAAATTGGAGTAAAAATCATATTTTGTAAGTGGTTCCTTGGATTTTAGATCATAGCAAAGTGAATAGGACAATAAGTGCATAAATAACATTCAAGTCTAGATATGAGAAGTAGTAAATGTTCTTGGTGTAATATCACAAAAAATATGAATAGAAAGTTAGTAAAATTTAATAGGGATGTGAATTACATATAAATAGGGTTGATTATATGGAGTTTGAGATCTTAACAAAGTAAAATGAGAAGGCAAAAGAGGACTGTGTACTGCTTGCACAAATCTATCCAAATTTGGACACTTCAGCTCGTAGCTGCTGTCCGGGGATTCAAAACATTTCTCTAAGAGCTTTGGGGCTTTTATAGATTAGAGTAGAGGTAGAGGATGAGGTTAGGGTGGTTGTTGAAGGGGTTTTGGTGCTGGAAGTGGTGGCAACAATGTGTTGAAGTGGTGCTATTGCTGGCGGGTTCAGCAGGGTGTCTTCGATTTGTACGTGGTATTTGGGGGGAGTTGTGGAATAATTTAGGTACTGAGTTATAAGAAAACTTATTAAGGAGAGGTAGTGGAAGGATATTTGGGTGCTGTGGTGGTAGTTTGGAGGCTATGGAGGTGGTGGAGTGGCCTGAGAAGAGGATACACTGAATTCGGATTCAACCTAGACACCTCTGATGGAGGGCTATTTTGAAGAATTTATATTGAGTTTTGATAGAAGTTTTATGAATAGAAATTGATAAGAAATGGAGAGGAAGAAGAATACAAAATTTGAGAGAAAGATACTTACTGTGGAGAGAGATAGGGCCGGATTGGTGGGGGTATTGCTAAATTCGGATTCAGCCTGGGTAGGATTGGGTAGATGGAGGTGTGGAGGGAGATGGAGAAGTAATTTGGAGATGGTTTGTGAAGATAAAATGTAAGAAAGGGAGTTAGGAAGAAGTTTTCTTCAGGTGGTTTGAATGGGGGAGGTGAAGAGAGGGGGTTATGGATATCCTAGTGGGGAGGGGAAGGGTTTGGAGTTACAACTTTTGCTAGTAGGGAGAGGTAGAGTTTAGGGTTATAAATTTTGTTCTAGTGGGGAGGGAAAGATTTGTAGAGGTGAATGATGGATGGAGAAATGAGGGAAAAAATGATATTAAGTGGGGGTTTAAGTCTTTGATGATGAGGAGTTACTAATGAGGTAGGAAAATATCACAAGTTATAACCCCTTCCCTTTCACATTCCACCATAATGACTTAATAAACCCATGGCTGTCCAAAACTAAAATAATATTTAATATGGATGGTAAAACCTAGCTTAGTCAACCTAGGTTAAGTCCAACTACTTTCAGTTGGGTCAGGTTCGGGTCATTGCGGTTTAGTTTGACTAGGTTGGTCCCATTGACTAGGAAATTGGTCATTTGTGACTATTGAGGGTAGGTAGCACATAGAGGTTCAATAGAGTGGGACACATGTATCATGTATATTTAAACCTAGTTTAGATCATGACCATGTATTAGGTCGAAAGAATTATTTGAAATTGGATCTCCAATTTAAATTGGAATGGTCAAAGGCTGCACTATAGGTACTAGAAATTGAGTTTTTGACCCGAATATTTTATATTAAAAATGGAGCAAAAGGAGATATTTTTGAGTGGGATATGATAATCATAAATAAAGGTGGAATCGTCTAGATCATGCATATAATTTTTTTTGGAGATAATGGCTAATGTTGTGCTCCTAAAAATTAAAACTATAAAAAATATTTTTAAAGGATACTTAATCCTAATTAATAATAAAAAAATAATTCTAAATATTATATTAAATTAAAATAACTAATTCCTAGGTGAGGGGGTTTACAACCATGAACCTCGTCAGAACGTCCATCAGTGCTCGAACAACATCTGGCTGTTCTGGCAGAACAAGCTGCACTGGTACTGCTAGTAGATCCGGCTAAACATACTGCTCTGCCTCTGGATCAATCCTCGACTCTGCTCCTGAATGCTGAGGCCGAGCCCTTGGTATCAGCTAACCATCTGGATGCTGATCTGCCATCGTCTGAGTTGGTACGATCTAATCAGAAGGACAAGGAACAGTGGCCCTAAAAGTCAAAGGACAAAAAGATTAAATCAAGGAACATGAGAACAATGATGAAGGTAGATAACATGTCAAGATCAAAGGTATAAGATAGTCCGAAAAGAGATCAAGAAGGAATAATTTGGATTGAAACATCTAATCACTGATAACCCCCACACGTCTGAAAACCAGACCAGTATGGCCCCCCACTAAAACTTTGTCATACCTCAGAACCAGAATACTGGAGAGCGGGGGCTGACAAAGCTATCTACGTATACCAGAGTACTCCAGTACCCCGATATACGGTTATAGCTGTAAATAGACATTGGGGTTACACTTCAAAATATCAATCACCTTAGGTCATGCTGTCCTAGTATCTCAATCACAAGCAGGAATCCACAATATACAAGATATATGATCATCAGAAGCAAGATAGTAATGCATCCCAAACCAAATATATATAGATAATCATGAATCTAGTAATATAAAATAAAGAACTAGTGTCATGCCCCAGTCCCAAAATACCAAGGGACTAGCCACGTGGCAATAGCCAGCAGCATAACTCCAATGGGCAAACCCAATTTAATGGACCCGTTAGAGTACACTTAAGTTATAATATATATAAATAAGGGTCTATAACACCTGTTACAGTTTATATATCTAATCTCATCCACAATAATAATCACAACACAAGGGATAGTCCAGTCACAAGAATAATAAAAATGAAACTATCCATCAACAAGTGCACTATAAGAAATGTCACGGGCAACAATCCGTCGTCAAAATAATGAAAAGAGAAATAAAATCAAGTATATTTGTCTAGTAGTTGTAGAAGCATAAAATACGCTGGGGAAATATACGCGTATTATACAGTCAAAATCTCTAACATACATGAAGTTCGCGTAAAACAGAGCTCCAGGGCTGTGTGGCATAAAATATGACTTTAGAGCTATACGCGTAAAACAGGGCTTCAGAGCTGTCTGGCGTAAAGTAGAGCTTCAGAACTATCCGCGTAAAGCAGTGCTTTAAGGCTGTTCCGCATAAAAGGATGCTTTACCCTCCCACGTAAAGTTTAAAATACGTTTGTTTTTAATGCAGCATAAAGTTATATGAGGAACTCTTTGTATTCCTCGGATAAATTTGTCAGACAAATCAGTGAACCTGACTCCCAACAAAAGTACTGCACGATGATCGAGAGGACGGCTATGATGATGATTTTGTACAGAGACCCAGGTTGTCGTTTAGTGATACAAGTCGTATTTTACGCTCAAGACTGGAGTCTTCTGAATACGTTGTCTCCACGTCAAAAGCTGTTTTCTGCATAGAGCTCGAGGCATATCTCTGCATTTAATGCACGAGATTTGGTTCTATTCTTCAGATTTTTTCATGATTGGGAGAGCTAAAACTGTGACAAATACGCTCACATCACCATCCTAGCATTTTACGCCAACCAGGCTATTTTTAACTATACGAGTACGCCGTATGTTATCTCCTCGAAATAAGCCAACTCGGCCATATTTGCAAAGGTACGTGATAAGGCTATTTAGCCCAGAATACGCTCAAGACCTCAGTCGTGATGGATAATTGGCTATTTTATGCTGGTTATCTATTATTCATGAACCATCAAGTTTTACGCATCACTTTGGCTTTTATGCCAACAAGACAGCTATTTGGCTTTTACGCCAACAAGACAGCTATTTGGCTTTTACGCCAACAAGACAGCTCTTTGGCTTTTACGCCAACAAAACAGTTATTTGGCTTTTACGCCAACCATCTTTACGCAGGGGGGGCAGTTACCTATGTGGCTTGCATGCCGTGATCTTCGCGAAGCAGTTATACGTGTTACCTTATAATGGGACACGTATCATACGCAGATTTAGAAGGTCATTTGAACGTTGGTAGCAGTTATTATAACCGCCGCGTAAAAGATGCAACTTTCTTCACAGTTTGGCTTCTACGCCAACTGGATAGTTGTTGTGACTGATCTCTATAAATAGAGACCCCTGGTCACAGGGCAAAAGATCCGAAAAATCGATCAAGGGGGGATCAAGGATCAAGAGATTAGAGACAGAGAGTGTTGATTAACAACCTTGGCAACGAGAATTCAATCCCACTTGCAACTTTTGAAGCCTCCTCTTCTTCTACAGCACTTCTTTATCATCGTGTGGTCCAAGGGACAAAGTGATCGACCGCAGATCAGACTCCTATAGCAATTATTCCCCAGAATCATTTTTATTGTACTTAACATCCTCGTATAGGATTAATTTTACTCTTTTTCTTGTTTGTAAGCAAAAAAAAGGTTTCGTATAAACCCTCCTCTTCCTTCAATTTGTTTATTCAAACAAAATTGTGACTCTGCTGGGAAAAACTTTCTCATCTGACGAGAAAGCAATTGCTCAACACGATGTTGTATCCATTAGATCGACGAAGAAGACTATGGTCGTCCAGTTCGACCAATCTTCTTATGAAGACATGCTTCGTGCAGGGAGTAGCTCTCCCTCCTCCTCTGTCCAGAACAATAGGAAGCTGCATAAAGTGTGGATGCCTGAGACATCCTCTGCCCTTCCTCCAAGCTCTCACTCTCTGATCAACAAGGCTGTGAGAATACAACCAACACGCCCAGTGCGTAAAAAATTTGTCTCCCATCTGTGACTTGGCAGACAAAACTTCGGACAATGCCTCAGTGCCAATCCAGAAATCTCAGACGTGCTCTGCGCGTAAAACTTTGTCTCCCGTCTGTGACATGGCAGACAAAACTTCTGCCAATGCCTCAGTGCTAATCCAGAAGCCTCAGACATGCCTTGGGCGTAAAAATTTATCTTCCATCTGTGACATGGCAGACAAAACTTCTGGCAATACCTCAGTGCCAATCCAGAAATCTCAGGCGCGCTCTGCGCGTAAAACTTTGTCTCCCGTCTGTGACGTGGCAGACAAAATTTTTGGTAAGGCCTCAGTGCCAATCCGAAAATTTCAAACGCGCCCTGCGAGTAAAATTACATCTCCCGTCTATGATGAGGTAGATGTACCCTTTGTCCACATCAAAGGAAAACAAGTGGCAAATCTTCCAACCTCTAGGATTTTACGCCCACAAGAGAAAAAAAATTCCTACTTTACAGATTACCCGGACTTTCCCTGTATTATGTGAACCTGTGCCAAAATCCAAATTATGCCAGGAGAGGTCTGTCCGCGTAAAGAAGACCCATTTTACGGGAAAATACGCTCCTCTAACGGATGATGGATCATATGCCACTCACATGGGTGGACTACTGTATTCCTATAGCAGAGAAAGGGTTATGGTTCCTAATCTCCACAGGCCTACTGATGTAAAAAAGAAGAATAAGCATTCTTCTTCTCCTGGTAATCTCCCCGATTTGCGTAATTTTTTGATCCAGAAACACAAAGACAGGGGTCAAAATCAAGATTTAGCGCCCCTAACTACCAAACGTGGGGAGATCATGTGAGAAGTAGCGTCAACACCTAATATCGTCATGACATATGGGCCACATAAAAAATCTGTCTTTATTGTTCCACCGACTCGCAACGATCAGCATCAAATAATCTTCGGTCGAATACAGAATAGACCGATTGTACAAGAAGAATCTCATAAGTCTGATGTTAGGAAAATGCAAATCCACAGATATAGCCCACAGGCTTTAAAGATTATGCAAAACATGGGTTATGATTTGAAGTTGAAGCAAGGCCTCAATTATGGAAAATGTAGATGAATACCGTTGCATGGTGATCCTTACTGTCAACAAACTCGTTTTGGGTTAGGGTTTACCGCATCTTTTACAAACTCTAAACCTCCAGAGTCTGATCCTATAAATACCAGAGGCAGGTCCTTCTAAAACTTTTGTGGACAAAAGCAAACAAAAAGAAGAAGGAGAACCAGACGACGACATGTCTGGGGGTAGTCTCCCTCGACAAAATAGAGCAGCATCCAAAGCTGGGTGTAGAATTCCCTCTGAGTCCAAAGATGAAGCAACTATGACCATCCTCTCTGAGGACCGTACGACTCAGGTATCAGAAGCCCGAAAGCCAAAGGGGACTTTCTCCTTCAATGATGATGACATCATTGAGATCTTCAATATATTGATGAAGGAAAACAAACTTCGGCTACCCAACATCAGATACCCTGAAAAGGCTGGCAAAGTCGATGACCCAGAATATTGTCTCTTTCATCGGTACATTCATCACCCCACAAAGGCATGCTATGTACTGAAAAGGAAAATTCAGGAGTTGATCGACGCCAAAGTCATCACTTTGCACTTATAAACGAGAAGACGGTAACTGCAAATTGATCTCACTCTAACGTGACAATTTGCTCCCTCAAGAGGTACCGGATGATGAGTTCCTAAATTCTCCCCAGATGAGCAACCTTCAGGTCTATCCCCACTCAGCAAATCACCCTCCAGTGAATGTTTTGGACATGGGTTCATGTCCAAACTATTTCCCCCCCCCAGCTAAATTTGCCATGTCCAAGTGACCTCTGAATAGATATGTTCAGCAATTTGGCATCCCCAGCAAGTGCCTATTTGCAACATTTTCTCCTTCGTTACAAATTTTTGTAAAGAGCCATCATCCGTATCCAAGAATCCCCGGTACGCAATGGATGATGGATCCTCAAAATCACCCCCAGCGGAGCAATCCTTAAGTCTACTCGCACACTCCCGCAATGACTATTCAAACCAATCTCGTTAGACGCTAGCCATGTTCATATTAGATCTGAGCTATCGTCCCATCAATCTCCCCAGCGGAATAATCCTTTGGTCTATCTTCATGTTTGGATAGACTACATTCAACGAATTATTTCTCAAATGAATTCTTCGAACATTAGTTCACATCCATATTACTTCTTAACTGCTGAGTTTGTCATGTTCATATTACCTCTGAGCAAACCTTCCGAGTTTTGGCTATCGATCACCATGTCCATATTACCTCTGATATCGGTTGTTGTCCCAACTTAACACCCATACCTAACTCTAAGTACGCCAGTGGTGTTAGGTCCACAAAAACTGCTATGTCCATATTATCTCTGACAGGGCTTATCTTAAACTTATTACTTGTACTCTCGTGCACAAGAAGTAATAGGTCCACCAAAAACTCCCCTGTAGGATGCCCGCAATGGAAACGAATTATTCATATCCATATTACCTTTGAACTATCCTCATTTTCCCCAGCAAAGAAAAAATTAGTTCATGTTTATATTACCTCTGGACTACGTCTCCCCACTATCCCCACAGAGTCATATTTTACCGTGTCTATATTACCTTTGTCAGGACTTGTCTCAAACCTATTACTTGCACTAACGTACGCAAAAAAGTAATAGGTCCACAAAAATCCCTCAGCAGGATGTCTTTATTAGCCACAAAACCCATCACTTCAGCCAGAGGGGGGATCTGTAGGTCCACTGCAAAAAAATAAGAGAATAAGTCAGTTTTTCAGTGCGTAAAATGTAAGGTGCTACACTCTTGTAGTATACGCCAAAACTTGACAGCCTGAGTTTTACGCCAGATTGTAAAAAATTGAGTTTTACGCTGGAATTTACATCCAGTGCGTAAAACGCATGGTCTACAGTATACGCCAAAATTGACAGTCTGAGTTTTTACGCCAGACTGCAAAAATATAGAGTTTTACACTGACACATTAGAAATGTGGGCGTATTTGCGCATACACGTACAACGTGTGCGAAGGATTTTATTCCTCTCGAAGTCTTTACCTGTGATGCTTGGTGCACAGCTAGACGGTGGAGCACTTCGTTCAGAATGAGGCTCGCTTGGCCTAGTAGGAGTCGCTCGTGCTTGAGCAGTGGAGCGAGATGAAGAGGCTTTCTTTCCCTTAGCGATGGAGATCTGTTTTGGTGCCATGGCAAAACTGAGATTTTTCAGAAAGAGACGAAGAGTTCTCAGAAAGATACGAAGGGTTTTTCAAAAAGAGGCGAGGGTTTTTCTCTCTCATGACCGAGGCCTATTTATAGAGTTTAAGTGACTCTCCGAATCCTTAACCAAATCCGATTTTTAATAATCGGTTAGGATTTGGGACCACGTCAGCCTATCATTTGAAAAGGAAGACAGATAGTAACGCTGCGTAACGAATCCCTGATTTTACGCTCAGATTTTTACGCACAGAGCAAGGATCTACGATTTTACGCTCAGAAGCTTTTATGCTCAGAAGCTACAGATCTACGATTTTATGCTCAAAAGCTACAGATCTACGATTTTACGCTCAGAAGCTACAGATCTATGATTTTACGCTCAGAAGTTACAGATCTACGATTTTACGCTCAGAAGCTTTACGCTCAGGAGCTACAGATTTATGATTTTACGCGTATCTTAAATTATGCGAAATAAATCAGTCAGCAGAATATGCGTATATATTGATAATCTGGGTTTTATGCTTGAAGAAGCCGGTTACAAGAGTTTACGCAGGAAATGCTCTTCTTATCAGCGTTTTCTCTTCTTTTTTATTTCGAGAAGACTTCATCAGACGAAAGGGCCAAGGAATTCCCTGAAAGTGTCTGTCTTCACTGGAAGAGGACTTTTCTTCCTTGGCCATTGATAGTTCATTCGAAGATTAGCCAGAATCTAGTTCAGGGATGGCCTGTTCGGCGGATATTTCTTGCCTTGTCTCGAGAATCTTTCGAGAAGCCATTTTCGAAGATGATATTCTGAACAGATCTTCTTCATATTTCGAAGGAGAAAGAACAGTTCAGAATTTTATGTGACTCCTCGTCAAAAATAACATGACAATTAGATCTTCAAGACAATTTAAATGCTAAAGAAATTTTTACGCATCTTCCTCTACGCGGAAAAGTTGGAACGTGACTGGAGGCATATTTGTCAGAGTCAGCATAAAAATTACTCAAGTATATTGAAGTAGCGTATTATCAGACTTCCTCACAGCAATATGGCAGATCAATAGTGCGTAAAAGAAGACAAGTTTATTAATCATGATTACATATGATGGAAATCCATTTTATAAAAAAAAATTCATTAATATTCAAGATCATGATTACATATAATGGGAATCTAGTATGCTAGGTTCTCGTCTGACGGAGATCTTCATTATTTTTTTCTATAGCACTTCGTCAGCTTTTTCGGCCGGGGGCCAAGAAAATGATTAATGGCGGGAGGATACAGAACTGGGCCTGTATTATTCAAGCCCACCCCCCATACATCATCGACGGCCATGCTTAGATTTGTGTTAGGGATTCAAACACAATATAATACTGGAAGACATGGCCAAGCTGCCCATCAGGGTCCAGCTTCATAATAGGAGAAAATACAGCTAGCAAGATGTGTGGTCTAATGCGACCATTCCTCTCTCTTTGATGAATCGTCATATAAAATTGCTGATTAACTCGAGCAAAGGAAGCTATGATATCCTTCCATGGTCCATCGTTGCAGAGAACATTTGCTCGAAGATGTCTCTTTTTACGGCTCCTTACATGCTGGAAGAGCATAATCTTCTTCTTTCTCAGTTCAGCCCAATGAATCTCAGCAGCCATCTTGGTGGTGAAGGGAGTATGGAAAAACAAGTTCACTTGCTTGCCCTTATATAGGAAGAAAAGAACATATGAAATCCCAACAACTCCTTCAAAATCGTCAAAAAATTAGCCTCGAAGAACGAGTCAAATTTGACCATTTTATGCTTCATTCAAAGTATTTCAAATTACGAGAAATTTAAAAACTTTGAAGGGGGTCTTGTAGAAGCATGAAATATGCTGGGGAATTGTACGCGTATTATATAGTCAAAATCCCCAACATACATGAAGTCCGTGTAAAATAGAGCTTCAGGACTGTGTGGCATAAAATATGACTTCAGAGCTATACACGTAAAATAGGGCTTCAGAGCTATCTGGCGTAAAATAGAGCTTCAGAACTGTCCGCGTAAAGCAGTGCTTCAAGGCTGTTCCGCGTAAAAGGTTGCTTTACCCTCCCGCGTAAAGTTTAAAATATGTTTGTTTTTAATGCAGTGTAAAGTTGTACGAGAAACTCTTCGTATTCCTCGGATGAATTTGTCAGGCAAATCAGTGAACCTGACTCCCGATAAAAGTATTGCACGATGATCGAGAGGACGGCTGTGATGATGATTTTGCACAGAGACCTAGGTTGTCGTTTAGTGATACAAGTCGTATTTTATGCTCAAGACTGGAGCCTTCCGAATACGCTGCCGCCACGTCAAAAGCTATTTTCTGCACAGAGCTCGAGGCATATCTCTGCATTTAATGCACGAGATTTGGTTCTATTCTTCAGATTTTGTCATGACTGGGAGAGCTAAAACTGTGACTATTACGCTCACTTCACCATCCTAGCATTTTACACGAACCAGGCTATTTTCAACTATAGGAGTACACCGTATGCTATCTCCTCGAAATACGCCAACTCGGCCATATTTGCAAAGGTACGTGATAAGGCTATTTAGCCCAGAATACGCTCAAGACCTCAGTTGTGATGGATAATTGGCTATTTTATGCTGGTTATCTATTATTCATGAACCATCAAGTTTTACGCAGCTTTTTGGCTTTTACGCCAACAAGACAGCTATTTGGCTTTTACGCCAACAAGACAGCTATTTGGCTTTTACGCCAACAAGACAGTTATTTGGCTTTTATGCCAACAAGACAGCTATTTGGCTTTTACGCCAACAAGACAGCTATTTGGCTTTTACGCCAACAAGACAGCTCTTTGGCTTTTACGCCAACAAGACAGCTCTTTGGCTTTTACGCCAACAAAACAGTTATTTGGCTTTTACGCCAACCATCTTTACGCAGGGGGGCAGTTACCTATGTGGCTTGCATGCCGTGATCTTCGAGAAGCATTTATACATGTTACCTTATAATGGGACACGTGTCATACGCAGATTTAGAAGGTCATTTGAACGTGGGTAGCAGTTATTATAACCGTCGCGTAAAAGATGCAACTTTCTTCACAGTTTGGCTTCTACGCCAACTGGATAGTTGTTGTGACTGATCTCTATAAATAGAGACCCTTGGTCACAGGGCAAAAGATCCGAAAAATCGATCAAGGGGGGATCAAGGATCAAGATATTAGAGACAGAGAGTACAGACAAAGAGTGTTGATTAACAACCTTGGCAACGAGAATTCAATCCCACTTGCAACTTTTGAAGCCTCCTCTTCTTCGACAGCACTTCTTCATCATCGTGTGGTCCAAGGGACAAAGTGATCGACCGCAGATCAGACTCCTATAGCAATTATTTTCCAGAATCATTTTTATTGTACTTAACATCCTCGTATAGGATTAATTATACTTTTTTTTCTTGTTTGTAAGCAAAAGAAAGGGTTCGTATAAACCCTCTTCTTCCTTCAATTTGTTTATTCAAACTGTAGTCACTAAGCCAAGTCCAATGTCTAAAGAACACTAAGCATAAATAAATAGAGAAATAATTATGTGCTCAAGAGAAGTCCTCCGGCACAACCTCGTCCTCTGGTGCAATTACTGCTCCAATGTCAGCTCTTGTCCCGTAAACCTCGGGATTGCTCTCCTCGTCTATACCTGAGAACATTATCCGGATCCAGGTCCTTAGGGGACATAGAAAGGTACAATAAATACTCAAGCCAATGTAACAGTAAATAATAAACAGTATGCTCAGGGTACCTATCATAACCAACTAAGTGAATACAATTGAGAACGTACTCGTCCGCTAAACCACCGGGGTCAGTAGGTCCCATAGACACGACAATATCACGTAGTAGTAGTAGTAGTAGTAGTAGTAGTAGTAGTAGTAGTAGTAGTAGTAGTAGTAGTAGGTACGTACATGTCCGGTCACGGTACCAGCAATAATATAGGACCCAAAGCGCAAGCAATGGTAGCACGTATTATGTGGTAGCCCAACGGTACGGTAGATTCTCCCCGATCCCCATGTATCTCGTATCTCATATCCATAACACGTATGACAAGTACTAACTATGTCTCGAGTCAAGAAAGTGGATTCAATCAAGTCAACTAATCACATATCACGAGTCCTGTCCTAACACAGAAGTCAGAATCCTCGAATATCTCAAGTAAGGCTTCTGTACATGAGGGTCGTGTACAGTGTCCTAAGGTATATCGTGCAAGAGCTGCACGTATAGGGTATACAATGACAATATAGTCTAACGATACTCGGTTCTGCGTACGAAAGTTGACACCCGAATACACTTTGGATGATAAGTATCATAACGGTACTAGATTCATAACAAGTACAAGCAAAGAGCTAGAAATAAAATTAATAACTAGTAGTAGCAATAATCACATAATACTGGAACAAAGGCAAGGTACACTTGCCTGTTGCCTACTTGCGATACCGTCTGACTGGTGTCCTCAACCGGAGATGCAACTGATCCAAGTTATCATATTATAATATATTCTAATTAATAAACCATCTAATGTAATTAACATAAAAAGAATAAGATTGTTTGTACGATATCAACTAGTATGGTGACGTTCATGCCAACAATCCAACAGTTACGTGTCATTGGCCAACGTGCCAATAACCACGTACCATGGTACTATCTACTACGTTGTAAGGGTCTCGTTTATTGTGTTTTCTTACGTACATATAGGCACCTACATGAGTTCTGACACGCGTAATCCTATATATACGCAGATACGACACGATGTTTAGAAACTCACAATAATTCTAAACTATACCTCAAACATGCATGCCGAATCTCAAACACGCATGTAGACATCCATTAATACTGAATTAATTCTTGAATATATATTTATTTAATAAAAAATACCAAAATAACCGTCGTTGCATGCACAAAGTTCTGTCGTACGTCGACTAGGTGTTCTAGCAACTTAACGACTAGTTTGTGCATGCACGGTTGCCATCTTTCACAAAACTTATTTAATATATAAAAATATATCCAATTATATTATGAAATTAAATATTTAATTTCTGGAAATTTACCTTTTAATATTAAAATATCATCAAACAATAATACAAATTTAATATGATCACGACATTGTCAAGCATTGGTTTTGCACATCAAATTAGGGTCTCTGATGCATGGGGGTATCATCATTTATTATATATCAGGTTTATGGGTTGATACAAGGGTTCACATGGAAAAATAATTATTAAAAAGAATTTATAAAACTTGATCGTGATTACGGCGGAGCTTCTTCTTGTGACACGGACCTTTTGGTGCGTCAAACGTACTCCAAACTCCATGAAACTTAAGGGGACTCTTGGGGGCTTCAAATATGATGTAAATCTAGTATTTTGAGGGGTTTTGAGGGATGTAAGGGGGTCAAAACTGTTGTTGCAACCAGCAGTGTTGTTTCAGCCTATAGGGAGACCGATCTCTCCTATGTGCGTTGGCGACTTGTGGGGGCTGAAGTGGGTGATGGCACATCTGATACCACTGTATAGGTGTGGGGATAATAGAATCAGTGAGAAAAAAATTCACATGTTATGTGAGATTAAGTATTTGTAACTTGAGTTGCCTATTACTGATATGTGAAGGGTGTGTGTAACCTCCGTATCCTGAAATTTTAGCTTAAATGTTGTCATTAGGTTAATTTGGGGCTATTTGATTTTTTTCCACAATTTTTGGTTAATTAAAAACTAGTAACAATAATTTTCTACGACTTCCAAGAATTTATTGTAGTGTCAAATATAATTAAAAATATTTAAAACTTTTATTTTATGTTCTAAATAATAAAATATATTTTCTAGAATTTTTTGAAATTTTTTTGATTATTTTTAGCATTTATTTTGAGTTAATTAAGAAAAACTGAATTAAAAACTAATTTCTGAAAAAGAAAATCCAAAACGTAATTAATTCTGCTCAGTCAGCAAACAAGGGGCCCACCTGTCAGCCTCCTGTAGCGAACAGTGCGGGGCCCGCCTGTCAACGACCGCGGGTGAAGCCGAGCCGAGTCAGAGTTCGACTCGGACTCAGCTGAGCCGAGCCGCGTGGATCCACGACCGTTCGATCTGAATGGGGAGCAGCGGATGGCTGCCATGTGGCGCACTCTGAGCCGCGGCTGCTCTCTCTCTCCTCTATATATATATAATAGTTTAAGTTATTTTCTAGGGTTTTTCTTGAGCCAATTTTTGAAGAATTGCCATCTAGGGTTCCTTCATTTTCCAGAAACCATTGCGCATAGCTCCGGACTCCAAACGAGGCCTAGTTTCTTGAGTTAGAAAGATATTGAGGTTAGATTTCTGATTATATAATTTGTTTTTCGAAATTATGAGTATTAAATTATGGAAAATTCGTAGAGCACAGCATGTCCGAAAATAGATGTGTTTCGATGTTTTTGCGATTCCGGGAGAATCAGGAATCAGAATCATGAACCGTTTGAAGTTTCGGGAAGCTAATGTTGAGATAATTGACATATGTTTTTTCCAGAATTTAATTCGAAGTATTTACATATTGTTAATTCTGTAGAACTTCTAGGTTAGAATTTAACCATCGGTGCACGATACGAAACTTGTATGTGCCATAATTCCCAAACGAATTTGAATTCGGATGAGCTGTAAATTCTAGCATATTTTTGATGCTAAAATCTACAGGAAATCATGCATGAAAGTTGAGTTTATGTTGGTTGACTTTTCGGTCAATAGATCGCCTCGATTTGCGTGCCATGAGTCTCGAGTCGATAAAATTCAGTTCATTTGGACAAAATTTAGGCATTAACCTAAAAATCAGAATAATAAGATTAAAATAGGATTTTAGAGTAATTATTCCATAATTAAATAAATTAAAATAAATTATCTTTTGACATGGTAAAATTGTAATACATAGGCTATTTGGACTGTGACTTGGACTCTGATTCATACCAGCAGCAGGACCCCAGACGAGTACATTCTCTGACAGTTTTCATTATATTGATTATCTCTATAATTTTTGTTGTATAGCGTACATGACTCTGACACTGTTCTTTACACGAGTTGGCATCATCGAGACCTGTCACGAGGAGTCGTGATTGGAATCCATCGTGCTAGCTGGGGGAAAATGGAGAAATATTAGTAGCTTATGTCACTACCAGAAAAACTCAAATTAGCGACGTCTAAAAACGTCGCTAAATAACCAAAAATCGTCGCTAATTAGGTTTAGCGACGTAATTAGCGACGTTTCAAAGCAGTCGAAAAATACCAAGTCGCTAAAACAAAAAACGTCGCTAAACGTCGCTATGCCGACGTTTTTTAGCGACTTTAATGTGTCGCTAAATTTAGCAACGTTTTGCGATGCCAAGTCACTAAAAAGCGACGTTTAGAAAAGTCGCTAAACGTCGCTGATTAGCGACATCTATCGCGACGTTACACCGACGTCTTTAATGACCTGGCTATACTGCCATGTCAGCAATTGGCGACGTTTAGCGACGTAATTAGCGACGTCATTAGCGACGTTTTACAGCGTCGCTAAGTAGCGACGTAATTAGCGACGTAATTTAACGTCGCTAAACGTCGCTAAACGTCGCTAATAACGTCGCTAATTTTTAAAAAAATAAAAAATAAAAATAATGTGCAGAAGCAAACATTGGTGATTCCCTGTAGTTTTACATCATCTTCATCATACACACCAACATGATTCAATCTAGTTAACTATATAATCCAATTAAATTAAAGACCACAAGAAGTATCAATCCAATTAAATATGGATAACTATATAATCCAATTAAATTAACTAAAAAATTAAAGACCACAAGAAGCACCATACATCATGTCTATTGTTGAAGTATCAATAATTCATAAATAATAATAAAAATAACTATACTACTACGGATCTGCAGGAGGCTGACCAGCGGCGCGCTTGAAGGATAACAACTCCTCATACTCGTCCCGTAGAATCGACACCGATGTCGATGGAGAAGGCAGTGACGTCGGTGGAGGCCGTGCCCGCTCCAAGTCTGCGAGTCGCTGGTTGTAAGAATCCAGGGTAGATAACAGCCTCGTACTGCTATCACCCATTGAATCCTGCATCCTCGTCAGGTTCTCGCCCATCGATAGCTGTGACGCCTGCATCCTCGTCAGCTTCTCGCCCATCGATAGCTGTGACGCCTGTAGCTCCATGATGTTGCGATCATTGGAGGCTCTAATATCATTTGTCAATTCTCGTAGCTCCGTCATGCTGCGGTCGAGCATATCCAATCGTGCGATGAGCATCGGATCGTCCGCCTGCGGCTGGGACCGGGACTGGTCCTCCATACTTCGCAGCAAGTCGTCACGGAGAGACGCAATCTGATGGTCAACGGCCTCCTGGACTCTGGCCGACGACTGCGAGGGCTGCGACTGCGAGGGGTGTGTGGAATACACAGCTGTCGGGGAGGCCCTAGATGACTGCGTCGCAACCAGGGCGCCATAGGAGCCCGTACCGTAGTACGTACCCCTCTGGAGACCACCAGCTGCGGTCACCCACAGGTCGTCCGCCGACGGAGATGGACCGGGCTGCGACGAAGCACCAGCCTCTCCAGGTGTAGGTGCACAAGCAGTCGCCCGCTCACGAAGCCTAAGATACTCAGCCTAGAAAAGGTTTGAAAACTCAATAATTGTCTAAGTTATATTAAAATAAACACAAAGTAAAGTAATACTTACATAGGTCTGTGAGGCCCTCTCATCAATGAGATTTCCGTCCTTGCGATGGGTGGCCAAGAAGACGGTCACCATGTTTGCATCCTCACCCCTCTGTACCTGTTAAAAATATATTTTTTATTACTAAACTTAAATATTTTTTCCAAGTACCATTTTATGGTACTTGGTACTTACATTAAAATAATATATTTTAAAAGAAAAAACATACCAAACGACGGAAATGTTCCGTCATCGGAATCGAGCCACCACACCACTTGGCAGCATTCTACCTAGCCGCCTTGGCCTTCTTAGACCTTTCCTTGTAGCTCGGATCGTCGAATCTAGCCCTCATCGCAGTCCACTACTCAGGCGTGATCCAACCTTGGATCGATTTTCCAGCACGATCACGAGCCTTCTGGTCATCCAGAGCATCTCGGATAAGCTTGGCGGCAACGGTAGGAAAGAGCCGCTCGATCAACTCGGTCCGGTGCGGAGGATAAAAATACGTTTGCTACAATAAATAATTCATTAAGTTAGCATCACGAATATGCATAAATTAGAGGATTTATTTAATATACTTTTACCTGGAAGTGCGTAAACCAGAACGCCTTTCTCTCCTCCGGAGCCTCAGAGTAGTTGATCCAAGGGCCACCGTAGTTGTTCCTCAGAAATTGGCCCAGGCGTCTCTGAACCGACGATGGACGATATCTATACAGAAATAATAATTTAGATTACTGAAAAAGTCAATATACGATGAATAAAGAGAAACACAAATATATACTAAACCATCTAATTGACTTACTTTGTACCGTCGGCCCAAATCTCTGTCCTCGTCTCCTCCGGTGGTGCGCATGGAGGATCTTGCTGATGCTGGGACAACGTCGGCACGACCTCCTCGACATGCTCATCTGTCTCCATGGTTCCGTCAGCAGGAGGAACGCTGGACGAGGGAGTACTATCATGCCTGGAACTACTCGTCTCAGGAGTGATGCCACGCAACGTCGTCGCAGTCGGAGATGTGACTGATCGATATACTGGAGTACTGGGCGACGATGATCCGGAACCAACAGTAGGCAGTACCGGAGTGGCACCTGTCTACCTCGGGACCTGCCGAATCCTCCGCGTCGTCCTGTCATATCTGATAACAACATATGATGAATATAGAGAAACACAAATATATAATACATTCTACAGTCGAAATGTGATACATATCTCAAAGCATTATACAGTCAAAATATAATACATATATTCGTTAATGTCAACATCTACTTCTACATACAATATTTACAGTCCAAATACAGTTATATTCTACATGGAATATTTTATATTTTTAATCATCTTCAGAAAATTCATCTTGTTCGCCTTCCTCGTCCTGCTCTTCCTCTTCCTCGTCTTCACTTTCATCTACTTCGTCGTCCTCTTCGGATAATTCTACATCTTCTACATTATTACTCGTGTAATGAGTAACTTTCGTTGAGTCCACATCTACAATATTTGTTATAAGAGGTAGATCTTCCTCCTGATAAGCTATTTCGTCAATGTCAAAGGTATTTCTAACTTTAGTCTTGCATACTGCCCACCAATCCGACCTCGCTGTCCCCCGTCTAGGATAAGTTGTGAAGTACACGAGCTGAGCCTGACTTGATAGGACAAATGGTTCGTGGCCTTGATATCTACGCTTGTAGTTTATATCCACAAGGCCATGCTTGTCAATTTTCCAACCTTGATCTTGAATCGGATCGAACCATTCACACCTGAATAGCACGATATTAGCAGGTTCTGGGCCATAATTATATGTCAACTCCACAATCTCTCGTAAGATGCCAAAAAAATCATTGCCCGGATTGACGTCTTTGTAGTTTGTAGATTTGATACACAAACCACTATTTTTCGTGGAATCAAGATCCAGAAAGCTGTCTCTGATAGGAGCATTTGTTGACTTGAACCTGAACCCATTCACACAGAAACTTGGCCATATTTTTACGGCAGTAATTGGTCCCTTGGCTAGAGTCCTAATAGATTCAGTCTCGGGTGATATTAGACGATCGACCTAAATACCAAAGTAGCGATAGTAAGTTATTTGTTTTGCAAGTGCAGAAATAAAAAGTAATTACCAAGCATCTTACATATGCGCTCAACCAAGAAGAAAAATGGCATCTCATATCTTGTTATACTTCTTCGTCTGTTATGTAGGGTCTAACCGACCTCAACTCATCATTATATGTGCTGAAAAATAATGAAGCAACTGCTGATTAGTAGCATAATAGTATCTTATACTATTACATTGAGATGATGTAAACGTGGACGTATTAATTACTTACCCCTCTAGCTTCTCCACTTCATCCTCGTCGCAATTGAGTAATATATACAATTGAGCAGCCCTTAGCTCATCGTCATTCAAATATCTCTTCTTCATTTTTCCCGAGGGCTTTCCGGATGCATTGAATACTTTGAGTATTGTATCATTAGATTCCTGATATGCGTCATCGTTTCTGGGAGCTTTCGTCCTATTAGTAGCAACATGCGGTTTGAAATACGTCGAGCAAAAGTTTGTAATCTCCTCGAGAACATAAGCTTCACAAATAGAGCCTTCAACCCGTGCCTTATTTTTTACCTTTCTCTTTAGGTGATTCAGATGGCGCTCGAAGGGGTACATCCACCGATAACCGACAGGACCACCAACACGTGCCTCATAGGAAAGATGAATTGGCAAATGCTCCATAGAGTCGAAGAATCCAGGAGGAAACACCTTCTCGAGCTTACATAGTGTTACCGCAATGTCCCTCTCTTGCTTTTCTAGACGATCAACGAGCAACTTAGTACAACAAAGATCTCTGAAGAATATGCTCAGCTCTGTCAATGGGTCCCAAACGACCTGCGGTAAGAATTCCCGAAATGCAATCGGAATTAACCTCTCCATGAATACGTGATAATCGTGGCTCTTCATACCTACTAGTTTATTCTCCTTGAGGTCGACGCATCTTTTCAAGTTCGACACGTACCCGTCTGGAAACTTTAGACCCTGAATCCACCTACAAACTCTACCTTTATCCTCTTTATCCAGTGAGAAAACTGACTTAGGTTGCTTTAACTTTCCATTCCCCTCCTCTATCAAATGCAATGCAGGACGTCTACATAGGTCTTCTAAGTCCAACCTCGCCTTCGGATTATCTTTCGTCTTCCCCTTTACATCCATTACAGTATTAATTATGTTATCAAACACATTCTTCTCGATATGCATGACATCAAGGTTATGTCTGATCAGATTGGTGCTCCAATATGGCAGATCCCAGAATATACTCCTCTTCGTCCAGTTATGGGTGTGACCAAATCCGTCACACTTGTACCCCTTAGCAGGCTCTTGGATAGCACTTGGTAAATCTTTTACCTCTTCCCATATCGTGCATCTGGGCCATCTTGGCGGTGGATTGGCCTTCTCCACAACTTCCGCACGAAAAGCAATCCGATTCCTCCGGTACGGATGATCCTTCGGCAAAAATTGTCGATGACAATCGAAGAAGCACGGTTTGCCTCCATGTTTCAAACGGAAAGCCTGAGAACGGTCTATGCAATACGGACATGAGAGGCGACCATGGGTGCTCCATTCCGATAATATTCTATAGGCCGAAAAGTCGTTGATGGTCCACATAAGTGCTGCCCTCATCTGAAAATTCTGCTTTCTAGAAACATCGTACGTGTTGGCACCGACTTCCCACAGCTGATTCAACTCATCTATCAAAGGCTGTAAATACACATCGATGTTCCTCTTCGGATTGTTCGGACCCGGGATAATAACGGTTAGGAACATATACGGAGTCTTCATGCACATCCAAGGCGGTAGATTGTACGGAGTGACGATCACAGGCCAACACGAATACTGGGAGCCCAAAAGTCCGAATGGGGTAAAACTGTCAGAGCAGAGCCCCAATCTGACATTACGCGCTTCCTCGGCAAAATATGGATACTCTCGATCAAAGTGCTTCCATGCTTCTCCATCGGATGGATGATCCAATACTCCTTCGATCTGTTTTCGCCTGTGCCAACTCATGTTTTCTGCAGTCTCCTTAACCATAAACAACCGCTGCAACCGCGGCGTCAAAGGCAAGTAGTGCATCGAATCGGTAGGCTTCCTTGCACCGACAGACTTTCCTCTAACAGTGGCCTTGTAGCGATCAGCACCACAGAATCTGCACGCATCTTCATCCTTGTCGTCTTTGTAGTACAACATGCACCCGTTGCGACATGCATCTATTTTCTCGTATTCCATCCAAAGCGATCTCACCATCCTCTTAGATCGATAGAAGTCTTTAGACAACTTTGTACCCTCGGGCAAGATCTCTATAATCAAATCGAGCAGTCGATTATAGCATTCTTGCGACATGTTAAAATCGGACTTTATGCTCAATAATCTTGTAACCACCTCCAACGGTGAATGATCCTCACAACCAGGATATAGTGGAGTCCTTGCATTCTCAAGCAACTCCATAAACTTTGCAGCATCGGCATTTGGTACCTCCTCAGCTGCATCATAATTGTCCTGATTGAAACTAGGTCCCGCCGCATCATAATTGTCAGGATTGAAACTAGGCCCCGCCGCATCATAAACCATGTTCACCAACCCGTCGTCATAAGCATCATGGTCTTGGACATCCATATACGGCTCCACATAGGGCTCCGAC
Source organism: Iris macrosiphon (assembly GCA_036927795.1). Taxonomy (NCBI): domain Eukaryota; kingdom Viridiplantae; phylum Streptophyta; class Magnoliopsida; order Asparagales; family Iridaceae; genus Iris; species Iris macrosiphon. Next base: position 172,812,444 of record JAYESA010000011.1, on the reverse strand, counting down.
TCTGATGCTAGAGATACAAGTTCTCCGTGCGCGGTCCACTGATAGTAATTCGGCGTAAAGCCCTTCGAGTATAAATGATATGTAACTTCCACTTCAGGATGATATTTCCTGTTGCGACATCTCACACACGAACACTTAATTTTGGTACCGTCCATGTATTGAGGGAACGCCTTTGCGAACTGCAGGAACTGCTGTACACCCTCAATGAATTCATCCCGCATACCGCACATGTCATCAGGATGACGGTTGTACATCCACGAACGATGACGCAGATAGTAATTCATATCCATTTCTAGAAACTTCTACAAAATTGACAGTATGTATCATATAAATCATTACATGCAAAATTAACCGTACTATAAAAATCATAACTGATATAATACATATTTTCATTTATCAAAACTGCAGCTGCCCCCAACCTCATAGTACTATGAACTGCACTATAAGTGTGCAGTCAATACTACAAATAGTGTGTCATACTATAGAACTGCAGCTGCCCCCAACCACACTCCTAGGTCAGTATCCGTTATGGGAAAAGCAATCATGGCATTGCACTAAGGCACCTGGTGCTTGAACATTTTTTGCATCAAAAGTTTCCCAAGTACACGGGCTATTGCTCTATGAAATGGATAACCCCATGCATTGTGGCTGTACTCACTCACATTTACCGACAGATTACTGCACTCCCTTTAGTAAAAAAACCTAACCCCCCAAACTGGCACACTGATACACACATACACTCTTAAGAATTCTGTAATCAAAACTCACCTGGTACCAACAACACCTATTAAGTACTCTAAATTCTATACTTCATATAAACACTCCATCTATACTCATATAAACACTCCATCTATACTCCCAGATCTGGGATACACCTATATGAATGCTCAACCTTCACACCTATTACTTATTCTCTTCAACACATATATTCACTCAAACACCTGACTAATACACCTCTTAAAATCAGTCACCCACTGCTACTTCTTACCTTCTTCCTCAATATTTGATTACCCCTTATCCCGAGCCACACACTCATGTGTGCACTATAGTATCACTATGAATACCCAATCTTCTCTCAGATGTTGGTGTTATATCTGACACTTGCCCTCATGTCCTTCAAATCATACGAGTTCAAACCCCATCTCAAACACATCCAAATCCTGCCTTGCACTAGTTGCTGACTGGCTCAGTAAGTTGCTGCACAAGGATGCAGTATTTACACTGTATTAGGACCCCCTCACACCTGCCTGCAGAAGCTAACAACCAACTACAATGCACCTAAACCTTAATGCACACTATGTTCAGCTGTGCAGTGCCTCCCCAAGTTGCCTGTTCCACATTGGGCTGATGTGCCTCAAGTCTCCCCCTGCTCACTGCTAGTAAGCAGTGCTCACTGCTGCTGTTACCTCTCTCGTTGACTTGGGCCAGTCGGCCCTAACCCTAACCCTAACCCCATGTCAACAAACCTAACCCTAACCCTAACCCTAGGTCCTCATCAGTGTCTGTGTCAGTGTCTGTGTGTGCCGTGTCTATGTATGTGTCAGTGTCTGTGTGTGTGTCGTATTTGTGTCAATGTCACATGTGTCCTGTGAGAGAGAGAGAGAGAGAGAGAGAGAGAGAGAGAGTAGGGTTTACCGGAGTAGTCGCGGTGGAGAGCGGGTCGACGGAGCGCGGGGGGGGGAAGGGGAATTTTTTTTCTTTTCGAAATTTTAGCAGATGGGAAAAAATGAAACCGATCCCTAATTAACCAAATTTTAGCGACGTTTAGCGACGTCCAAGAGAAAATGTCGCTAATTTAAATTTTAGCGACGTCAATGCGTCGCTAAACACGTTGCTAAATATTTTCAATATTAAGGTCGCTATATACATCGCTAAACGTCGCTAAATTAGACATATTAGCGACGTTTAGCGACCTAAACTGAACTTATAGCGACTTATCTTTTAAAATCTTAATAAAAGTCGCTAAACGTCGCTAAATGTTGCCATTTAGCGACGTCTAGCGACGTTTTAATAAGGAGTCGCTAATTTTTATATTATTAGCGACGTTTCTTTTGACGTCGTTAAAATACGTCGCTAAGACCACTTTTTCTAGTAGTGTGTGATCATACCCAAAATTTACATGCATCATAGCTCACCTACACCTCACGTCGGTGCAGCCTGACCCTTACATGCCTCATCACTGTTACATATGGTTAGCCGAACTTGTTGGGGATGATCGCTAATCAATGTAATGAGTCATATAGTCCCAAGTCGATCACATGATATGCTGATGTTTCACACACTTAGTTAGATGATTCTTGACATGCATCTCTAGTATATTGATCTAGCATCTCTACATGTTTAGTTATTGATCTTGTACACACTTACATACTAGTTCATTGTTCTTGCGTGTACTTGTAGTTCTATTCATTGCTAGATGTACATTGATGATGATATGCTCCAGTACTTCATTATTCCAGTATTCCATTTATTCTAGTATTTCTATATTCCAGTATTTCTTGTTGCCAGTATTCCTATCTGTCTTGTATTTCTTTACACTGTGTTATAGTTTTTGTCAATATGCATGGAACTACTGTTAGAGGTGTATTTCGTTCCAATCCTGACTGGATATTTTTTTCCAAACTGTGACATAGAGGACTTGTTTCGACATACTTGGAGATTGGATGTTATTTATTGCAGGTTAGACTATTTATTATTTTTTAGACTTGTCTTGTATTTTATTGCTTGCTTCGATATCTCATCGTGCTCTATTTTCCGTGATTGAGTATTTCCATATTATTTTGTGATATCTGCGTCTCATTATGGAGTTGGATATTCATGTGAGAGTGATAAGATAGTATCATGACCTAGACAGCGTTCTACCACCGATGCTGCGGCGTAGGCTGGACGTACCCACGCTCTCGTGCCCCTATACCGGGTGCGGGTCGTGACAGTGTGAGTTATTAGTGTGGTAATAGTCTAGTGTGATATAAGGTATTGGTGAAGTGGGACTCAAGTCACTAGAGTTGGGGGCTTGGTGAGACCAGGATCGAGGAATATATTCAGAGGTAGGGAGCTTCGTGTATTGCCATAACAACAACTGCAGGAGTTGCACATCAATTAGGACTAGTTGGGGAAGTTCCTGGGGAGTGTTGTGGTTGGTTATGAGTAGGATACAAGTTGTATAAGAGATTATAAGTTGGTTTTAGTGTTAGCGTGTGAATTTTGATGTAGAGTGCAAAGTGTATTGGTGACATGGATTAGTGTGGTGGGATGTGAGTGAGATACTCAAGTCCTAACATAGACATATCTGAGTATATACCAATTAGGGTAGTGTGTAGTTGTATTTATGTTTGGGTGTATCAAGGCTTTAGTGAGTGAGGGTGTGAAAGAGGTATTAGAATATGGTTGAATAACAACTATGGTGTATGATACCAAGTGTATAGGCAGTGGGATATTAACTATAGCTTAGATACCTTATAGTATTAGTATATATAAGTTATATACATAATAATGATAGCTAGTATAGCTAATATCCATAAGGGTTAATCTAGAAATTTAGATATAACCTAGATTAGCTAGTATTGACTAGTATAGACATGTAAATCAACCTAGCAACTAGGAATGGACCTAAAATCAATGTATTGGTCTAGTTTTACTTAATTTGACCTAGTTTGACTAGTATGACCTAGTTTGACGTAAAAATTATATTTTAGCTTATTTAAGCATGTTTATTACTCCAATACACCAAATAACATAGAATCTCATATATAGGTCACTTGGACTCCAGTTCAGACAGATTTGGTATTCATTTCTCTGGACCACATGCGAGTACATTCTCTGATAGTTTTTATTATTTGATAATTACAATAATACAAGTATTTAGAAATATTTTACTTGATTCCGACACAGTGGTTACACGGACTGGTACTATATGGATCCTGTCAGGAGATGTCATCGCATTACCGTGTACTTTGGATACTCCTTCATATGTACTTTATCGTGTGCATCGAGTATTCCTTGTGCTCATGTTTATTCGTGTATATTTGTGTTCTTCGTATACTCATATCATATTCGTGTTCATGATGTGTCGTGATCGGATCCATGAGTACAAGTTGGGGGCGGGAAAAGTGCTAGATAGATATGTGATCAAAATATTAAGCATTGTATTACATCATATAGAGAACAACCAATCATATATCTTACGTATGATGTGTTACTCCGAAGAAAGCAGCCAATCTTAAATGATTGCATTCTTTGTAGACAACAGCCAATCTTAAATGATTCTGTTCCTTGTATACAGCAGCCAATCATACTAATCATATAATTGTGTTATTGATCGTGTTAGTAGATCTTGATAACCCAAGTCGATCATATATCTAACTAGTATTTCAAACACATAGTATAGTTACAGTTCTTCTCTATATTCTAGTTTATTGCCTTTATTCTATTTCATTGTGATCAGCTTATACCATATTGCTCTAGATTATCTGTCTCTTTCTACCATAGTGTGATATTGTACATTGCTTCTCATCTTGTATTACATTATGTATTTCTTTTTATAGTCATTATCAATTAACTTGGAACTGCTATTGGGTTATACTCGCTTCTTCCTGACTTGATATATTTTTAGATGATTGGCTAGAGGTGATGTGTCCCACCTACTATGGGCCACAGGATGGCGAGGCCATAGTGTAAACCCCTTAAATAATTTTTTGGGTAGACTGGGTATGGTGAGAATTTTTGTTTAGCTTTAGGTTGTTTAAGGATTAGAAATTAGGGTTATGTAGACTGGTTCTTTAATTCTAAACTCTTGGTGCATCTGACCGTTGCTACAATAATTGGAATACAATAATAGCCTTTACTTTTCAACAAATCTTTGCACTCTTGACCTGACAAGCCAACCTAGACACTGAATATTTTTTTCACTCACAAACATACTCCCATGTGCTCTACTTTAATTGCACAATTTTCCAGTCACAAAAAATCAATTCTTTAATCCTATGCCTTGTACCTATGTCGTTGCCATCGAATTGGGGACCCAAACTCAATCCATTTTGCCAAACCAATTAAAGGACCCAAGACTAACACCAAGCCTACACCGTCCATGATAATTGTGTCACTCCCAATTGAGACCCCATGTACTCCCATTTTATTTAAGAGCACCTATGACACAATATTTATTTAAATTGGTAAAATCGACTTAACTTAACCCTCACACCCATTCATAAGTCTTATACAAAACACCCAACACCCTCTCCATCCTACAAAATACCAAACACCAATTATTTACATCAAATCCTTACTCTTTCTCCTTCATTTGTAAATATTCAAATATTAGGGACTCAAATGCAAAGAGGTTGCTAAGTGTCACACTATAATTGGTGCAAATCAAATGGAGAAATCCCCAACCACATGTGATCGGTCACCTCACTCTCTCTCTCTCTCTCACCCTTGCATAGTATTATTCCCCCATGTAGAATCATAGCCCTTGATTCAAATCTCTCCCTATTACAACCACCCATTCCTCCTATATTAACACAGACACACCCATCCCCATGTGGCCGGCCCTAAACACAAGGAAACCTAATTTTCCTCACCTCACTCTCTCTCCTCCCCTCCCTTACTCTCAGCCGAAACCTTTCTCCTCTTAATTCTTTATCTTCTCCTCTCCATTCTTCTTCTTCTTTACCTCTATTTCCTTTATCTCCTCCCTCCGGCCATCACCACCTCTTCGACTCCACCACGACCTCACTACCAACAGCCACCTACGTCAACACCTCCACCATGACCTCACCACCAACAGCCACCAACGTCAATACCTCCACCATGACATCACCACCAACAAAATTTCAAAAACCGCATTAATCTATTTTAATTAATTATTTAATAGATTTATTGTAATTATTAGCTAAATGGAAGAAATAAATTTTATGTGATTTTATTTTTAGGTGTTTGTGCAATAGGGAATTTATGGAGCAATTATAAATTTTTTCTTAATTATTTTCATGTAGGAGACCGTGTGGACGAGTGATTGATTTATTGTATGCACCAATATAAAATTCTAGAATTTTCTATATATATATATATATATATATATATATATATATATATATATATATATATATATATATATATAAGGTTTAATTAGATAAGAAATAGAAAGAGAATAAAATAAAAGGGAATAAAAGAAAAAGAAAAAAAAATTAAAATGGTTTAAACCCAAACCCAAAACCTTATATCTGAAACCCTACCCGCGTTCACATATGTAACAGCAGCAGCGGCTGCACTTTTTTTTCCCCCATGCGCTGAGCCGACCCCCCCCCCCCCCCGACCCTTACCTATATATATATATATATATATATATATATATATATATATATATATATTATATATGAATTCACCCCAAAACCCTAAACTCCCTACTCCAATCTTTCTCCACCCCGTGCTGACCCGTCGCCGCCCGGAGCTCCTTCGCCGCCGCCGGAGACTGCACGACCGCCACCCCCGCGCCCCCGCGCGAGCACCGCACGACCGTGCACGAGACAGAGAACACAACGACTTACCTGTGTTCACGCCCTGTTTTTTGTCTCCTCGCTCGACCAAACTCGACCCCGTCTTCACCGGTATGTTCATGACCTATCCCCCTTCCATATCTGTGTATTAGATTATCTCGAACAGCACGTAACCGTAGACGAAAATATCGACCAAGTTGGCAAAAAATGATAACTTTTGGATCGCAGAAAACTGCGGTAACTATCCATGTTCACGGACTCGTATCTCCCACCACAGAGATCCGAATCTAGTTTTTTTTTTTGGTATGCAAAGACCACCTAACATAGTTTAATTTCTGTCATTTATATTATTTTATTTGTTGCTGTATATAGAATTTAATCAGATAAAAAAATCCAGAAAACCTATTTTTTTATAATTTCCAGAAATTGCGATACGGAGTGCGCCCCGTCATGTACCAAGTGTACCAAAAGGTGTGCACAATATACCTAGATGTGTGGGCTTTCGTAAAAACTGATTTGGACGCGTGTGCGAGTCGAAATCAGCCCGTATCCGCAGAAAATCCCTCCATGTCGTGACTTTTGTAAAATCTCGCACCATTTAGTGCACGCTCGTCAGAATGCAACGAAACTTATACCACTGGACTCATGGTATCACGCTGGTCCTGTGACCCAATTTTTACGTAATTCTGAGACAGTTGACCAAGTTACCTATTGGCGGGCCCCATGGTTGACTTTTTGGGTAAAATTGTGTTCGGCACACCGGAATACACACTTGGATATACCGTTGAGTTTGTACTGACTTTTAGAGTTTGTTTGACCTATAATTTGTCCTATTTATAGACCGCTACCTTTGGCACGCTTTTTGGTGTAAAGTGGGCCACAGGTGGACCCTACTTTGACTCAAAATTACCGATTTGCCCCTGTGTCCAAATTGGACGAAATAGTAGTAATTTCTAGCTATCTTGCTGATTCTGGAAATGTTGGTGATGTCTATTTCAGCATCCGAAGATTTTATTCTGAGGTCGTAGTTTCTGACTATTGGTGTTTGACATCTAGACGTTACATTTTGCAGCTCTCTTACCAGGCAAGTATACCTTGCCATTGTACTGTTATTATATTTCATATGTTGCATGCATCTTTATTTTTTGTCTTTAGTTCATATATTTTAACTACTATATAAACTGCGCGTCCAAGAAAACTTGGGAGCAACGACGGTGTCGTCGTAATTTATTTTATTATGTATATACATTGACCTTGTTTATGAGACCACCCCACATTATCATGAAGCGTCATTAGGTTTTATTGGCCGTGACACAGTTGTTACACGAGTGTGAGTCTCATATAGATCACGGACTGCGTGACAGGTCTGGCCTCCTGTACGTATGAGCCGTGCGTTAGGGATAACAGCTGATAGAAACTTTGCATGCTAGAGGACTTAGCAGTTATTAGCAGTCTATGGACATAGCCTATTGTAGTATGGTGGTCCAATCCTTGTCCTTGTTTGGATGCAGGGTTGGGCTATTGTACTAAAGATAGGCTATGAACCAAATCGTGTCATGGATGTGACATGCTTAGAGCATGGGGTGGGAAGAACAACAAGTAAGGCATGTGGGCTCCGTTGTACTTTTCTTGTGTAACCCGTACGCTACACCAGAGATGCGCGGTCATGATAACCACTATATATTATATTATTATCAGACGGCCTCTGGCGTTCAAAAGACGACATGCTTTATAGGCCCCTGGATCTCCAAGAGAACCATGTCAATCCCATTTTAGCCAGATAGCCCATGCGTTGGAAAAGTTGTTCTGAAATTGCATTCACATAGACGGTTAGACGTCCTATTGGATATTTATTTCAGTACATTATTGGCATGCTTTTATGTATCTTGTTATGTCCCTCTGAGGACCTGGTCCCTTTCCAGGAGTAGATGTTCATGAGTATTCATAGGAGCACAGATCCAGACTGGTTACTTATATTTGCGAGGAGGTCTTCTCTTCGAGCCTTGTGATTGCTAGTTGATATTCTTATATTGTGGTTGTTGTGTTGTAGTCATATATTCGAGTTGGTAGTAGATTTATTTTCATCCAACTATCATCTTTAGATACTTTGTATTGAGATCTATTTTTATAGATATTGGTTATTTATTTATATTTGATTTTCTGTGGATGAGATTTAGTGATACCCTGTGACTTGTGATAGTTATACCACTTATGAATTATTTTTTATTATACAGTGTACGCGTGTGTTATGGTTTCCATATATTGGAGTTGCCATATATATGCGGTTGGCATGCTTACGTGTCCTAGTCCTACGTATTTTGGGACTGGGACGTGACATATTTTTGTGGTGGCCCATGCAGGTCGAGAGCATATTATCTCGGTTACGTTACTGTACCGAGCAAGGCTGCACCTAGGATTAGAGTATAGGATCTCATCCACAATTAACTATGACTCACATCCCTTTTAAATCTGTTCTATTTGAATAATTGTATCCTGATTGATTCATGTGCTTCCTTAATAGTTCTTGGGTATAGCCTCTGCTAGAATATAGGAATCCCTGTTGTTAGAATGATAATTTGGGTAACATTCCTATTAAGAATACAACTAGATTATTGACACATCACTAAGATCCGAATACCTAATGAACCCTAGCGTCCCTTATCTATAGATTGGTTTACCATTACCCCTTGATGTATTTATGAAGACTTGAGAGTAGTATAAATACTACTATAATTAGTTTGAAATTTGATCATTGTGTTTGACCCTAGTATTGAGAAACCAATAGAAATCCAAGGTTGAACATTATGACTAAATCTAACTTTCATAGTGAGATAATATTAGAACTATAAATTTAGCTTATTGTCAGAACAATACCTTAGGAAGCCAAGAAGAATGGATAGATATTTCCCTTGAATATACCTCGAACACAGAGATTAGCATCCCACTTTCCCTCAAGAAACCATGATATTATCTAGAGTCTTTCTATTTAAATTCAAATGTTGTTCCTCTGAAAATTTAGCCTCGCTATTAGTGCGACGACTGAATTTTTCCCTTATCTTTCAATTCATGCTGCCTGACCTTTCTGATTGTAGACCGAATAATTTTATTCTATGTTAGGACATATAGTTTGCTAGGATTATAGTTGTAATCTTGAATTTTGAATTATGTGCCTTGTAGTTAGAACTTGATAGTTTTGAGTTATTCTTGTAGATTGTGACTTAATGATTATCCCTTAGTTTTGAATCACCTAATTTGTACCCCCACCTTGATACGAGTTATACCCTCTTTCCCCTGAAGGTCAGTAACTGTTCCATTCATACTATTGACACTTGTACTATAAGCACTATGACTAAGACTTAAGATGACCATTACCTATATAATGCAATAGGATACCCTAATAAGTACCAAGATATTTTTCTCGTAAACCCCAATAAGAGTTTCTGCTTTAATTACAAGAACAATATTATTTTGTAGGATTCCCTCAAGACAGTTATAATATTAGTTTAATTCTTTTAAGTTGGGTAGTATGCCTCACAACATAGTATCACATAGTCCTTTTGACATATTATTGAAATGTAATAGAATGACATTAACTGTATAATAGCATAAGACGATAGTGGTTATCCAGACTGTAGAACTTAGAGACTATACCCCTACTTTGTCGACTATCGACTTAGACAAGGAGTTAATATGACAAATGTAGAGATTGTAGAGTCTTATCTTTTTGTGAACTTGAATTATTATGTACCTTCTTTCATCATGATCCAGCATATTTATATTTTATGTATTACCTTGACTTATGCCGCTATTATAGCCTAGTTTTTGCAAGCTTATTCCTTATCGAGCTAGTTCATGACATATATATTAGTGGGTCGACACACTAATACATTTCAGAATCAGTGTATTAAGGTCTAGCTAGCCTTAGTACGCTTGGTCCACAAAAGCATGGGACTCACCCTTGACTTCATCCTTTGCATGACTACTTTACATGGATTGAGATATATAGTTGACTAGTGGACGAATGTACTTGCCCTTAGATATGTCTGAGCATATCGTATCAGTTACATAACTGTACTGATACAAGCATGCGTATAGGAATTACCAAAATAGGATTTCAATCCACAACTGCCTTGATAATTCCCATTTGAATTCATTAAACGCCTTGATCCCCATACTTCTAATCTATTACCTCCCCCTTAAACTCTTTATTATTATTTTTCGTCCTTTCTTATTTCGGAAAGACGAAACCTCGTGCTTAGTATAAGTATGATATACAGAGAGTACTAGATATACCCCATAGGCCAATCACCGATGACTGCCTTTTATAACTAATTAAGGGTATATCATATGTGATATATTTGGTGTTTAAATTTTTGAGGATTAAGTAACATGATTAAGTAAATTTGAGGAACAAGTTTTCTTAAATGTAAGAGCCTTATGTGATAGATGGGTAAATTCTAAGTTGAGTAGTAGTTGCATTGTTAAGTTGAGAGAAATTTTTTTTAGATTATGATCGAGTAAAATAAGATTGAGAGGTTCAAGTCATTTAAGTTTGAGAATTCTAGAAGAATGATTAAGATGATGAGGATTAATGAATTTTAAAAATTGTGATATGGCAAACCAAATATGTATACGTGAGCACATGATTTAAATTTTGAATATTGAAGGTTGAATCATCGGTAAACTTTGAGGATAAACATAGAAATCTAGACTTGAACAATTGGTCAATTAGATTTCAAATTTCACAATTTGAGGCATTAAATTAAAAAAAAAATTGATTGTTGGATTACCTATTTGAAATATTGAGGATGTGAATTAAATTTAAATTTGAAGAGTACGGAATTCACAAGTTAAAAATAGAAATCATATTTGATTATAATTTTTTTCTAGAGAAGATTATGATAGTTGGAGATTACGATATAAATTTTGATGTGAGATGTCATATAGATTTGAATTAGATTTGGATGTGGATTATTTAATTTGAAAATCGAGAAGATAGTGCGATGTGTTGAAGTTCGATTTAAACAATGGTAAAATTAAATTGAAAGTGATTGCGATGGATTTGAACAAGTTTTAAATTTTGGGAAGAGATTGCAATAGACTTGCCTTACGTACGCATGTGAAGGATTTAAACCAAATTATACCCTAGTTCAATTTCAAGGACAAAATTTTTATAAGTTGGGTAGAATGTAAAACTCCTAATTTCGAAAACCACATTAATCTATTTTAATTAATTATTTAAAAGATTTATTGTAATTATTAGCTAAATGGAAGAAATAGAATTTATGTGATTTTATTTTTATGTGTTTGTGCAATAGGGGATTTATGGAGCAATTATGAATTTTTTTCTTAATTATTTTCATGTAGGAGACCTTGTGGACGAGTGATAGATTTATTGTATGCACCAATATAAAATTCTAGAATTATATATATATATATATATATATATATATATATATATATATATATATATATATAAGGTTTAATTAGATAAGAAATAGAAAGAGAATAAAAGAAAAAGGAAAAAGAAAAAAAAAGATTAAAATGGTTTAAACCCAAACCCAAAACCCTATATCTAAAACCCTACCTGCGTTCACATATGTAACAGCAGCAGCGGCTGTACTTTTTTTTTCCTCCCCACGCGCTGAGCCGACCCCCCCCCCCCCGACTCTTACCAATATATATATATATATCATATATGAACTTACCCCAAAACCAAAAACTCTCTACTCCAATCTTCCTCCACCCCGTGCCGACCCGCCGTCGCCCGGAGCTCCTTCGCCGCCGCCGGAGACTGCACGACCGCCACTCCCGCGCCCTCGGACGAGCACCGCGCGACCGTGCACGAGACAGAGAAAACTACGACTTACCTGTGTTCATGCCCTATTTCCCGTCTCCTCGCTCGACCAAACTCGACCCCGTCTTCACCAGTATGTTCATGACCTATCCCCCTTCCATATATGTGTATTAGATTACCTCGAATAGCATGTAACCCTAGGCAAAAACAACGACCAAGTTGGCAAAAAACGACAACTTTTGGATCGCAGAAAACTGCGGTAACTACTCATGTTCACGAACTCGTATCTCCCACCACAGAGATCCGAATCTAGTTTTTCTTTTCGATATGCGAAGACCACCTAACCTAGTTTAATTTTTGTCATTTATATTATTTTATTTGTTGCTGTATATAGAATTAAATCAAATAGAAAAAATCCGAAAATCTTTTTTTATAATTTTTAGAAATTCTGATACGGAGCGCGCCCCACCAAACGGGACCGCCCCATCGTGTACCAAGTGTACCAAAAGGTGCGCACAGTATAGGCAGACGTGTGGGCTTTCTCGGTAACTGATTTAGACGCGTGTGCGTGTCGGAATCAGCCCGTATCCGCAGAAAATCTCCCGTGTCGCAACTTTTCCAAAACCCCGTGCCATTTAGTGCACGCTCGTCAGAATACGACAAAACTTATGCCACTGGACTCGTGGTATCGCACTGGTCATGTGACCCAATTTTTATGCAATTCTGAGATAGTTGACCAAGTCGTCTATTGGCGGGCCCCACGGTTAACTTTTTGGGCAAAATGGTGTTCGGCTCACCGGAATCCATACTTGGACATACCGTTGAGTTCGTACTAACTTTTAGAGTTTGTTTGACCTATAATTTCTTTCATTTAGAGACCGTTACCCTTGGGACGCTTTTCGGTGCAAAGTGAGCTACAGATGGACCCCACTTTGACTCAAAATTACTGATTTGCCCCTGTATCCAAATTGGACGGAAGGGTCGTAATTTTTAGCTATCTCGCTGATTCTGGAAATATTGGTGATGTCTATTTCAGCATCCGGAGACGTTTGTTCTGAGGTCGTGGTTTCTGACTATTGGTGTTTGACATCTGGACGTTACATTTTGTAGCTCTCTTGCCATGCAAGTATACCTTGCCATTGTACTGTTATTCATATTCTATATGTTGCATGCATCTTTATTTTCTGTCTTTAGTTCATATATTTTAACTGCTATATAAAATGTGCATCCAAGGAAACTTGGGTGCAACGACGGTGTCGTCGTGATTTATTTTATTATGTATATGCATTAACCTTGTTTATGAGACCACCCCATTATCATGAAGCATCATTAGGTTTTATTGGTCGTGACACAGTTGTTACACGAGTGTAAGTCTCATATAGATCACGGACTGCGTAACAGGTCTGGCCTCCTGTACGTATGAGTCGTGCGTTAGGGATAACTATTGATAGAAACTTTGCATGGTAGAGGACTTAGCAGTTATTAGTAGTCTATGGACATAGCCTATTGTAGTACGGTGGTCCAATCCTTGTCCTTGTTTGGTTGTAGGGTTGGGCTATTTTCCTAAAGATAGGCTATGAACCAAATTGTGTCATGGATGTGACATGCTTAGAGCATGGGGTGCAGAGAACAACAAGTAAGGCGTGTGGGCTCCGTTGCACTTTCCTTGTGTAACCCGTACGCTCCGCCGGAGATGTGCAATCATGATGACCACTATATATTATATTATAATCATGCGGCCTCTAGCGTTCAAAAGATGACATGCTTTGTAGGTCCCTGGATCTTCAAGAGAACCATGCCAATCCCATTTTAGCCAGATAGCCCACGCGTTGGAAAAGTTGTTCTTAAACTGCATTCACATAGATGGTTAGGCGTCCCATTGGATATTTATTTTAGTACATTATTGGCATTCTTCTATGTATCTTGTTATGTCCCTGAGGACCTGGTCCCTTTCCAGGTGTAGATGTTTATGAGTCTTCACAGGAGCACAGATCCAGACTGGTTACTTATATTTGCGAGGAGGTCTTCTCTTCGAGCCTTGTGATTGCTAGTTGATATTCTTATATTGTGGTTGTTGTGTTGCACTTATATATTCGAGTTGGTAGTGGATTTGTTTCCATCCAACTATCATCTTTAGATACTTTGTATTGAGATCTATTTTCTTAGATATTGGTTATTTATTTATATTTGATTTTTTATGGATGGGATTTAGTGATACCCTGTGACTTGTGATAGTTATACCACTTGTGAATTATTTTTCATTATACAGCATACGCGTGTGTTATGGTTTCCATATATTGGAGTTGCCATATACATGCGGCTGGCATGCTTATGTGTTCTAGTCCTACATATTTTGGGACTGGGATGTGACACCTCACGACATCATCACCACTACCGACCAGTGCCATTATCACCACCATGAGAACTGCCATCATCACCACCACGAACACTGCCATCATCACCACCGTCGAGCACTTTCATCATCACCACTACCGAGCACTGTCATCACCACCACCACCGAGCACCGCCACGGTCATCTTTCATAGGATGTTTCCTCCCACGTAGCGACTGTCGAGACTTCTCTGGCACAGCGAGCGTGGTCTCGACAAGTCTTTTTCCCTTCGTGAGCTCCTATTTCCCTTGGGTACTTTCTTCCCTCAATTAGTTGCATGTCTGTGTATGTAAATTTGGCACTAGAGTAGAACTAATTGCTAGGGTTAGAATGTAGGCTCTAGGAATGTGGTGTTCTAATAGCCAAGTTTTGTTTGTGTTCATAGATATGGGAGGAGCATTATGTGTGTGTTTTGTGGCTAGGTGCACTTCATTTGGGAAGTTCATCAGTGGACATGATATATACATAGGGTTAATGTAGGAGTTATGGAACCTAGCACACTTCATACTTAACACACTACAAGGCCGGGTTGAATGATATCGTGGTAGCAAGAATAGGTGTAAGCACAATTTATTATGTACTAGCTGACTAACCATAGATAATAGAACTATAAAGTACAACCCTAAAATTCATCCCATGGCTTCACACCAATACAGGTTAAACTTGCTTTGTAGTAGGACCTTTCTTAGAAGATTATTGAACCATTAATTGATTCTAGATAAGCTGTGAAAGACATCCCTTAAGGACTATATTTTTAGATGCTACCAGTGAAGTGTTAGTGACAATAGAAATCTCTTAGCACTAATTCATTGATAGTAACTTGAGTAACCCAGCCGTGTCAGGTAGGAGTAACTACCATAGAGATTAATGACACTTTTATGAACCCCCCTCCTTAACAGTAATGGTACCATACTAGTTTACAAGGGAATGCTGAACTCAATTATTTAGGCCAAGATTATATAGTAATATTTTCCTAGGCATTATTATAAATATAAATATTTATATCTAAAATTTTGTTCTACCTCCATTCTCTAGGTACTTTGGGATCCTCGGACTTGGACGTTGTACCAGAGCCCCTCCTTCAGCATCCTGATCTAGGCAAGTGTACCTAGCCATTCTGTAACTCAGTTCCAGATTTACTATTTATTTTATCTATACATTGTGTGCGCTTTGGATCAAAATCGTTACTTAGCGTCTGGGTCATTTCCGGGTGCAGACGTTTGTCGGTAACGTCTAGTATCGATTGTTAGATGTTTCTCGATATCCTTATGTATCTACTTGGTTACATCGGAACCCTAGGACACAATTAGACATTATCATCATACCAGACTTCACGTATCCTGATAGTGTCAGCATGACCGAAACCTGTGATGACTATAGGGTCATGATTGGTGCTAGATACTTCAGTATGATGAGACAGTTAGATAGAGGTTAAGGCTCGTTGACCGCATTGGGAGGGAAAGACAGTTACTAGACGCTTGGGCTACTTTGCATGCACTATATATATATATATATATATATATATATATATATATATATATATATATATATATATATATCCTTATTTATGTAGAAATCCTGTATCTGGAGTCGTAGTATTTACTGTGTGACTCTGTGCTCGGAGCTACGGGTTCGCACCGTGTGTCTCTGTGCCTCGGAGCTACGAATTTATATTTGGAAAGCCTACGTGTCAAACATTGTCTTCAAGTTGTGTCACACTTTGGTGGTTATTCTAGATTACACCGGCGTATCACATATTTCCTTTCTGTTTTACTATGGCATGCTATTTTTGTACCTTGTTACGTCCCTCTGAGGACCTGGTTCCCTTCTAGGCATAGGCGAGGAGAACTACCAGGAGGAGTACGGACCGGGTGTATATCCAGGAGCAAGACTTGTTGCAGAGGACGAGATCCTTCCCGAGGACTTCGCTTGATCACCGGTAGTGACTTCACCCTAGGTCCGTTATCATTATCTAGTTTGCAAATATCTGCCCTAATTATCTTATTGCTTCCTTTCATTCAGTATTCGTATTAGCGGGTTTGTCCCTGTGTGACTCTATCTGTATTGTATTATGGTATATTTTTAGACTTATTTTCTTTTTGCACATTAGTAGACTTGTTTTCTCTATGTGTTTCATATTATTATGTTTGTGGATGGGATTAGTTACATTATATATGTTTAAAGTTGGGTTATATCATTGTACTTTACAGTTTAGGTGCACTCCAACGAGTCCAATAGATTGGGATGCCCATTGGAGTGTACCCGCTGGCCAATGCCATGTGGCTCAGTTCCTTATATTTGGAACTAGGGCATGACATGCTTTTTATGGTGGCCCATGCAGGTCCTGATTTAAGTTGTCTTGGTTACCTGACTGTGCCAAGCGAGCCTGTAATTTGTAATAGATATTAGGATCTCATCTACATGCTTGAGTACTTCACATAATACCTCTATTTAGATTTTATTTTGCCAATTTGTACCTTGTTTAATTCCTAAATATTGATCTTAAACATGACTTCTTTTCAGAGTTATGAATCTCTATAGCGGACGTGTCGCACAGCCGTGCGATGTCCCCGTGATGCCGGATCATCTGGGGAACCGACACTGGGGCATGTTCTTCTGTTGACCCTAGCTCCCTTGGGACATTCATCTGGGCAGCCAGTGGTACCTCCAGACGGACGCCAGTCTCCGCAACAGGCAGATCATTAGGGCCAGCGGATCGCAGGACATAAGGAGCAACAGTTGCCCCCACCACCTCTAATCCTCCCACAGATCCCATACATGCCCATTCCTCCAGGGCAACCCATGGATGGGCCGCAGATATTTCAGATGGTCTACACTATGATGTAGGCCCAGCAGCAGGTCCAGCAGTAGGCTCAGCAGTATGCCCAGCAGCGCCAGGCTGAGTCTTTGAGAGGGAGTATTATGACGACTTTGGGACATGTATCACTACCAGATCGCCAGTCGATGATGTGGTCTGTCATAGACTTTCGTCGTATGATACCACTTCCATTTCCTGGCATGGAGGAGCCGACGGAGGTACACGCATGGCTTACCAACATTCAACACCAATTGGAGGCCACCGATCTCCCGAGACATAGATGGATGACCGCTGTCAGGATGCAGCTTATCGGCAACTCTCATCACTGGTAGCTTTCATAGGAGGAGCATTTAGGTCCCGATCGGGTCACTTGGGAGGAGTTCTCTAGGCCCTTCAAGTAGATGTTTATTCCTTCCACTGCCATAACAGAACTTCGGGACAGGTTCTAAAATCTCAGATAGGGTAGTTCGACCATTGAGGAGTACAATGCTGAGTTTCTCCACTTGAGTTATTTTGCCCCGTACTTGATTTCGACTGAGAAGAAGAAGGCCGAGAAGTTCTACGAAGGCTTGAGTTTTAAGACACAGAGATTTATTGGATCTATAGGCCCCACCTCCTACTCCGAGATTCTGTTAGCAGCTCAATGCCAGGATCGTACATATCAACAAGATGGAGGCCAGTCTGAAGAGCTCCTATGCATCATCATCGTAAGTTCGAACACCGTAGGGAGGACCTACGAAACGTCCCCTGGTACCATAGCATCATAGAGGAGCACCTTTGCAGGGACCAATGATTCCCACTTTTTATTACTGCGGCAAGAGGGGACACATATAGTGGGATTGTCGACAGAGGTTGGGAGTATGCATGAGATATGGATCTGACCAACATGCAGTCTGAGATTGCCCAGAGCAGAGGATTCTAGTACCGATGGTTTATCGACCAGCCTTACCAGCACCGATGCCCTACCAACAGACTCCTGGTCCAGTCTTTCCAGGACCGAGGCTGCCCTACGCAGGATTTAGGGTGATACGACCACCAGCACCAGGTGGAATTTAGAGGAGGCTACCCTTGGCCCAACAGGCAGTTCATTTCCAGTAGGCTCGACACCAGCCACGGGCACCAGCACCGGGACAGGGCCAGGGCTTTGCGATAACCATTAAGGAGGCAGAGACCACTAGAGAGGTGATCGTACGTACTATTTTAGTAGCTTCATTACCAGCGGTAGTGTTATTTAATTCTGGTGCCACACACTCTTTCATAGCTGCTAGTTTCGTGGCTACCCATAGAATAGCAACTACACCACTTCCAAAGATTAAGGAGATTCTTACGGGAGGTAGAATAGTACCGATTAGTGATACTTGTAGATCTTGTTCAGTAGTTGTTTACGGGCGAGAGATGCGTGCCTAATTTCTAGTCTTCTCCATGCCAGACTATGACATTGTCCTAGGCATGGATTGGTTGAGCCAATACCAAGCGACGCTAGATTGCCGACGTGGATACATTATATTTAGACCACCAGATCACACTGAGTTTGAGTTTCTTCGTGGAGCCCGAGAGCATGGTGTCCAACCTACCTTGGCGGCACACATTACAGAAGGTGAACCGGTGTACCCCCACATTATATTAGAGTTTGAGGATGTGTTTTTCGAGGATCTTCCAGGCCTTCCACCTGACAGAGAGATAGGGTTTACTATAAAGTTGACTCCCGGAGCCGAGACAGTTACTTATCCCATCTACAGACAAGCACCGAAAGATTTGGTTGAGTTGAAGGTCCAGGTAAATGATCTCCTAGACAAGAGTTTCATTTGGGCTAGTATTTCTCTATGGAGAGAACCCATTTTATTTGTGCCAAAGAATGACGGGACGGTACATTTGTGTATCGATTACAGGGCGCAAAATATTGTAATGATAAAGAACAAGTACCTTCTGCTGTGTATCGATGATTTATTTGATCAGCTGAGTGGCACATGTGTATTCTCGAAGATCGATCTCAGATCCGGCTATCATCAGATCAATGTGAGAAAGGAGGACATTCCGAAGACATCTTTTCGGATGAAGTACGGGCACTATGAGTTTTTAGTCATGCCGTTTGGTTTAACCAACGCGCCAGCTGTATTTATGAGCCTGATAAACAAGGTTTTCCACCAGTACTTGAATAAGTTCGTGGTGGTATTTATCAATGATATCTTGGTATATTTCAAGGGCCAGAAGGAGCACGAGGAGCATCTCAGGATCGTATTGGAGACGCTGAGGCCGGAGAGGTTGTATGCCAAGCTCAGCAAGTACGAGTTCTACTTGGATAGGGTACCTTTCCTTGGTCACATAATCACTTGAGATGGACTATCAGTTGACCCAGAGAAGATCACCACAGTGGAGACGTGGCCTACCCCTACATCAGTTATGAAGGTTAGGAGTTTCATGGAAAACTTCTCGAGGATCGATGCGCCTATGATGCGGTTGACGCATAAAGACGAGGAGTTTATCTGGACTGAGGAGTGTTAGACGGCTTTCTATGAACTAAAGAAGCGTCTGACGATAACATCGATCTTGACACTTTCTTCTGGATCGGGAGGATTTGTAGTATATAACAATGTGTCTGGGAGCATACTAGGATGTGTACTGATGCAACACGGCAAGATGATAGCTTACGCATCGAGACAGCTGAGAGTTCATGAGAAGAATTACCCGACTCATGATCTTGAGCTAGTAACGGTGATATTTGCACTAAAGTTATTGCGGCACTACCTTTATGGAGAGCGGGTCGAGATTTACACAAATCACAAAAGTCTGAAGTATGTCTATACTCAGAAGGAGCTCAACATGAGATAGAGGCATTGGCTAGAGTTGATGACAAACTATAATATTGAGTTGCAGTACCACCCTGGCAAGGCAAATATTGTAGCAGATGCCTTAAGCAGGAAGCCCATGGCATACTTTTTGATGACCTAGCGACATTTGTTAGAGGATCTTCAGGAGCTCGGGATAGAGGTTGTATTTCCAGGCAGGGATAGACAAATGGCCAGTCTAGAAGTTTAGTCTATATTGGTTGAGAGGATCAAGGCAGCCTTGCCTACTGATGCAAGATTTTGGCGACTGCGAGAGAGGATAAAGGCCGGCATGCAAACGGGACTCCGGATTCACGAAGATAGAACATTGAGGTATGGAGATCGCCTATACTTTTCGAGTGGCGAGCTACGCCAGGAGTTAATGACCAAGTCCCATAGTTCGATTTATTCTATTCATCCCGGGGGTACGAAGATGTACCAAGATTTAAGATAATACTACTGGTGGCATGGGATAAAGAGAAAGATTGTGAGATTCATGGTGAGATGTTTGGTCTGTCAGCAAGTCAAGGCCGAACATCAGAGGACTACAGGACTATTGCACCCGCTTTCCATTCCTGAGTAAAAGTGGGAGCACATTACCATGAACTTCGTCATAGGATTTTCAAGAACCCCTAGCGGAAAGGATGCAGCCTGGGTTATCTTGGACCGACTCACCAAGTCGGGGCATTTATTGCCCTTCAAGGTTGGGCAGTCCACAGAGATATTGGCTGACATGTATATGA
Source organism: Iris macrosiphon (assembly GCA_036927795.1). NCBI lineage: Eukaryota > Viridiplantae > Streptophyta > Magnoliopsida > Asparagales > Iridaceae > Iris > Iris macrosiphon. The sequence continues at coordinate 172,791,375 of JAYESA010000011.1, read as the reverse complement.
GACAGATTGTACGACTACATGGAGTGCCTATCAGTATTATTTCGGATCATGATTCCAGATTCACGGCACATTTTTGGCGGAGTATGCAGGAGAGTCTAGGAACTCGTCTCAAGTTTAGCACTGCATATCATCCAAAGAATAATGGTCAATCAAAGCACACGATTCAGATACTAGAGGATATATTGAGAGCGTGCATGATCTACTTTGGAGGATCTTGGAAGGACCATCTACACTTGGTAGAATTCTTCTACAATAATAGTTACCAAGCAACCATACAGATAGCACCTTATGAGTTACTGTAAGGCAGTAAGTGCAGGTTGCCGGTATGTTGGAGTGACATGGAAGAGCGTCAGATACTTGGTCCAGAGTTGGTGACACAGACAGTGGAGAAAGTAAAGCAGATTCAGAGCCACCTGCTCGCAGCACAGGACATGCAGAAGCATGGGGCAGATGTTCACCGTAGTCCTTTAGAATTCAAGGAAGGTGATCATGTATTTTTGAAGATATCGCCTACTCGCGGTACCATCAAATTTGGGGGCAGAGGCAAGCTGAGTTCGAGGTACATCGGAACTTTTAATATCATGGAGCGAGTTGGCGAAGTAGTCTATCGTCTTGCATTGCCTCCGTCATTAGAAGACGTGTACGACGTATTTAACGTATCTCAATTAAGAAGATACGTGGCAGACCCTATTCACGTGCTCGATCATTCAGAGATTACATTCGGGCCTAGTTTCTCATATATGGAGCAGCCAGTAGGGATACTCGATCGCAGTGAGAAGGTTTTGAGGGAACAGACTATTCGACTGGTCAGGGTTGTATGGAAGCATTATTTGCATGGCGAGTCTACCTGGGAGCACGAGGATTCTGTTCAACAGCGTTTCCCTTATTTATTTAAGGACCAAGGTACGAAATTATCTACTATATTTTAATTACCTGTTAACTTTTTATTTTTCTCGCAACTCTTATTCATGCTTTACTTTTAATTTCGGTGACGAAATTCTTCTAAGTTGGGAATGATGTAAACCCCCTAAACAATTTTTTGGGTAGACTGGGTATGGTGAGAATTTTGGTTTAGCTTTAGGTTGTTTAAGGATTAGAAATTAGGGTTATATAGACTGGTTTTTTAGTTCTAAACCCTTTATGCATCTGATTGTTGCTACAATAATTGGGGCACAACAATAGCCTTTACTTTCCAATAAATCTTTGCACTCTTGACCTGACAAGCCAACCTAGACACTGGATATTTCTGTCACTCACAAACATACTTCCATGTGCTCTACTTTAATTGCACAACTTTTTTGTCACAAAAAATCAATTATTTAATCCTCTACCTTGTTCCTATGTCGTTTCCATCGAATTGGGGACACAAACTCAACCCGTTTTGTCTAACCAATTAAAGGATCCAAGACTAACACCAAGCCTACACCGTCTATGACAATTGTGTCACTCCCAATTGAGATCCCATGTACTCACATTTTATTTAAGAGCACATATGACACAATATTTATTTAAATTGGTGAAACCGACTTAACTTAACCCCAACTTAACCCTCACACCCATTAATGAGGCTCATACAAAACATCCAACACCCTCTCCATCCTACGAAACACCAAATACCAATTTTCTACATCAAATTCTCACTCTTTCTTCTTCATTTGTAAACACCCAAACATTAGGGACTCAAATGCAAAGAGGTTGCTAGGTGTTACACTCCTATTGATTCAAATCAAATAGAGAAACCCCCAACCTCATCTGACCCATCACCTCACTCTCTCTCTCTTACCCTTGCATAGTACTATTCCCTCATGTAGAATTCTATCCCTTGATTCAAATCTTTCCCTATCACAACCACCCATTCCCCTAATATTAATATACACACACCCACATCCCCATGTGGCCGGCCTTAAACCCAAGGAAACCTAAATTTTCTTACCTCACTCTCTCTCCTCCCCTCCCTCAATCTCAGCCAAAACCCTTCTCATCTCCATTCTTCTTCTCCTCCTTCTCCTCTCCATTTTTTTTCTTCTTCTTCACCTATATTTCTTTCATCTCCTCCCTCCGGCCATCACCACCCCTTCGACTCCACCATGACCTCGCCACCAATAGCCACCTACGTTAATACCTCCACCATGACCTCACCACCATCAGCCACCTACGTCAATACCTCCACCACAACCTCACCACCAACAGCCACCTACGTCAACACCTCTACCACGACCTTACCACCAACATCCACCTCACGACATCATCACCACTGTCGAGCACTGTCATCATCACCACCACGAGCACTGTCATCAGCACCACCATGAGAACTGCCATCATCACCACCATGAGCACTGCCATCATCATCACCGTCGAACACTGTCATCACCACCGCCATCGAGCACCGCCACGGTCATCTTTCAGACGATGTTTCCTCCCACTTGGTGATGGTCATGACTTCTCCAGCATGGCGAGCTTGGTCTCGACGAGTCTTCTTCCCTTCGTGAGCTCTTATTTTCCTTGGGTACTTTCTTCCCTCAATTAGTTGCATGTCTGTGTATGTAAATTTGGCACTATAGTAGAATAAATTGCTAGGGTTGGAATATAGGCTCTGGGAATGTGGTGTTCTAATAGCCAAGTTTTTTTTATGTTCATAGATATGGAAAGAGCATTATGTGTGTATTTTGTGGCTAGGTGCACTTTATTTGGAAAGTTCTTCAGTGGACATGATATACACATGGGTTAATGTAAGAGTTGTGGAACCTAGCACACTTCATACTTAAAAATACACATTACAAGGCTAGGTTGAATGATGTCGTAGTAGCAAGAATAGGTGTAAGCACAGTGTATTATGTCCTAGCTGACTAACCATGGATAATAGAACTATAAAGTACAACCCTAGAAATTAACCCATGGCTTCACACCAATACAGGTTAAACTTGCTTTGTAATAGGACCTTTCTTAGAAGATTATTGAACCATTAATTGATTCTAGATAAGATGTGAAAGACATCCCTTAAGGACTTTATTTTTAGATGCTACCAGTGAAGTGTTAGTGATAATAGAAATCTCTTAACACCAATTCATTAATAGTAACTTGAGTAACCCAGTCGTGTCAGGTAGGAGTAACTACCATGGAGATTAATGACACTTTTATGAACCCCCCTCCTTAACAGCAAGGGTACCATACTAGTTTAAAGGGGAATATCGAACCCTATTATTTAGGACAAGATTATATAGTAATATTTTCCTAGGTATTATTACAAATATAAATATTTATATCTAAAATTGGTTCGACCTCCATTCTCTAGGTACGTTGGGATCCTCAGACTTGGACATTGTACCGGAGCCCCTCCTTCAGCATCATGATCCAGGCAAATGTACCTTGCCATTCTATAACTCAGTTTCAAATTTACTATTTATTTTATCTATACATTGTGTGTGCTTTGGATCAAAATCGTTACTTAGCTTCAGGATCATATCCGGGTGCAGACGTTCGTCGGTAACGTCTAGTATCGATTGTTAGATGTTTCTCGATATCCTTATGTACCTACTTGGTTATATCGGAACCCTAGGACATAATCAGACACTGTTATCGTGCCAAACTTCCTGTATCCTGATAGTATCAGCATGACCGAAACCAGTAATGACTATAGGATCGTAATTTGTGCTAGATACTTTAGTATGACGAGACTATTCGATAGAGGTTCAGGCTCACCGAGCTGCGGATGTGTCTCGTTGACCGCATTGGGAGGGAAAGATAGTTACTAGACATTTGGACTACTTCGTATGCACTATATATATATATATATATATATATATATATATATATATATATATATATATATATGTGTGTGTGTGTGTGTGTGTGTGTGTGTGTGTGTGTGTATATCCTTATTAACGTAGAGATCCTGTATCCGTAGTCATAGTATTTACTGTGTGACTCGGTGCTCGGAGCTACAGATTCGCATCGTATGTCTCTGTGCCTCGGAGCTATGGATTTATATTTGGAAAGCTCACGTGTCAAACATTATCTTCAAGTTGTGTCGCACTTAGCTGGTTATTCTAGATTACACCGGCGTATCACATGTTTCTTTTCTGTTTTACTATGTCATGCTATTTTTGTACCTTGTTACATCTCTCTGAGGACCTGGTTCCCTTCCAGGCATATGCGAGGAGGACTACCCGGAGGAGTACGGACCAGGTGTATATCCAGGAGCAGGACTTGTTGCAGAGGACGAGATCCTTCTCGAGGACTTTGCTTGATCACCGGTAGTGACTTCACCCTGGGTCCGGTATCATTATCTAGTTTGCAGATATCGTCCCTAGTTATCTTATTGCTTCCTTTCATTCAGTATTCGTATTAGCGAATTTGTCCCCGTGTGACTCTATCCGTATTGTATTATGGTATATTTTCAGACTTATTTTCTTTTTGCACATTAGTAGACTTATTTTTTCTATGTGTTTCATATTCTTATATTTGTGGATGAGATTAGTTACATTGCTTATATTTAAATATTGGGTTATATCATTGTACTTTATAGCTTACTGCACTCCAGTGGGTCTATTAGATTAGGATGCCCATCGGAGTGTACCCGCTTGCCAATGCCACGTGGCTCAGTTCCTTATATTTGGAACTAGGGCGTGATACGTAGAGCTTGTTGAGTAGTATCACTAGTTGGAGAGGTTTAGACATTTTATTATGAGATTGTATTTGACTCTAGTTAAACTTTATGGCATGTATTTTTATTTAAGACCATTGTGTTGTGTTTAGAGTTGGACTTAGACTTGTGATGTATTTGTGACTTCTTATTTTCTTTCTTCTATTTCATATCGTGCCATTATCTTCCTTTAGTTTTTATTGTGGTTGAGTATTGATTTTTATTTATCATATATCATATTATCCTCCATTTGGAGTTGATATAGCATGGCAAGTACCTTATATATATTGTGTGAGATGTTAGATAGTTTTGTTGACCTAGACAGCATTCTACATTGTTGTTACGATATAGGCTGGGCGTTGCTCACATACTCGTGCCCTCATTTCCGGTACGGGTCGTGACATGGGGAGAAAGGAAAATAAAATGGAAAAGGAGGGGAAAAGAAGAAAGAGGTCTTGGAGAAGAGGAGAAAGGATGTAGAGGTGGCCACAAGAAGAGGGGAGTTAGGGTTAGGGTTTGTTGTAAACCCCCTGAATTTTCAAATTATTAAATCTTGGATTTTTCCCAATTTTCTGGAATTTTCTGGGAATTTTCTGTAATTAAAATCAAGGTTTTCAATTAATAAATGATTTTTAAATGTTAATAAATAATATTAAAATATCATGAAAATAATATTTTTGGGTGTAAAATGAAAAACTGGACTTAGGATAATTTTTCTGGAATTTATTGGACCTCAGACCTATTTTTAGATGCCTAAAAACTATTTATTTAAATAATTAATTATTATTATTATTATTATTATTTATTATTATTATTATTATTATTAATTATTATTATTATTATTATTATTATTATTATTATTATTTATTTATTTATTTATTTTCTTTTCTTGGGCCGGCCCGGCCCAGTGGACCGGCCCAGCCCGCCAGCCCTCAGCCCGTTCCCTTCCGGGTCGGGTCGGGTCAGACCCGACCCGCGAGCCGCTCCGCCACCCGCGAACCGTTTCCCCCTTTCCCCGCACGACCGCGCAACCGCCGCCGCGTCTCGCGCCAGCCGCCGCGCGCAGCGCCGGCCGTTCCGGCCCGCTCCCCGCACCCTCCGCGGCCACGTCCTCCCCTCGGCCGATTCTCCGGCCCCGACCTCGCTCCTCCTCCTCCTATATAACCCTTCCCCTTCTCTTCCCCGGCCACCACCGACCGCCCAGAACTCCGCCCCTCGCCGAGGCACCGCCACCGCACACCCGCCGTGCCCCGCCCAGCTCCGCTGGTCCGCCGCAGCCCCTCTCCTTCCTCCACCTTCCTCCCCGCCCGCAGAACCCCTCCCCGATCGAGCCCGACCCCGCAGCAGCGGCTGCGCCGCCTCCGGCAGCCGCCGGCGTCCCCCCGCCCTCTCCGGCGCGTCGCCAGCGCCGCCCCTCCGCCTCCGCCTCCGGCCGCAGTGCCCCGAGCCGCCGGATTCCGATCAAAAACCCTAACCCTAGCCCTAATTCTTCGTGTCGTGTCGGACACGACACGGACACGAAAATATCCGGTTTTTTGAGCCTCTTCAGGTACTCGTATCTTGCACCCTGTATCTCCGTTTTCAATTCCGTAAATTGCGTTGGGAAGCCTGTGTGACCCTCTCGGTGTCCGGATAAACTGTTCGGGACATCGCGCCCTGTGGTGATCGCACACCGCGATCCAAAAACAGGAAAAACCAGACCCTGTTTCACCTCGGAACTGAGTCCGCTCCGCCAAACGGGACGACTTGGTCGCGTGCGGTCTTCACAGATACGTACGCATCGTCGATACGGACGTGTGAGTTTTCGTGGAAGCTGATTCGGGTGTGCGTGCACACCGGAATCAACGCGTATCCGCGGACATCGCCCCGTATCTGCCTTTTCTGCAATTCACCCTAACTTCGTGCACACTCGTCAGATCGAGACGAAACTTGCGCCATCGGACTCGTAGCGATACGTTGGTCCTGTGGGTCAAGTTTGGTTCGATTCTGAGAACGTTGACGAAATCGCGTGTCGTGGGCCCCACAGGCCCCGCTCGACGGGCGATTTTGTGAACGGCTCATCGGAATTCAATTCTGAAAGTTCCGTTGGGTTCGTATCAGCGTTCCTGACCTGTTGACACTAAGTTTGGTGAATTTGAAGACCTTTGACCCGGACGCATTTTTCGGTGCAAAGCGGGCCCAACGGCGGACCCCGTTTTGACCCAAAACTGTCGTTTTTGTCCTTGTCTCCAAATTGGACCCAAGGACAGGCGTTTTTAGCTATTTGACATCTTCTGAGCGTGATGGTGATGTTTATTTTAGCATTTGGACTCATCTCTGGATATTTCCCCCAAGAACTTTTAATCGGATCCAAACAAAGGCAAGTACCTGCACTTCAAGTTTAATCTTTATATTGTGATAGTTAATTCCCTGCCTTACATGTACCATTGATGATTACACGTAGTGCTAGAACACTAGATTTCATGTCTTGAATATTGGAGTTCATGTCTTGTTTTTTATGTCGGGTGGGAGAATACTGAAAGGCATGTAGCTTACCCTGACTCTTGCCATGATTAATAGCTGTTGGTACACGACTGTCCATCAGCCGAATCTCGATTATTCATGATTAATAGCCATCTATGGCGGCCGGTTTAACCCTATAAACCCCTACATGCCAACTAGGTATTCTAAATACACAAGTTCACACACATAGTTTCTTGTCTTGTTACAGTTCCTATTGCCTGGTTGTAATTCATTTTTCGGTCACCTTGTTCCTGTTTTACTCATGTCCTTGTCTTACAGCAATTAACTCTTAGTTATTATTATAATTTATTTATACATATCCCCAACATGATACCTGTCAGTTCATTTTAATTGTCATAAATATTTAGTTTAAATCTTGTTGCGCATTGTGTACTTTGCTCCTTTCCTGACTGGATCTGTTATTTTAGGCGATGATGAGAACCTTGTCCCTACCTATTATGATCCCTATGGGGTAGCAGATGACACAGTTGAGAAGCCGGTTCCTACTCCGGAGACTACCTTTGAGGAGGAGTAGCCAGTTAGTTATTATTTTATTTTCCTTCAGCACATACTCGGGTTTGTCCCTGATTTATCTTCTGGCTTGTATTAACTGTGGATTGGTTGTCACAGATTAGATATTATGAAATCTCAGCATTCCTTTTTCCTGTTATTTTCCTTGTCTATTTTACTTTTGTGGATGAGATAGACTTTATATTACCTGTGATTATGCCCTAGACAGCGTACTACCGCCGACACTGCGGCGTAGGCTGGACGTGCCCACGCACTCGTGCCCGAATTTCCGGGTGCGGGTCGTGACACATTTTTGTGGTGGCCCATGCAGGTCAAACGACTAAATTGTTCGGTTTCAACTCAGGGACCGAACAGGCCTGCAATAAAGCTAGGATAAGTTTATAGGATCTCATCCACTTGCTTGAATTATTTTTGATATCTGTATCGTATTCGAACTAATATGAACTTGCATCTTGCCTTGATTCCTGTGTGCCTCTTATTGGTTATTTTGGATACAGGGAGATGGACCCACAAGCCAGCAACGAGACTCATACAGAAATACCACAGACCGTTGTGATTACCCAAGGAAACGATGTGATACCAGTCGATGAAGGCCAATCATCACAAGGCAGTCAAGCAAGTCAGCCTGCCTTAATAATCCATCAAGATAGCGTTCCACCCTCGACACAGCCTATTCCACCGATGCCTTCCTTCCCTCCGGGACCGCCTATGGACGAACAGCAGATGTTCCGCATGTTCTACATAATGATGCAAGCCTATCAGAAGGTTCAACAAGAAACTCAGCAAAACCAAGCGGAGAACTTCATCAACAGAATTAGCTCGGAGTCACGGAAGCTAAGCAGTTCAAATGCAATTACCTTCGACGAAGACGTTCTTACTGCAACACGACCTGTGGAGTGCACCACAAGGATCGAGTCTAGCCAGAAGCGGCCGTATGCGTCAGCACCAGACCAAGCACAGCAGGAAAGAGCTGCAAAGCGACCACAGATGAATCCAACTCAAGGACAGAACCAACGAGCTCCCATTTGTGGCTATTGTCGAAAACAAGGTCATATTTGGAAGGATTGTAGAAAGAGGCTAGGTGTTTGTCTACTTTGTGGCTCAGCAGTACATCAAGTGAGGGACTGTCCCGCTGCTCCAAGAACACGGACAAGCTTACGCGATGACCGTGGAGAACGAGCAGACTCTTAGAGTCACTAATGCGCGTAAGTGATTTCTTTTAGCTACCCTTCTAGTATTGTTTAGCCCGCGCCTATTGGTTCGTGACCTCAGCCCCAACCTAGTAATTTTGAACTTGCTAATAACCTGGTATGTTTTTATATTTAATAACTGTAGAGATTGTAGAGTTTTCTGTTATTTTGCTTATTATGTGAATTTAAATTTTGTACCTCCTTTCATCATCATCTAGCGCACTTAATTTTGATGTACTTTGTTTCTGCTGCTATTCTATAGCCTAGTTTTGCAAGCTTACTCTTTACCAGGCTTGTTCATGACACGTGTATTATTGGACGCGTACACTAATACAAGTGTCTGTTCAGAATCAGTGTATTACGGTCTGATCAACCTTGGTGCATTTTGATTCGTACTTCGCACGACTCCTTTACGTGGATTGAGATACGTAGTGATTAGTAGACAAACATACTTGACCTAGACATGCTGAGCATATCGTATCAGTTACATAACTAAACTAATACGAGCATGCGAATAAATGACTACCAGAATAGAACCTCAATCCATAACCGCCTGACAAATCCTACTAGAATTCTTTAAACGCCTTGATCCCCATACTTCCGTTCTATCACCCCACCCTTGAACTCTTTATTATTGATCTTCGCCTTCCCTTATTTCGGAAAGACGAAATCTCGTGCTGGTATAAGTTTGATACATAGATAGTACTAGATATGCCACCTAGGCCGATCACATACTTGAGGACTAACCTTTCGTAATTGAGGACATATCATATGTGATATGATCGGCGTTAAAATTTTGAGGATTGAATGACATGAGTAACCATATTAAGGAATATTTTCTTAAAGTATATAGTCTTTTGGTGATGAATGGGTAAATTCTAAGTTGGGTAGCAATACAATTGTCAACTTGAGGGGAATGTCCTTTGGATTGTGACCGAGTAAGGTTAGATTGGAAGAAGCAAGCCATTCCAAATTTTTGAAAATTTAGAGGAGTGACTAAGATGATTAATAAATTGATATCGAGGACCCAATAGTTACATCCTAGGTGCATGATTTAATTTTGAATATTGAGAGTAAAATCGTCAACTTGAATTTAGAGGATGTAATTCAGACTTGAATATCGGTGGACTACACTTAAATTATTTTTCAATCTGATGACTTGAATTAAGAATTTAAAAGTTGATGGTTGGACTACCTAGTTGGAATATTGAGGATGTGAATGTAATTTAAAAGGGCTGAAACATACAAATATTGTTGGACTCGAATCACTTCTAGAGGAATTATGATAATTCGAATCGTGAGGCAAGGTCATCTTGAAAATACTATATGGACTAAAAAAAAAAAAAAAATCTGCTTGTGGATAATTTGAGGAAGTAGAAGTAATAATCATAGGTTGAATTTTGATTGAAACAAGTAGTCATCTTAAATCATGAAAAGATTGCAGTGGACATGATTTGGATTTAAATTATCGTAAGGAGATTGCGATTGATGTACATGAAGGGTTAACACATTATGGCTTAATTTTAAATTTTAAGGACGAAATTTTTGTAAGTTGGGTAGGTTGTAAACCCCCTGAATTTTCAAATTATTAAATCTTGGATTTTTCCCAATTTTCTGGAATTTTCTGGGAATTTTTTGTAATTAAAATCAAGTTTTTCAATTAATAAATGATTTTTAAATGTTAATAAATAATATTAAAATATCATGAAAATAATATTTTTGGGTGTAAAATGGAAAACTGGACTTAGGGTAATTTTTCTGGAATTTATTGGACCTCAGACCTATTTTTAGATGCCTAAAAACTATTTATTTAAATAATTAATTATTTATTATTATTATTATTATTATTATTATTATTATTATTATTTATTATTATTATTATTATTAATTATTATTATTATTATTATTATTATTATTATTTATTTATTTATTTTCTTTTCTTGGGCCGGCCCGGCCCAGTGGACCGGCCTAGCCCGCCAGCCCTCAGCCCGTTCCCTTCCGGGTCGGGTCGGGTCAGACCCGACCCGCGAGCCGCTCCGCCACCCGCGAACCGTTTCCCCCTTTCCCCGCACGACCGCGCAACCGCCGCCGCGTCTCGCGCCGGCCGCCGCGCGCAGCGCCGGCCGTTCCGGCCCGCTCCCCGCACCCTCCGCGGCCACGTCCTCCCCTCGGCCGATTCTCCGGCCCCGACCCCGCTCCTCCTCCTCCTATATAACCCTTCCCCTTCTCTTCCCCGGCCACCACCGACCGCCCAGAACTCTGCCCCTCACCGAGGCACCGCCACCGCACACCCGCCATGCCCCGCCCAGCTCCGCCGGTCCGCCGCAGCCCCTCTCCTTCCTCCACCTTCCTCCCCGCCCGCAGAACCCCTCCCCGATCGAGCCCGACCCCGCAACAGCGGCTGCGCCGCCTTCGGCAGCCGCCGGCGTCCCCCCGCCCGCTCCGGCGCGTCGCCAGCTCCGCCCCTCCGCCTCCGCCTCCGGCCGCAGTGCCCCGAGCCGCCGGATTCCGATCAGAAACCCTAACCCTAGCCCTAATTCTTCATGTCGTGTCGGACACGACACGGACACGGAAATATCCGGTTTTTCGAGCCTCTTCAGGTACTCGTATCTTGCACCCTGTATCTCCGTTTTCAATTCCGTAAATTGCGTTGGGAAGCCTGTGTGACCCTCTCGGTGTCCGGACAAACTGTTCGGGACATCGCGCCCTGTGGTGATCGCACACCGCGATCCAAAAACAGGAAAACCAGACCCTGTTTCACCCCGGAACTGAGTCCGCCCCGCCAAACGGGACGACTTGGTCGCGTGCGTTCTTCACAGATACGTACGCATCGTCGATACGGACGTGTGAGTTTTCGTGGAAGCTGATTCGGGTGTGCGTGCATACCGGAATCAACGCGTATCCGCGGACATCGCCCCGTATCCGTCTTTTCTGTAATTCACCCTAACTTCGTGCACACTTGTCAGATCAAGACGAAACTTGCGCCATCGGACTCGTAGCGATACGTTGGTCCCGTGGGTCAAGTTTGGTTCGATTCTGAGAACGTTGACGAAATCGGGTGTCGTGGGCCCCACAGGCCCCGCTCGACGGGCGATTTTGTGAACGGCTCATCGGAATTCAATTCTGAAAGTTCCGTTGGGTTCGTATCAGCGTTCCTGACCTGTTGACACTAAGTTTGGTGAATTTGGAGACCTTTGACCCGGACGCGTTTTTCGGTGCAAAGCGGGCCCAACGGCGGACCCCGTTTTGACCCGAAACTGCCGTTTTTGCCCTTGTCTCCAAATTGGACCCAAAGACAGGCGTTTCTAGCTATTTGACATCTTCTGAGCGTGATGGTGATGTTTATTTCAGCATTTGGACTCATCTCTGGATATTTTCCCCAAGAACTTTTAATCGGATCCAAACAAAGGCAAGTACCTGCACTTCAAGTTTAATCTTTATATTGTGATAGTTAATTCCCTGCCTTACATGTACCATTGATGATTACACGTAGTGCTAGAATACTGGATTTCATGTCTTGAATATTGGAGTTCATGTCTTGTTTTTCATGTCGGGTGGGAGAATACTGAAAGGCATGTAGCTTACCCTGACTCTTGCCATGATTAATAGCTGTTGGTACACGACTGTCCATCAGCCGGATCTCGATTATTCGTGATTAATAGCCGTCTATGGCGGCCGGTTTAACCCTATAAACCCCTACATGCCAACTAGGTATTCTAAATACACAAGTTCACACACATAGTTTCTTGTCTTGTTACTGTTCCTATTGCCTGGTTGTAATTCATTTTTCGGTCACCTTGTTCCTGTTTTACTCATGTCCCTGTCTTACAGCAATTAACTCTTAGTTATTGTTACAATTTATTTATACATATCCCCAACATGATACCTGTCAGTTCATTTTAATTGTCATAAATATTTAGTTTAAATCTTGTTGCGCATTGTGTACTTTGCTCCTTTCCTGACTGGATCTGTTGTTTTAGGCGATGATGAGAACCTTGCCCCTACCTATTATGATCCCTATGGGGTAGCAGATGACACAGTTGAGAAGCCGGTTCCTACTCCGGAGACTACCTTTGAGGAGGAGTAGCCAGTTAGTTATTATTTTATTTTTCTTCAGCACATACTCGGGTTTGTCCCCGATTTATCTTCTGGCTTGTATTAACTGTGGATTGGTTGTCACAAATTAGATATTATGAAATCTCAGCATTCCTTTTCCCTGTTATTTTCCTTGTCTATTTTACTTTTGTGGATGAGATAGACTTTATATTACCTGTGATTATGCCCTAGACAGCGTACTACCGCCGACACTGCGGCGTAGGCTGGACGTGCCCACGCACTCGTGCCCGAATTTTCGGGTGCGGGTCGTGACATTTGTGAAGGGGGTTTGCTTCATATATATATAGTTAGTTGTTGGGCCCTTTTTGGTTGAGTTTTTAATGGGCTTTAAGGTTTTGTTCAGACCTGAAAGGTTTGGTTTAGCCATTAGTAGGGCTTTGGGTGCACTTGGGTCTAGTTGTGTGGGTATTTATTGAGTTTGAGTGCAAGTGCAAAAGAAGGTTGACTTTTGGTGTCTCAAATAGGACAGTTGTTGCGTTACTGGGTTGTTGTGCATGTGCAAGGGTTTAAGTATGGAAATATATATAAATAAATGAGGGGTAAGTGTGTTATAGTTTATATGTCTCATAAAAATTGGTTTGAGTGTCCAAGTAGGGTGTTTGGGCTCAGTTGGGTTCAACTAGCCAATTGAAGGTAAATTTGCAATATCGTTGGTTCACGATATTTGTTAATATTTTTTGAGCATGGGGGAGATACAACAAATACAACATTCATGCCCCAAATATATTAGGTACAATCAAGATTGGTAATATAAACTTTGTTGGAATAAAAGAGGTTGTGCATATCTCCAAATATCCAAGCCATGGCAAATTATCATATATATATATAAAGGATTTGAAAATTTAATACTTTAACCTATTAAATTAAATTAAATAAATTTCAAAAATTTTAAAAAACCAAATTATCCCTACTCCAAAATGAGGGAGTTTACAATCTACCCACCTTAAAAGAATTGCGTCCTCGCAATTAAGAATAAAGCTACTCTAGGATTCTCTGAGGACATGGTGGTAACTAAGGGCAGTTCTAAGGTCATACATGCATCCTCGAATAAGTGAGGATAACGATGTCGTATGATATCCTCTCGCTCCCAAAATGATTCGTCTGGAGAATGATATTTCCAAGATATCCGAACCAGACTGATCGTTTGATCCCTTAACATCTTCTCACTAGTATCCAGTATCCCAACTGGCTGATACCCTCCTAAAGTTGTTAGTCTGACTCCTCCAACTCTCGTCTGTCGTGCTCCTGGTGCTGGATAAGTTAGCCTAAATAGCTGTTGGGTTGGTCTCGGTACTGGTAAAGCCTGTCAGTGTACCATAAGGGCTCTTACTTGATGCTACGAATAATCTCTGGCTAAATGCTAGTCTGAACCGCAAAGCAAACATAATCCCAATCTACGTCGGCATTCCTTAGCAAGATGGCCTACCTTGCCACAATAATGACAAGTAGGAATTTCTAGTGTTGGTAAGGTTGGTCGATGAATCATCGGTGCTTCTCTCTGCTGTTATATAAAGTCTCGTGCTAAGTATTGTCCTGGTCCGCAAATTAAGTATAGTCCTAACTTGTGTCTGCACTCGATCACATGATGGCCTTGCTTGCCACAATATTGACATATAGGCAGTGTCAGTGGGGTTGCTCTGGGTGGCTGGTGCATGTGAGGTCTTTTTGTAGCTCCTTCATGTAGTTCTCGGGCTGGTTCTAGTGTGTGTGGCTATTTATGGCTGGAATCTCTCATGTTGACACGTTCCATGCGTCGAGCTGTGGTAAGAACGTCTATTTATGAAGTAGGTACAACTGAGCCAATCTCTCTTGTATCTTAAGCTTAGTCCGTCAAAGAATTTCTCTGCCTTTTCTTCTTCTGTAGGGACAGAGTAGGGGCGAACAGATGAATCAATTCAAGATGTAAGTTAAGGGATTAATTTGAATTCGATATAGAGGTTAAGAATATGTCAACATGTTGATAAAATCCTATAAATTTATTCTATCATAATTGTAGGCTTGCTCGGTTCCGTAATTGAAACCAAAGCAATATATTCGTTGACCTGCATGGACCAGAATAAAAACCATATCACGCTCCATTTCCAAAATACCAAGGGACTAATCACGTGGCAATGGCCAGCAGCACAACTCTAACGGGCAAATCCAATTTAATGGACCCGTTAGAGTGCATTTAAGCTGTAATCTATATAAATAAGGGTCTACAACACCTCTCACAGTTTATATATATAATCTCATTCATAATAAGAATCACAACACAAGGGATAGTCCAGTAACAAGAATAATAAAAATAAAAATATCCACCAACAAGTGCAGTATAAGAAATATCGCGAGGAACAACCCGTTCAAAATAATGGAAAGAGAAATAAAACCAAGTACATCTGTCCAGTAGTCACTAAGCCAAGTCCAATGTCTAAAGAACACTAAGCATAAATAAATAGATAAATAATTGTGTGCTCAAGAGAAGTCCTCCGGCACAACCTCGTCCTTTGGTCCAAGTACTGCTCCAATGTCAGCTCATGTCCCGTAAACCTCGGGGTAACTCTCCTCGTCTATACCCGGGGACATAATCTGAATCCAGGTCCTCAGGAGACACAGCAAGGTATAATAAACACTCAAGCAAATGTAACAATAAATAATAAATAGTGTGCTCAGGGTACCTATCATAACCAACTAAGTGGTTGCAATTAAGAATGTACTCGTCCGCTAAACCACTAGGGCATGTAGGTCTCATAGACACGATAGTAGTAGTAGTAGTAGTAGTAGTAGTAGTAGTAGTAGTAGTAGTAGTAGTAGTAGCAGTAGTAGTAGTAGGTACGTACAGGTCCGGTCAAGGTACCTGCAGCACTATAGGGCCCGAAGCGCAATCAACGGTACCACATATTGTATGATAGACCAATAGTACGGCAGATTCTCTCTGATCCCCACGTATTTCGTGTCTTATGTCCATAACACGCACGAAAAGTACTAACTATATCTCGAGTCAAGAAAGATGATTCAATCAAGTCAACTAATCACATATCACGAGTCCTGTCCTAGCACAGAAGCCAAAATCCTCGAATATCTCAAGTAAGGCTTCTGTACATGAGGGTCGTGTACAGTTTCCTAAGGTATATCTTGTAAGAGTTGCACGTATAGGGTATACGATGATAATACAGTCTAACGATATAAGATTTTGCATACAAAAGTTGGCACCCGAATACACTTCGGACGCTAAGTATCGTAACGGTTCTAGGGTCACAACAAGTAGAAGCAAAGATCTAGAAATAGAATCAATAACTAGTAGTAACAATAAGCACAAAATAATGGAATAAATGTAATGTATACTTGCTTGTTGCCTATTGCCTGCTGCTGCGATACCGTCTGACTGGTGTCCTCAACCGGAGATCCAACTGATCCAAGTTGTCCTATTATAACATATTCTAATCAATAAACCATATAATGTAATTAAAATAAAAAGAATAAGATTGTTTGTACGATGTCAACTAGTATAGTGACGTTCATGCCAACGATCCAACAGTTACGTGTCATTGGCCAACGTGCCAATAACCACGTACTATAGTACTATCTATTACATTATAAGGGTCTCATTTATTGTATTTTATTACGTACATATAGGCACTTATAAGAGTTCCGACACGCTTAATCCTATATATACACAGATATGACACAATGTCCCGAAACTCGCCACAACGCTAAATTGTACCTCGAACATGCATGTCGACTCTCAAACATGCATGTAAAAATCCATTAATACTGAATTAAAGATGAATTAATTAAGGAATACATATTTATTTAATAAAAAATACCAAAACAAACATCGTTGCATGCACAAAGTTTCGTCGTGCGTCGACTATGTGTTCTAGCAACTTGACGACTAGTTTGTGCATGCACGGTTGCCATTTTGCACAAAATTTATTTAATATATAAAAATATATCTAATTATATTTTGAAATTAAATATTTAATTTCTGGAAATTCACATTTTAATATTAAAATATCATCAAACAATAATACAAATTTAATATGATCACGACATTGCCAAGCATTGGATTTGTGCCATCTAAGAGTAGTTTTGCACATCAAATTAGGATCTCTCATGCATGGGGGTATCATCATTTATCATATATCATTTTTATGGGTTGATACAAGGGTTCGCACATGGAAAAATAATTATTAAAAAGAATTTATAAAACTTACTTGATCGAGATTACAGCGGAGCTTTTTCTTGCGACACGGATATTTTGGAGCGCCAAACAAACTCCAGAATTCATGAAACTTAAGAGGGATCTTTAGGGATTCAAATATAATTTAAATATAGTATTATGAGGGGTTTTGAGGGCTGTGAGAGGGTCAAAACTTCTGTTGCAACCAGCAGTGCTGTTTTAGCCTATAGGAGAGGCCGATCTCTCCTATGGTGGTTGGCGACTTGTGGGGGCTGAAGTGGGTGATGTGGAGAAATTAAAATGAAGTAGAGAAGGAGGGGAAAAGGAGAAGGAGGTCTTGGAGAATAGGGGAAAGGTTGTAGGGGCAGCCACAAGAAGAGGGGAGTTAGGGATAGGGTTTGTAAAGGTGGTTTGCTTCTTATATATATAGTGAGTTGTTGGGCCCTCTGTAGTTGAGTTTTTAATGGGCTTTAATGTTTGGTTCAGATCTAAGATCTTTGGTTTAGACATTAGTAGGGCTTTGGGTGAACTTGGGTCTATTTGTGTGGGTATTGGTTGAGTTTGAGTGCAAATGCACAAGAAGGTTCACTTTCGGTGTCTCAAATAGGACAGTTGTTACGTTATTGGGTTGTTGTGCATGTGTGAGGATTTAAGTGTGAAAATATATATAAATACATGAGGGATGAGTGTGGAATAGTGTACATATCGCATAAAAATTGGTTTGAGTGTCAAATTAGGGTATTTGGGCTCGGTTGGGTTCAACTAGCCAATTGAAGGTAAATTTGCAATATCGTTGGTTCGCGATGTTTGTTAATTTTTTTGGAGCATGGGAGAGATCCAAAAAAAACAAAATCCATGTCCCAAATATATTAGGTACAATCAAGATTGGTAATGTGAACTTTGTTGGAAGAAAAGAGGTTGTGCATTGCTCCAAATATCCAAGCCATGGTAAAGTGTCACACACACACACACATATATATATATATATATATATATATATATATATATATATATATATATATATATATATATATATATCAAAGTACAAGGTATCCCGAGATACGGTCACGACTGTCTATAAGACAAGTGGAAGGACTCTAGCATGCCACTAATGACTCATATGGTCGAAAAAAAATCCTATCTCAATCCAATCAACACAAGAAAAAATAATGAGTAAATCATATATGCAATGGGTAAGGCATCCCAAACACATATGCATACATAATCATGAGAGTTGACATAATGTAAAGATACATCAACTGAAATATACATAAGTAGGTAAATGTACAACTAGCCGCAGTCTAGAAAATACACATACACCGTCTAAAGACGGCGGGAAACAAAGTCCCAAAAGTAAGGACTAACACATCTCCTTGGCTAATACACCACAAAATAAAAGTACAAAATAGAGTAGGAGAATAAGGTAACCCACTCCCTAATACGAGCCGCAATCCTCTGAGTGCGAACCATCCGGTGAAAGTGAAGGTAGTTCATCCGAGTCTGCAACGAGATCTGGCCATGCAAAACCAGTGTGGTAGACCCTCAAAAGCAAGTACCACAAAGAAAACCAATGCTATGAACTAAAATCCACAACAACTAATAGAGATAGAAACAAATAAATGTGGATCGAGACTCGTGCTCTACCAATGCACTTGTCTCGATAAAAGGAAAGACAAAAAAGCTAAGTAACATGGGACATAAAATAAACCATAGGTGACATAAAGTAAACATAAAACCAGTAAAATAAACATGGATGTGTGAAAATGTAATATGGTGAAACAATAACTAGTAACATATAGGGTATTTTGGGACATGTGAACGTGTACAGTGTAAGGGTCAAATATAGCATTTGAGTACAGGATCTAGAATATGGCATAAGCAGTGGACATGTAAAGGAGCAATAGCTGAATATAATGTCTATAGAAAAGATAAGTCGGTAAGCGACAAGAGAGCTTGGGAACTTCCCAAAATCGGAGCCATAACCCTTAAACAAAATAAGGACCGGGGTTATGGATATTTTCTCAAGCCGAACTTAGCCTCTGGCCACCCACCGATAAATATGACAATACGAGAAAAGAAAAGACAATATGCGAGCATAAAGTAAATAACGCACAAACCAAGGAGCATGGCCAAGCATTTCCTATGGCTTGCTATCATTAGCTAACTAGGGTTATCACAAATCCTAGTTACTAGCACATACAATTTGTGGTTCTCCTATTGGTCGCAGGTACTGTAGTATATCCGAATTATATTTCGTACGTAGATGGTGAAAATAAGTGACAATAGTAACAATAGTGACAATAGTAGCAATATGCCCCACTCGACGGTGGGCTAAAAATGTGTCAAACTTGACGATATGCTACAAATCCATCAGTAATGTGGCGTCGGAACACCGGGACCGCTTGCAACCAGGTAACCTCCCCTCCCAATGGTCTATGTAAATAATCTAGTCATTAATCCTTAGCAGTTTTAGTTCAGGATTTCGGGTGTAGCATTCTGCAGAATCCCTCCTAGACATGTATGCAAGATAGAACAATGTTTTGATAGTTACAAGCACTAGCACAAAATAAGCCACAAAAGTTATAATAGTGACAATCAACAGGAATAGTGATAATCAACAGGAATAGTAACAATAGTGACAGTATGTGACAATGGTGATAGTTCATTACCAAAATAATACATATTAGCGACGTAAAAAAACGTCGCTAATAGGTAAAGAAATGTCGCTAAAATATATTAGCGACGCAATTAACGACGTTTTGGCGTTGTCGCATAATCCATGGTCGCTGACAAGAATTTTGTCTCTATAGAAACGTATATTTGCGACGCGTACACGTCGCCAAATTAGCGATGTTCAGCTGCGCGACGTCGGTATATCAACGACTATGTATATTGTCGCATAACATCTCCAAATCTACGACATTATCATCAATATTTTGCTACACCAATGCTGACCTGGCAAAAATTGTCAAGTCAGCTTTTTTAGCGATGTGTAGCGACATTTTGACACAGATTAGCGATGTCCCTGATACCAGTTAGCAATATTTTAAGAAAATTTAGCGACGCACTGTCACGTCGGTAAATGACGCAGAACGTCGCTAAATTTTAAAAAAAATAGAAAAAGCATGTAATTTCTAAAATTATTTTCCAACAAAAGTTTGCCTGCAGTTATAAAATCACAATTTTATATAAATAGACCTGGAGTAACCCTTCGTTAAATTCCCTGGGTTCGTCGACCCCTTCGGTGGAACACTCAACACCGGTACATACACAAACACGTTAAGAATATCGAAACACGCAGGAATATCCCAACAAATAAATACATGAATCCAAAATAATGTCACATCCGTCTCATCCAAATAATATAGTAAAAAGCATGAAATAAGTACATCAAAGACCCAAGAATGAATGGGCCAATACACACCAACATACTAAAAAAGTCCCAATAAGAACTACTGCGGATCAGGAGGAGGAGGAGGAACACTACCGCGCATATGGGATAAGAGAAAGCCATATTTCTCCTGAGAAAGCATCACCGGTCCCGATAGAGGAGGCAGTAGAATCGATAGAGTCGGTGTCAGTATCGATGCCGGCGGACCAAGAGGACATATATGCTCCAATGCTAGCAGTCGAGCATTGTATGAATCCATAGCAGATACCATTCTCGAAGTGTTCATCTCTACCGTCTAACTCAACAAATCCTGCGTCGCATGTATCCTTGCAAATGAGTCGCTCATGACCATATGTGACCCCTCCAGCTCTGCATGTCCGTGCTCTATAGACGCGGCCATAGTCGCCAAGCTGCACTCTGTCGTCTGGCTCATAGTCCTGAGCTCTATAAGGTTGTGCTCCATCATCTGGTTCAGATTCCTAATCTCCAATAGGCTACGCTCGAGCGTATCAAAATATGTAGTGATCATCGAATCGTCGGTCTGCAGCTGAGACTGGGGCTGCTCCATAATCCTTTGTAGCAACTCGTCACGCAGGTCTGTAATCTGATGGTCAATGCTCTCCTGGGCTCGTGCCGACGCCTGGGAAGGCTGCGAGGAATGCACACTGCCAGAGGGGGCCCTGGATGACTACATCGTAATAAAGGCACCGTAGGATCCCGTACCATGGTACATACCCCTCTGAAGACCACCAACGACGGTCATCCAGAGCTCGTCTTTCGACGGAGTTGTATAGGGCTGAGATTAAGTACCAGCCCCTCCCTCTGCAGGTGCACTAGCAGTCGCCCGCTCACGTAGTCTAAGATACTCGTCCTAGAAAAATGGTTGCTAACGTCTAAGGTACATATTACTAACTATATAGATATCTATTTGCATCTTTTCAAACATATATTAAAACTAACACAAGTTAAAGTAACGTACATAGGTCTGCGTGGCCTTCTCATCGATGAGCTTTTTGCCCTTCCGATGGGTGGCCAGGAAGATGGTCACCATGTTGGCGTCCTCAACCCATTGTACCTATTAAAAATTATATTTTTTGTTATTAAAATTAAATATCTTATCCTGCTTTTATTAAAATAATATATATTCAATAGAATACATACCAGATGACAAAAATATTCCGTCATAGGAATCGAGCCACCACACCACTTTCATGCCTTCGACCTAGTCGTCTTTGCCTTCTCCAACCTCTCCATGTACCTGGGTTCGCTGAATATCTCCTTTATCACAGTCCACTGCTCAGGCGTGATCCAACCGTGGATCGGGGCTCCGTCGGGATCACGAGCCTTTTGATCGTTGATCGTATCATGGATCAGCTTGGAAACTGCTCCTCGATCTTTTCAGTCCGGTATAGTGGATAGAAATATATTTTCTACAAAAATTAAGATAGAGAGTTATATAATATGCATAAATAATTATTGATATTAAAAGTAAATATATTTTTACCTTGAAGTGGGCAAACAATAATGCCTTCCTATCTTCGGGAGCATCTGAGTAGTTGACCCAAGGTCCACCATAGTTCTGCCTCAGAAACACCCCTAGTGCTCTCTGTACCACCGACGGAAGATATTTATAAAATGATAATTAAATTCTAAAATATTAAGATATAATCATTCGGTTCATCGGTACAAAATATTAACTAATTAACTTACTTTTGAGGCCCGTCGGTCCAAATCTCCATCCCCGTCTAGTCCGGAGGCGCGCATTGAGGATCATTCTGAACATGTGCAGACGTAGTCGGCTCGACCTCCTTCATCTGCTCCTCTGCCTCCATGGTGCCGTCAGCTGGAGGAATGCCGGAAGAGGGAGTAGTCTCAGGCCTAGAACTACTCGTCCCAGGAGTACTGCCACGTTGTATCATCGCCGGAGCCAGAGATGCTAAAGATCGGTACACTAGGGCCGAGGAGGATCCGGAACCAGTAGTCTTTACTGGAGGAGCACTCCGTCTAGAGGATCAACCTACGAACGATCCGCGTTGTCCGACCATACCTGATAATAACATATGATAATAAAATAAATACACAGACTTATAAAAGTTTATAAAAATAGACAGACCTGAAGCAACCCTCCGTTGAATTTTCTTGGTACAAAATATCACAAAAGTATATAAAATATCACAGTCACACAATAAACACAATATAAAAGTATCACAGTCACACAATAAATACAATATAAAAGTATCTCAGTCATACAATAAGCATAATATTAAAATATCATAGTCACACAATAAACATAATATAAATGTATCACAACTACACAATAAGCACAATAAAAGTATCACAGTTACACAATAAGCACAATAAAAGTATCACAGTCACACAATAAGTCTTATCCAATTTCTCAATCTCTCAAAAAATCTAATACGCTGGGACAGAACCCAGTCCCTCAGATACTTCGCATAAACACTATCTAGGTGATCAATCTCCGCTATAGGTGCTGGGTGACTGAAACTCTCCCTCTGAGCTGGTGCCTGCCCAACAGTAGGAGGTACCACTTCCTCCTTAACAGTAGAAGTTGTCACTTTCTCCTTAATAACTGCTTCTAATTTAACAGTAGGAGGTATCACTTCCTTCTTAACAATCACTTCCTCCTTAACAGTAGGAGGTACCACTTCCTCCTTAACAGTCACTTCCTCCTTAACAGTAGGAGGTGCCTCTCTCAAGCGACGTACACATGATCGGGTCATGGGTGCCATCTGGTAAGATAGATGGAAACAAAGAATATAATTGATAACATATAAAAATATATGTATCCATATAGTTAAAATAGATGTTACATTCCACATTAAAAATATAGTACATGGCTAGAGTTCTAAATGGATTTTATTTTATTTTTAATCCTCTTCAGAAAATTCATCTTCTTCATTTTTTTTTTGCCATTCTCTTCCTCTTCCTCCTCATCTTCACTTTTATTTACTTTGTCTTCCTCTTCGGATAATTTTACCTCTTCTACACGATTAGACGTGTAATGAGCAACTTTTGTTAAGTCAACATCTACAATATTTATTATAATATGTAGCTCATCCTCCTGATAAGCTATTTCATTAATCTTAAAGTTATTTTTAGCTTTCGTCTTGCATACTGTCCATCAGTCCGACCTCGTTGATCCCCATTTAGATTAAGTTGTAAAGTACACGAGCTGAGCCTGACTTGATAGGACAAATGGTTCATAGCCTTGGTGTCGACACCGGTAGTTTATATCCACAAGACCATGCTTTTCTATTTTCTAACCTTGATCTTGGATGGGATCAAACCAATCACACCTGAATAACACGATCTTAGCCGGCTCTGTTCCATAATTATATGTCAACTCTACAATCTCCCGTAAGATACCATAGAAATTATTGCCTAGATCGACATCTTTGTAGCTCGAAGATCTGATACAAAAATAACTATTTTTCTTAGAATCGAGATCCAAGAAGTTGTCTCTTATCTAGACTTTTGTTGACTTGAACCTAAACTCTTTCACCCAGTTGGTTGGCCAGATTTTGACGGCATAAATTTGGTTCCTTGGCTAGAGTTCTAATATACTCATTCTCAAGTGCTGTGTGGGGACGATCGACCTAAATACCAAGAAAATAATATTAAGTTCAACGTTCTGTTAAATATTGTGCAAGTGCATACACAAAAAGATCCTTATATATGCACTCAACCAAGATGGAAAATAAACTCTCATTTCCTGTTCTACTTCTTCATCTGTTATGTTTGGTCTCATCGACCTTACCTCTTCATTAAATATGCTAAAAAATAACAAAATATCATCTGATATTAGCGTATAGTATTATATTAAGATGACTTAAACTTTGACGTATTAATTACTTATCCCTCTAACTTCTCTACTTCATCCTCATCGCAGTTGAGTAATATATAAAACTGAGCAGCCTTTAGCTCGTCGTCATTCAGATATCTCTTCATTATTTTTTTCGAAGGCTTACCGAAAGTATTGAATACTTTCAATATTGCATCATTAGATTCCTGATATCCGTTATCATTTTTTGGAGCTCTTGTTCTATTAGTAGCAACATGCGGCTTAAAATACATCGAGCAAAAGTTTGTAATCTCCTCAAGAACATAGGCTTCACAAATTGAACATTCAACCCTTGCCTTATTTTCACCTTTCTCTTTAGGTGGTTCATTTGACGTTCGAACGGGTATATCCACCGATAACCTATAGGGCTACTGACACGTGTCTCGTAGGAAAGATGAATTGGTAAATGCTCCATTGAGTCAAAGAATCCAGGAGGGAGCACTCTTTAAAGCTTGCAAAGTGTTACCGCAATATCCTTCTCTTGCTTTTCTAAACGATCGATGATCAACTTGGTAAAACAAAGATCTCAGAAGAATATGCTAAGCTCTGTTAAAGGATCCCAAACTACCTGCGATAAGAATTCGCAAAATGCAATCGGAATTAACCTCTCCATGAATACGTGACAGTTGTGGCTCTTCATACCCATCAGTTTGTTCTTCTTTGGGTCGACGCATCTTCTCAGATTTGTCATGTACCCGTCTGAAAATTTTAGCCCCTGAATCCACCTACATAGTCTCCCTTTATCCTCCTTATCCAGTGAGAAATTTTTCTTAGGTTGCTTATACTTCCCATTCCCTTCCTCTATCAAACGAAATATAGGACGTCTGCATATTTCTTCCAAGTCCAACCTGGCCTTGTGATTGTCTTTCGTCTTCCCCTTTACGTCCATCATAATATTAATTATGTTGTCGAACACATTCTTCTCGATGTACATGATATCAAGGTTATGTATGATCATATTGATGCTCCAATATGATAGGTCCCAGAATATGCTTCTCTTCGTCTAGTTATGAGTGTGACCAAATCCATCGCACTTATACCCCTTATTAGGTTATTCGATAGCACTTGGTAAGTCTTTAACCTCTTCCCATATCGTATCTCTGGGCCATCTTGGAGGTGAATTTGCCTTCTTTATAGCGTTAGCACGAAATGCATTCATGTTCCTCCAGAACGGATGATCCGACGGCAGAAACTGTCGATGACAATTGAAGAAGACAATCGAAGAAGCACAGTTTTACTCCGTATTTCAAACGAAAAGCCTTAGTGTGGTCCATGCAACATGAGAGAGGACCATGAGTGCTCCATCCTGATAACATGCCATAAGTGTAAACCCCCTGATTTTTCAAGATTTTCAAAACTGGATTTTTCATAATTTTCTAGAATTTTCTGAGATTTTTCTGTAATTAAAAACAGGGTTTTAATTATTAAATGATTTTTAATAGATAATAAATGATATTAAAATATTATGAAAATAATATTTTTGGGTGTAAAATAAAAAATTGGACTTAGGATAATTTTTCTGGAATTTATTGGGCCCCGGACCTATTTTAAAACACCTGAAAACTATTTATTGAAATTATTTATTAATTTATTAATTATTTAAATTATTTATTTATTGATTTTTAATAAATAAACCCAAACCCATAAACCGGCCCAGGCCCATTGGATCGGCCCAGCCCGTCGCGCCTATCGGGTCGGGTCGGGTCCACCCGCCGCCCGACCCGCATCCGACCCGGTCCCCTCTCCCTGACCTGGCCGCGCTGCCCCCGCGTCCTCCGCCGTGCCCGCCGGGCGCTCTGCCCGCCTCGGCCCGCTCCTCCACGCCCCGCCGCAACCCTCGGCCACGACCACCTCCCCCAGCCCTTTAAACCCCCCCCCCCGGCCGAGGGTGCTCCGGTCAGATCCCCTCCGCCTCCGCAGCACCCCACCGCCGCCACCACCGGCTCTGCCACCGCCAGCCCGGCCGCCTCGCCGTGCCCCGCCGACGGCAGCCTCCTCCGCCTTCCTCTCTTCCTCCCCTCCTCTCGTCGATGGGCAGCAGCAGCAGTCAGCAGCCACAGCGGCAGCAACTCCGGCCGCCCCCGGCCGGCCTCCCCCGCCCTGAGCCGCCGCAGAGTCACCGGAGCTCGGCCTGAAACCCTAACCCTAACCCTAATTCAATTGTATCCGACACGTGTCGGACACGTGTCGGACACGGTGACCCCAGTTTTCCGGAGCCCTGTTCAGGTACTCATATCTCTCTCCTCGTAGCTCTGATTTTAATTCCGTAAATTGCGTTGCGAAGCCTGTATGACCCTCTCGGTGCCCGGATAAATCGCTCGGGGCATCGCGTCCTGTGGTGATCGCGAACAGCGATCCAAAAACAGGAAAAACAATGACCCGATTCACCCCGGAACTGGGTACGCCCCGCCAAACGGGACGACTTGGTCGCGCCCGATCTTCACAGATACGTGCGCATCGTTGATACGGACGTGTGAGATTTTGCAGAAGCTGATTCGGGTGTGCGTGCACACCGGGATCAACGCGTATCCGCGGACATCGTCCCGTATCTGACTTTTCTGAATTTTGACCTAACTTTGTGTACACACGTCGGATTAAAACGAAACTTACGCCATCGGACTCGTAGTGATACGCTGGTCCTGTGACCCAAGTTTGGTTTGATTCTGAGAACGTTGACGAAATTGCGTGTCGTGGGCCCCACAGGCCCCGCTCGACGGGCGATTTTGTGATCGGCTCATCGGAATCTAATTCTGGAAGTTCCGTTGGGTTCGTATCATCGTTCCTGACTTGTTGACACTAAGTTTGGTAAATTTGGAGACCTTTGACCCTGACACATTTTTCGGTGCAAAGCGGGCCCACATGTGGACCCCGCTTTGACCCGAAATTGCCGTTTTTGCCCTTGTCTCCAAATTAGACTCAAGGACAGGCATTTCTAGCTGATTAATATTTTCTGGATCTGATAGTGATATTTATTTCAGCAATCGGAGTACCGTCTGCAATTCTCTCTGAAGTCAGAGCAGCAATTGGAACCAGAACCACAGGCAAGTGTACCTTGCCAAACCCTGCAGCTTGCTATATATTTTCTTGGCTTAATTTTGTATCAGTGGGCAAGTAGAGCTTGTCAACTCATATTAATTCCTGTTATAGTACTTGCATGAGTTCTTGTGTAAAATATATATAACTTGTTTAACTGTTCAACCTAGGACCGAATGACTTTACTTAGCGTCTGATTACTAGTCGGGTGCAAACCCCGTACGCGAAGTTGTGTAACGTCACATAGAGATGGATATCGAGACCCTATGTATTCTCATACTTGTCTTATCAAGTACATCATAACCCAGGACACCTGACACTATTCATGAGACAGAGTCTTCCTGAGACATTCATGGTGATTCTGTATAGGATACAGGACTTGACAGAGATATTATATTCTTAGATATTCTATGACTTGTTGCATTAGCTATGATCCCGCTTGACATGGACATGAGACGTTATGGTCATGATACGCGTGATTACATTGGGTGGGAAGAGTCACACAGACTACAGGTTCATTTTTATATATTATGTCGGCGTCTTAGTCTCACTACGAGATAGACAACCACATGATATCACTGCTACCGGCTCCCCGACACAGAGCTTGTAGTAGTTTCAGCTTGAGTTCTAGTGCTGCTCTTATCTTGCATTTTACTTAGATGGTTACATAGTTTACCTTATTGTTTATTTATTTCCTGCACTGCATGATTATGGCTTGAGCTTTCTTGTACCTTGCTATGTCCCCTGAGGACCTGGAATGGACTATGTCCCCAGGTATAGCCGAAGAGATCCATCCAGAGATACACCGTACAGGAGCACTTCCAGGAGCTGTACCAGGACCCGAGGACGAGATCACACCAGAGGACTTCTCCTGAGCATTGGCCGTATATAGTCAGTTATTTCTGTTTCTGTTTTTATTTCCAGTTCATTTATTTCCTGTCTAATTGCTTGATGTATCAGACTTGTTCTCGGATTGTTCCCCGAGACATTTATTGAGATTGTTAGTTATTTATTCTATTGCATTTATTCTGGCATTTAATCTGTGATTATCTGTTGTGGATGAGATTAGATTAGTCTATGACCTGTATCATTGGTTCTATTTATTGCTAGACTACAGCTTAAGCATGCCCTGATGGATCCATTAAATTGGGTTGTCCATTGGTGCGTGCTGCTGGCCATTGCCACGTGTCCAGTCCCTCGACATTTTGGGACTGGGGCGTGACAATAAGCCAAAAAGTCATTGATGGTCCACATAAGTGTTGCCCTTATCTGAAAATTCTATTTTTTTTGAAAGATCGTACATGTTGGCGCCTACTTTTTATATCTGATTTGACTCATCTATCAACGATTATAAGTACACATCGATGTTCCTCTTCGAATTATTCAAACCCAGAATAATAAAGGTTAAGAACATAACTGGAGTCTTCATGCACATCCAAGATGGTAGGTTTACGGGATGACAATAACAGGCCAACATGAATATTGGGTGCCCAAAAGTCCGAATGGGGTGAAACCGTCGGACGAAAGCCCCAGTCTTATATTATGTGAATCCGAAGCAAAATTGAGATACTCTCGATCGAAGTTCTTCCATGCTTCTCCATCGGATGGGTGATCCAATACTCCTTCAATCTGTTCTCGCTTGTGCCAACTCATATTCAGTCTCCTTCAACATAAAAAACCTCTGCAACCGCGGCATCAAAGGCAAGTAGTACAACGAATTGGTCGACTTTTTTGTACCGGCAGGCCTTCCTGTAACAGTTGTCTTGTAGCAATCAGAACCACAAAATTGCCACACGTCTTCATTCTTGTCGTCTTTGTAGTACAACATGCACCCATTGCGACATGCATCAATTTTCTCGTATCCCATCCGGAGCGATCTCACCATCCTCTTAGACCGATAGAAGTCTTTAGGTAACTTAGCATCCGTCGGCAAGATCTTTATAATCAACTCCATCAGTCGGTTGTAGCATTCTTACGACATGTTAAAATTAAATTTGATGCTCAACAGTCTTGTAACCACCTCCAACGGTGAATGATCCTCACAACCAGGATATAATAGAGTCTTTGTATTCTCCAATAACTCTATGAACTTTGCAGCATCGACATTCGGTGCCTCCTCAGCTGTATCATAATTGTTCAAAAACCATGTTCACGCACCCGTCATCGTAATCAGCGTGGTCGTGGACATCCATATACGGCTCCGTATAAGGCTCCAGCTCTGATGCTAAGGACACAAGTTCTTCGTGTGAGATTCACTGATAGTAATTCGGCATAAAATCCCTCGAGTACAAATAATATGTCACATCCACTTCTGGGAGATATTTCAAGTTGCGACATCTCACACACGGACACTTAATTTTGGTATCATCCATGTACTGAAGGAACGCCTTGGCGAACTGCTGAAACTGTTCCACCCCCTGTATGAATTTATCCCGTACACCGTACATGTCATCAGGATGACGATTGTACATCCACGAATGATGACACAGGTAGTAATTTAGATCTATTTCTAGATAATTCTAAAAATATGAATAGAAGTCGATCAAGTATATTATCCAAATGAATGCAAAGATGGATACACATGTTCATCAAAGTAATTAACAACTCATATTGATGCATGAGTATTCGAGTTGTGATGCGTGAGTATCCATATCTTGGTTCATGAGTATTCGTTTTATAATTTGTGACTACCCAAAAAGTAGTAGACGTATGGACAACTCTAATTTTAAACCCTATTAAATATGTGTCGCCACGTATTCATTGTCTTGGTACCCATACCTTGCACTCTGGACACATTTCCATACTTAACATTCCTTTGAACCCAATCCCTAGCATCTAGGTATCCATATTTATGATACCCACACTTGGACACACACCTACAACACACACTCAATACACTAGCACTCACCTACACAAACCTCACCCATAACTCACTACACATACACTATCCTATCCATGTATCATATGATATGCATACATCTCACTGCTACACAGATATACACACTTATTATGTGCATTGCTTGCTGCCACTGTTCTACTGCACTTGAAGTGCTGACAACCCTAAAATTTGCAGTATCACCCAGTACAGTACAGTACATGTACTTCATATTATTGTTGTACACTCTACTGCAGCATCCTCTTGCAGCGCACTAAAGATATTGTTGCTAAGGCTCCTGCAGCAATGCAGTTGCTCAACTGAGCACAACACAGACCTTAGCTCACTCCTTACAGCATGAATACAAACCGAGCTCTCCACCCTCCAAGTCACTGCACTACAGGCCTGCAATAAAATCCGAAAAAAGAACACAGTTGCAGCACCCTCTGCAGCTTTGGAACCAAACACCAGCACAGCTGCAAGCTCTTAAAATCTACATGATACTGCGACTTTCAGTTGCAGATTGCAATAACACATTTGCTGCCCCTGCTGGAAAAATACCTACTGCTTCCATCATACAATATGTACAGCTGTTGTGTGATCCTTTCTCAAAATCCCTCATACACACTCATGACACACAACTAAGTACACACTCTTAAACACAATAGACTCTCTCACACACACACAACACTCTAGTACCAACACAACAGACACAAACTCTATACACTAACACTAGCATACACAACATCAACATCTTACATGATAATTGATACACAACTTCTTGATACCAAATATCACAACCAAAACTACCATAATACACTTATGATTCTCATTCCCATTTCATGTCAGAGACATATCGTGTCAGTGTATGTGTCTGTATCGTATCCTATGTCGTGTCTATGTCTGTGTCGTATCCTCTATCAAATGTCATATTCGTATCTGTAAGAGAGAGAGAGAGAGATAGGGTTAGGGTTTACCTAGAGGAGGAGGAGAAGCCCGAGGTCGTTGGACGGGAGGAGACGCACGAGTTGAGCAGCCGCGCTAAAGGAGTAGTCACGCGAGGGGAGTGGCCACGCCGGAAGGGAGGATCCGCCCGAGGGGGGGCTTCGCCAGAAGGGGGGACTTCGCCAGAGGGAGGAGGAGGCCCAAGGGGGGGACTAAGACGGAGGGGGGGCTTTTGAAATTTTTGTTAAGAGTTTGAGAGAATGGGGCAAAATAAAATCATGAACCCTAAATAAAATAATTTAGCGACGTCTAAAATAGACGTCGCTAAACGTCGCTAATATATTAATATACTGCGATTTGAATACAAAACGTCGCTAAACGTCGCTATAATTAAAATATTAGCAAAGTTTAGCGGTGCTTCAGCGATATCATTTTTCATGTTACTAAAATATGTCGTTGAACGACGCCAAACGTCACTATTAGCGACTACCTGCGACGTTTTATATTAACGTCGCTAAATTAGAAAAAATAGCGACGTTTTATAATAACATCGCTAAAAGCGTCGCTAACCCCACAATTTTTTGTAGTAGTTAGTCAGAATAGTGACAATCTGGGAGAGACAGTGTGTGACAATACGGGACAGTAGGATCATGGTCAAGAGTAAAAATATGTGACAATAGGGGTCATGTTGTAACAATAGGTAACATGTACTTGACAGGTGTATAAAGGATATGTGTCCCTAACTATACATGAAGTCATGTCTGGGCAGTATAGCATATATAAAGACATGGTGTCAAAACTCCTTGAGCTAATCCCTCATTGTTTTCATGCATTAAGATCAGGAATACATTTATTTGCTAATATGATGGCCTATCATAGTTCAGTAAAGATTTTAAGAGTCCTCTTCATATCTTATATATTATATTCCATTTTTTGTCCCAGGACAAAAAATATTTTAGATATCCAATCCCTATTATTAATTGTCAAACCAAAATATTCCTACTTTACCCTTTTCCTATCAAACTACCATAATATTACTCTTTCGCTTTTCCCCCGAAGGGCCTTTCTCTTTCTTTCTTTTATGCTCGTATCGCTTAACTCCAGCAACATCAACTCATCCCCCGCCCAACTCTTACATAATCAGTTGTGGAGGAATCGGATAGGTCCCCCTCTTCTGTATATTCTAAGTAACTCAGAGATAGAGCTAGTAAAATAACATATAATGGTGTCATGTACCTAGGGTGTATGAACTCATGTAAAATTTATAAAGAGTGTATAATCATTTTCTACCTATACAGGTTCATCTAATCATGTTAAAGAGTCAATATATATTCGAAGAAAAATCTAAAATTAGTAAAAACGAAAAAAAACAGTAAATTTCAGCAAAAATAACATAATTCGGATTACCGACGGATTACCTCGGATTACCGACGGATTATCTGGTAGGAAATATCAGCTTTTTGGGCCAAAATTCGGATCTTCTATCGGTGATTCGCGGATTACCTTCGGATAATCCGAAACTGTACAGCAGCCCAGACTTGAAATTTTTTCAAAACTTGTTTCGGCCATAAAAACTTCGTTTAACTCTGAATTCATATTTTTAAAAGTAAAAATTGAATAAAATCAAATTTCCCACAACATGGAAGCATTAGATTTCACAAATTTTTAGATTTTATAGATCAATTCCTTAAAATACTCCAAAAATATATTTTCAAAAAATCAAAACATGTTCTGATTTTCACCAAACTCTAAAAAATATACAAGGTTATGTGAGGGTCTCACATTAAAAATGTGACCAAAATATATAATAAGAAAAATGGTACCACTCACGATACCAAGATCACACCCCGTGTCTCACGGATAGATCTAAAAATGGGCAAAAGCATAGACATATATAAAATCTACGAAAATAAATCAAGCCAAGAACTAAATTAGTAGGAAATATTTCTATCTAATAATATTCAAGAAATAATGAAATTAAAAAAAATCTCAAATCTAAGGTTCACAGTGTTGGCAAGATGTACTTGCCTACAGTCGAGCTAACAGCCTAAACCTTTTATTCCACCACCAAGAGAGGTTCAAAAACCATACTCCTAGGCCTTAAGACAAAGCTCGCTCCGGTGAGAAATAGAGACGTAATGAAGAAGGAGAGAGAAAGGAAAGAAAGAGAAAGAGAAATAAAAAGAGAGAGGAGAGAGAAAATGGATGTGTATATATATAGAAGTCAAGATTTAATCGTGTTCGTCGGATCTGCTACGTCAGTGATCCAAGTCATGATCCAAATTGATCTCATCCATTCAAAAGAAAAGTATATACCCATTGGATAATAGGATGCTCCAGAGCCAAGAAATCAATGGATAACAGAGTGAATCTATAAACCCCCTCACCCAAATTTAGGTATATATAGTTTAGTATGATATTATAATTTATTTTAGGATAATTAGAGTTATAAAAATTGAGTTATTTTACATACTTTCAAATGTGATATCTTTTGGTGCACCTTACCATAGCTTCAATTTTGGGAACACAACACTAGCTTTTGTCTTTCAATAAAATTTATATTTCTGTCCTGGACAAGTTAGTCTACCACTATGACCTTTTTGTCACTTTCAAACTCACACTTTTGTACTCTATTTTAGATATGAAACAGTCATTACACTTTAACTAGACCAAACTAGACTCATGACACTTTGACTAGACCAAACTAGACCAAATTGAATCATTGACACTAATATGACTCAAACCCTAAACACCAAACACCCACCTATTATCCCAAACACCAAACACCCTAAACACCAAATACCCACCTATCATCCCAAACACCAAATACTATTTTTTTCTCATACCAATATATTTTTTTAGTATTTAGAGAAATATATTCAGCCAACTAAAGGTTTGTAACCCCCAAACTTTTTCCCTCCCCACTAGGAGTTTGTAACACCCATGCTTTTTTTTCTTTCCACTAGGCTGGCCATAAAATCACTTGAACAACATTTATTCCTAAATATCTCTCCAACATTTTCTCTTTACAAACCATCTCCAAAATCCTTCTTCATCTCCCTCTACACCTCTATCTATCCAACCCTACCCAGGCTGAATCCGAATTCAGCTAATCTCCACCAATCCGGCCATATCTTCCTCCACACTAAGTATTTTTACTCAAATTTTTTATAATTCTTCTCCATGTTCTCAACACTTTCTCTTCACAAATATTCCATCAAAACTTATTCTAACTTCCTCAAAATAGCCTCTCCACCAAAAGTGTCCATGCTGAATCCGAATTAAGTCTATCCTCTTCTCAGTCCACTCTACCACCTCCAAAGCCCCCAAACCACCTCTACAGCCACCCTAACATTCTCTAATATCAATCTAATATCTATCCTATCAACCACAACTCCTAGAATAACCCACACAAGCCATACAAGGAGCATCAAGTACCGAAAGTCAAATCTAGAACTGTTTTGAAGAAGGCTTTGTTTGGACTGATTTCTTCAATTTTTTCTCATAGATAAGTGGTAATTTATCTCCTAATTGAACCCCTCTTGATGTTATAAATAGGTTCCTTTAGGTTCTATGCATTTTTCTTCACCATTTTAGATAAACTATGCATAATCCTCTTGGTGATCTTAAATATCAACATAGGATTGTGTTATGTGTTCACCAACTTGTGTATCACCTTTTCTATGATAAATAACCTATAAAACCATGATTAAATTCTGATTAAAATCCTATTTTAAGTAAATTTCCAGAATATAAATAAGTTGTTTGAGGATTGAAATAATGGAAATTCATGAATAGAAAGTTGTTGACAGTTGTGCTACTAGTTGTGTGCCCTAACTAGTATATTTTTAGATGACTTGTGATGTCTAAAATCTCATAATAAGAAGGGAATCATGATATTTTTAATAATAATTCCAGAATTTATAAATTTAATTTGATGATGATTTGAATGGATATGTATGATAGGATTTTACTTAGTATTGTTAGAGATAGTTTTGACATAAAACTCTTGAGTTAAGAAGGAATGTTATGCCATATTAGTTGGTAATATAGAATAAAATTTCAGAATATATATTGGATATTAAATGTATATTAGATGGATTATATGTAAAATGTGCTTGGTTAAACTTGGAGATTTGTTATACAACATGTTGGACACATTACCTAGTTTTGATTTTAGAAAATAATTGTCATAAACATTATGTTAGGGAGTATAATATGCCATGATAGTTAATATTCTAAGTATTAGATGATGAACTTGGTAATAATATAGTTGCAAGATAGATGTGGTGAAAGTAGAGTGAAAGTGTTAAATGTTAACCCTTACATGTTAGACAATACTAGAAGTGTAAAACCTAGTAACTATGTATTGAGAAATAATTTAATAACCTATGAAACCTAGTTAGGATGTTGCATTAGTTGTGATCTTGTACGTATTTAGGGTATAATAACATAAAGGCTAACTTAATATTATACCTAAATGCTTGCTTAATCGATCTGACGCGGACTCAGGAGCAGTCACTTTACATCTACAGCTTGGAGTTCCAGGAAGGATACATTGCCACCGTATTTTACTGTACAAATTTATTTTTTTGCATTTATATAATTTTTCTATGGATAATATAGTGCAATTGTGAGCGTTTGAGTATAACTCGGGTGCAGTCGACGAATGCGTTGATGAGTAGATAATGCATTAACCTAGACATAGTGACATACCAAAGACCTTGACACGTTTTACTCATGACACATTCATATTTGATGCGTGTTAACGTACCGACTGGCTATCGGTGCGTTCGACACGTGTGACGGTACTTAGCAGAGTTGTATAGCTCTATGCGACTTGCATTATAATTACGAGATATCTACGTCGTACTTGAGAATTGTACATTGGCATTGGGCGAAAAAGACAACTAGTAGGCATATGGGACACTCACATTGGTAACCGTATTCCGAGGAAGTACGAAAACTGATGACCCCCTTTATACAGATTTTGCGTTCTTCGGAATGATATAGAAGTTATTTTATTCAGGCACCGCGTTCTTTGGAGCGTTATGAACGTTATTACATACATAAGGGCCCCGGATATTTGAGGCATATGTGGCATATATTAGTTTGTCGGGACGATTGGTGAATTATGACAGCATATATCTAGCCTAACCTATCCATACGTACCAAAGTATCCTCAAATTGTATTCACTTAGAAGGATAGTTCACCCTGATTTACTTTACTCAGTATTTATATTTTGGTATGTACTTTTTGTATCTTGTAACGTCCCTTTGAGGACCTAGTTTTCTTCTAGGTTATTTGAGCAGTTTAGATTGGGCTTGATCTAGTAGTGTATTGGACATCTTTACAGGTATCATTATATCTTTCCTCTATTATAATTATGTACTACTTTCCATTATGGTTCTACTTATGGCATAGTATCTATAGGCCAATATTATTCTCTTGACCTTTTCGAACGAATGTATTATCGAGCTGCAAACTAATGATGTGTATCATTCTTTCTTGAGATTTATTTACCATAGATTGAGATTTAGTTCAGTTGTTGGATATTAGAAATATATATATTTAGCTTGATTACTTGACCGTGGACAGCGTAAGTGCACTTCGTCGGGTCCATTAAATTGGAAAGCCCTATAGAGTCGTACCATCTGGCCATTGCCACGTGTTTGGTCCCTTACGTTTTAGGATTGGGGCATGACAGAATCGAGCACTATTCACAAAATATCTAAATACCATTCATGAAAAAAATATCCCAGTCGAATTTTCTGTTAAAATTCTGCGGATTGTCGGCAGATCTTCCGTTTGAAGGAAAAAGTTCCACTTTACAAAATTCCAGTGTTATCCGCTCTACTCACGGATCCTAGCACGAGTCTATGACAATGCCATTGGTCTCCATTGGTCAAGGGTAGTATATAATATCAAAAATAAAATCGAATCTCGAGAAATACAAGAAGTATTAAATACACAAATATAAAACACAACCTAAGTTAATTTTTCAAGAAGAATTTTTAAATACCAAAAATTAAGAAATACAATGAACAATAAATAATACAAAAAAATTTGTATCCAGATATAAATACTGATACTGTGAGACGAGTCTCACAACTCTCACATTCTTAGAAAATTTTCGTGCTCGGAAGCTAGTCGAGCTAGAAACTAAAACAAAAAGCTCTAGAAAACACAACTATCTCAATAAAACAAAGCATGACATATAGACAGGTAATGAAAGAAACAATAATATAAATAAATGCACCAGCAACAACACAACCAGAAAAGAGAAGAGCTGGAGACATATGAATAAATGTTTCCTGTGTCAGCTGAGTAGGAATCCGTCCTCGCTGGCCTACGCTAATTCCCCAAATGGACAAAGGTCATGTCTCGAGGTAAGTCGGTACCAACGACTTAGACAAAGACAACATACCTTCATAGTCGAATACGTGATATCTATCATATATCCCGACTATGCAGTAAGAAGAGTTAGACGAGAAACTCTCCTTCACTCGTCGAATAAGTCGAGTCGACTGTTGCACTCCAAGTATAATTGGAATACAAAGCCACCGACGGGAACCGAAGATATACTACCAATGCCTGACTGTCTAATAAAAGACATAACTGAAATGAAATCACGAAGATGGTACCTGCGACACGTGAGGTATTGCCCTCATGCTAGATAGGATACTGGAACTGCCCCTGAGATTGTGCATACAACTGCGCTCTGCATTGTCTGACACTCTGAGCTCGAGATGGTAGAGGAAGCTACGACAATGGATGTACTACTAGTGTTGGCTCACTCTGATCAACCACAGTAGGAGGTGACATTTGAGGTAACTGCTTGAGGTGGTGCATCAGGTGTAGAAGGTCGTCCTCGAGGTGAATATGGACAAGTACTAACCGTATAATCTAATGTTTCATATCTGAAGCATCGTCCATTAGCCTTCCGATAACTTGATCTGAGATGCACCATCTTCCCATAACTAGTACATTCTTTTGGTTCTGCCTGATACTGCTACTGGTAATACTCTGGTGCTGGGACCTGGGGTATTGATCGTCGTCCGTGTGGTCGTCTTGGACAAGAATCAACAATATGATCCAGCGCACCACATAACAAACATAGATGGTTGGCCTTCCGGCAAGATACATTGGTGGTCCCTCTTTTCCCGCAAAAGGAACATACAACTGGAATCTTCTAGTACTGGTATGGATGATTGTATGCTGGTGATGGTGAAGGATGCTGAAATGAAGTGCCTGGCATAGGTGAACGATTCCTCCTATGACCCTTAGCTGCTGATGTGGTCCTCCAGGCTATATACTCATACTCCCGTGCTATCACTATATGGGATTGGGCGAGGTATGCTGACTGACTAGACAGCTGGTATTGCCTTGCTCCAATCTATACTCCCTCTGGCTGTAAGTCCTCGGCTTAAAATACCTCTGGCACTTCCTGTCCATTATGCTCTATCAACATCTGGATACTCTGCTTGAGAATGAGGTCTCGTTGTTGTTGTGAATCCATTACATCCTTGAAGATTCCTAGTAGTGCATGCATATTAGGCTGATTGAGTACTACCTCTGCTCGCATAGTTTTCTGCGTTGGTGGTACG
Organism: Iris macrosiphon; assembly: GCA_036927795.1. NCBI lineage: Eukaryota > Viridiplantae > Streptophyta > Magnoliopsida > Asparagales > Iridaceae > Iris > Iris macrosiphon. The sequence continues at coordinate 172,752,515 of JAYESA010000011.1, read as the reverse complement.
GGGTATACTGACTTCGGTGCTGCCTCAACTGACTGTTGACCTTGCACTGGCGCTGATCGATGAGATTCTGACAAAGGATCCTCAAGAATAGGAACTTTGCCCCTGAACAATAAGGACAAAAGTATCAATAACGGACAGGGAAAGATCAAAGATCAATAAGCTATTTATCAGTTTAAGAATTTCAAAGATAACGAGGTAAAAGGAATTTCAAGGGAGCAAAATTATGGATTGAGATTCTAACAAGATGAATTCCTCATAAGTCTGAAAAACACAGACCTGCATAGGCCACCACTAAAACTCTATCACGTCCCAGAACCAGAATACTGAAGAGTGGGAACATGACAAAGCCAGCTACGTATATCAGAGTATAAGGTACCCCGAGATACGGTCACGGATGTCTATAAGACAAGTGGGGGAATAAAAAATCCTATCTCAATCCAATCAACGTAAAAAAAAGAGTAAATCATATATACGATGGGTAAGGCATCCCAAACACATATGCATACATAATCATGAGAGTTGCCATAATGTAAAGATACATCAACTAAAATATACATAAGTTTATAAATGTACAACTAGCTGTGGTCCAGAAAATACATATATGTCGTCTAAAGACGGAGGGAAACAAAGTCCCAAAAGTAAGTACTAAAACATGTCCTTGGCTAATAAACCATAAAATCAAAGTACAAAATGGAGTGGGATAATAAGGTAACCCACTCTCTAATTCGAGCCGCAATCCTCTGAGTGCGAACCATACAGTAAAAGTAAAGCTAGATCCTCCGAGTCTGCTACGAGATCTGACCGTGCAAAACCAGTGGGATTAGACCCCCAATAGCAAGTACCACAAAGGAAGACAATGTTATGAACTAAAACACACTACAACGAATAGAGACAGAAATAAATAAATACGGATTGAGACTCGTGTGATACCAATGACTTGTCTCGATAAAAGGAAAGACAAAAAGCTAAGTAACATGGGACATAAAGTAAACCATATATGACATATAGTAAACATAGAACTAGTAAAATAAACATAGACGTGTGAACATGTAATATGTCGGAACAATAACTAGTAACATGTAGGGTATTCTGGGACAAGTAAACTTGTATAGTACAAGGGTCAAATATAGCATATGAGTACGGGATCTAGAATATGGCATAAGCAGTGACATATAAAGGAGCAATAGAAGAATATAATGTCTATCAAAAAGATAAGTAGGTAAGCGATAAGATAGCTTGAGAACTTCTCGAAATAGGAGCCGTAACCCTTAAACCAAACAAGGACCGGGGTTATGGATTTTTTTTTTTTTTAGCCGAACATAGCCTCTGGTCACCCATCGATAAATATGACCATACGAGAAAAGAAAAGACAATACGTAAGCATAAAGTAAATACCTCACAAAACAGGAGCACGGCCAAGAGTTATCATAAATCCTATTTCTAGCATATTCAATTTGAGGTTCTCCTATTGGTCGCAAACACTGCAGTCTAATTCAAGTTGATTATGTTCCACTTCTTCCTCTCTTTGGTTGCAGCGTGAAGGGGTCTCAAGCAAGTGAGGTATTTGCGTCTCTGTTCATCTTCGTTCAGGTTCGAGTTATATTCCGTAACAGATGGTGACAATATGTGACAATAGTAACAATAGTAACAATAGTGACAATAGTAACCATATGCCTCACTCGACGGTGAGCTGGAAATGTGCCATACTCGACGATATGCTAAAAATCCATCAGTAATGTGGCATCGGACAACCGGACTACCTGCAACAAGTTAACCTCCCCTCCCAATGGTCTATGTCAATAATCTAGTCATTAAACCTTAGCAGTTTCAGTTCAGGATTCCGGGTGTGGCATTCCGCAGAATTCCTCCAATAAACATGTATGCAAGATAGGACAATGTTTTGACAGTTACAAGCGCTAGCACAAGACAAGCCACAATAGTTAAAATATTGAAAATCAGTAGTAATAGTGACAATCAGTGTCAAGAGTGACAATAGTGACAGTATGTGACAATAGGTGACAGTCAGTCACAATAGTGACAATCTGGGAGTGACAGTGTGACAATACGGGACAGTAGGATCATGGTCAAGAGTAACAATATGTGACAATAGGGATCATGTAGTAAAAATAGGTAACATGTACTAGACAGGTGTATAAAGGGTACGTGTCCCTAACTATAAATGAATCCGGGTCTGGGCAGTAAAGCATATTTAAAGACATGGTATTAATAAAGGACATATAATGGTGTCGTGTACCTAGGGTGTATGAACTCATGTAAAATGTATAAAGAGTATATAATCCTTTCCTACCTATACAGGGTCATCTAATCATATTAAAGAGTCAATATATAACCGAAAAAAAATAAAAAAGGGCAAAAACGGACGAAAACAGTCTATTTCAGCAAAATAACCTAATTCGGATTATCGACGGATTATCTAATGGAAAAAGCAGCTTTGTGGGCCAAAATTCTGATCTTCAGTCTGTGATCTACAGATTACCTTCGGATAATCCGAAACTGCACAGCATCCCGGACTTGATTTTTTTTAAAATTATTTCGGCCATAAAAACTTTGTTTTAACTCAAAATTTGGATTTTCAAAAGTCATAATTGAATAAAATCAAATTCTCCACAACATGGAAGCATTATATTTCAGAAATTTTGAGATTTGATAGATCATTCTTAAAATACTCCAAAAATAGATTTTTAGGAAATCGAAACGTGTTCGTATTTCCACCAAGCTCTAAACCAAAAATATACAAGGCTATGTGAGAGTCTCACATAAAAAATGGGATCAAAATAAAGAATAAAAATAAGGGTATCACTCACGATACCAAGATCACATCCCGTGTCTCACGGTTAGATCTAAAAATGGGCAAAAGCATAGATATATATAAAATCCACGAAAATAAATTAGGCCATGAACTAAAGTAGTAGAAAATCATGTAGATATCTAATTATATTCAAGAATTTATGAAAATAAAAAATCTCAAATCTAAGGTTCACAGAGTTGGCAAGATGTACTTGCCTACAGTTGAGCTTCCAGCCTAAACCTTCTCCTCCACCACCAAGAGAGGTTCCAAAACCACACTCTTATGCCTCAAGACAAAGCTCCTAACTCCTGCGAGAAATGGAGAGGTAATGAAGAATGAGAGAGAAAGGAAAGAGAGAGAAAGAGAAATGAAAAGAGAGAGGAGATAGAAAATTGATGAGTATATATAGAAGTCGAGAATTGATCGTGCTCCAGAACCAATAAACCAATAGATAATAGAGTGAATCGAGCACAATTCACAAAATATCCAAACATTATTCATGAAAAAATATCCCGGTCAGATTTTTCGCCAGAATTTCGTGGATTGTTGGCAGATCTTCCGAGTGAAAAAAAAGGTTCCACTTCAAAAAAATTCAGGATTATTCGTTCTACTCACGGATCCTAGCACTAGTCTATGGAAATGTCAATGGTCTCTACTAGTCAAGGGTAGTTTATAACATCAAAAATAAAATTCAATCTGGAGAAATACAATAAGTATGAAATCCACAAATATATAGCACAACCTAAGTTAATTTTTCAAGAAAAAATTTTAAATACCAAAAATCAAAAAATACAATGAATGATAAATAAATAAATATAAAAACAAATCAAGTATCCAGATACGAATATCGATACTGTGAGACAAGTCTTACAAAACTCATAGAACAGTAGAAGAATTTGATTGTTCTTGACATTTTGGCAACATAAATTGTAAATTAAAATACCAATTTTCAACTGACATAAAATCTAGAACAATCTTTATAAGATTTTGTTGTCATAACCAAAACCCCTTGCATATCGAAACCATATAATAATTTCCTCATGACCATTATAATAAACAAATGGTAGGCAATAACAGAAGTAACCCATGGGATGGAGTTAACTCCCATACTGGGACAAAAATAGCAATAAGGAAGTGGAAGAGGAAGAAACCTTACCTAGAGGACGGAGGAGGAAACGGAAGAGTCAGTGATCGATCGAAGTCGTTGGAGGAGTGACCAAGGGTTTTTGCTTATGAAAGCACAGACGCACGGTGGGATGTGACGATCGGGGAAGGATAACAGTGGGTACACAGGGGTCAACGTTGGGATTGAGGTTGGCAAGTTCAAAATTTTTGAGAGATGGAGAGAGAGAATAGGGGAAATGGAATTTCTGAGTGACTGATTGTAACCTCCATATTTTCAAAATCTGTAATTAGGAATTATTTTTGTCAACTTGATTTAATTGCCAAATAATGTTAGTTTAGTTAATCTAGTTAGTTTTGGTTTACTACTAATTATAATTAGTCATAGATAGAATATTCCAATCCTAACTAATTAGATTCTATTCCCCTTTGGATAGATTTCTTTCCCATTGATTTGGAATTCAAATTAGAGTAGATGAGTGGCAAACTTGTAATTAACCAAACCCTACTTTTCTCTACATGGCCGGCTCCCTATAGTTCCCTCCATAATTTTCATTTCCACCAATTCTTCTCAAATTTATCTTCTTCCCCAAATCACCCTACCTTAACCATTTTTATACCCTAATTTCCTTTCCCACCTCTCCAAATCAACCAATTCTCTTTCAATTCCTCTTCCAAAATAAAGCTTGAGCTTGGATGCACAAGGAGAGCTTGGAAGGGGGAGGATCATATCCAATTCAACTTTCTCGTGTCCCTAAATTCGTAGATCTTCATTTGGGATCTACTCTTAATAGGTAATTGTTCTTTTTTTCCCCAAATTCTAAGGTGTAATTCTCCTATTTGAACAAGTAGGAACCCTAATTGGAAGATATGACCCTCTAGGTGTTGAATTAGGTTGTAGTGGACCAATTTCTATTAGATCTAGGATCTACAATGGTGAATTTTGGATACCTATGAATTTGTGTCCACCAAGTGTTTTTGTTGTGTCCCCAAAGAAATTTTGTTTCTATTTATGGATTGTGCTTGTGTCCATGTATCCTAAATAGGATACTAACCGTTTATGTCATGATACTTAAGATACACATGGTTAAATTAGTAATTCTTATATAGATTATGTTCATAAGTGTCAAATTAGGTGGAATTATTAATTTAAAAATATAACCTTTAATTTGATTATCAATTGCTATATATATTCATGTGGAAGAGTAATATAGGAATTTGTGCTTTCTAGGTGTTTGTATCAATATTAACATGCTTAATTTAGATAGTTTTGTTCATATATATTTGGTTTTATGAGTTATATCCATGTATCATATGAATATCATGGATTTGTGTTGTGTATCATTGGAAAGTTTGGTATTCTATTTGTGTTTGATAAATGAGTGTGTCATGAGGAGTGAGATGTATTGGAGTAGGAGATTTGTGTATCAATGGATATTTGAGTATCCTATAGATTGGTATCCTATTTTTTCATATGTTGGTGTATCAATGTGATACCAAATCTGAAATCAGACTTGGAGATATGCAGAAATTACACAATACTAATGAGTATCAGTGAGTGATTGTGCATTAAATAATGGTTTATGCAGTATATTTTATGTAGTGCAGTAGAGTGTACTACAGTAGAGTTTACGTGCAACCAATAAATAACCAGTACATGTCACAAGTTTAAATAGATAGTACATTCTACAGTCAAAATATAATATATTTCACAAGTCTAAATGGATTTTATTTTATTTTCAATACTCTTCTGAAAATTCATCTTTTTCGTCTTCCTCGTCCTCCTCTTCCTCCTCCTCTTCCTCTTCCTCTTCCTCTTCCTCTTCATCTTCACTTTCATCTACTTCGCCATCCTCTTCAGATACTTCTACCTTTTTCTACATTATTAGACATGTAATGAGTAACTTCTATTGAGTCCATGTCTACAATATTTGTTACAAGAGGTAGCTCATCCTTCTGATAAGTTATTTCGTCAACGTCAAAGGTATTTCTAGCTTTAGTCTTGCATACTGCCCACCAGTCCGACCTCGTTGTTCCCGGTCTAGGATAAGTTATGAATTACATGAGTTGAGTCTAACTTGATACGACAAATGGTTCGTATCTTTGATATCGATACTAGCAGTTTATATACACAAGACCATGCTTATCAATTTTCTAACCTTAATCTTGTATAGGATCGAACCATCATACTTGAATAACACGTTCTTAGCAGACTCCATACCATAATTGTATGTCAACTCTACAATATCTCGTAAGATGCCAAAGAAATTATTTTCTTGATTGACGTCTTTCTAGTTCGAAGATTTGCTACACAAACAACTATTTTTCGTAGAATCGAGATCCAAGAAGCTCTCGTATCAAGACATTTGTTGACTTGAACTGTAAACTCCCTCGACCAAATTTCAGTATTTTAATATTATTTTTGGTTAATTAGAATCAGTGCAATTTTTAAAAATTTATTTATTGTATATTCTATTGATTGTGCACCTGTTTGTTACACAATAAATTAGGGCACCATACTAGCTGTTAACCCTAAACTAATTTCACATCCCTGCCCTAGACTTGCTAGACTACATTTTCTGTATTTTTAGCAACTCCCAGAAACCTCGTTTTGTGCTTCGTTTTAGTCGCACAAATATCGTTACAAACGTACGTATTTAATTCCTATTTAATTTTCTGCTCTTTACCAACCTCTGTACTCTAGAGATTTGAGGACCAGTAGGCACCTGTTTTGCCCAACCAAAAATACGATAATATTCTACACTAATTGTATTACAATTATCGTATTGACACCGTAGAAAAATTATGACCCTAACTGCCCCTAAATAATTAGTGAACACCGTGCGCAGTATTTATTAAATAATAAATACGGTGACCCGTATCACCTGCAGAATCAGGCCCTGCATCTGCCCAGACTCATCCCCGCACTTCCCAAAACACTTCCCCAGCATTTCCCCTCAATTCTGTAAATTTTGGTAATTTTTAGAACCAGGTGATTTTTCAGACAAATTGCATAATTGCGCAAATTCCCAATTTTTGGACTTTTATGCAATTTATGAAAAGTCAAGGATTTTATGCAAAAATTCCCATGTGAGGTGGCAACACCTCATTGGTTATTGAATAGGTGGAGTGGGACCCACAAAATAACAGTTTAATATTCATAAATATCTGAATTAGATATTTAATATAGTAATTACTAAAATATCCCCAAAGTTCCATTTATTTACAAAATTGCCATTACTCTAAAATCCTATATAAACCCTAAACACCCCCCCCTCTCTCTCATTCCCGACTCCCCTCGGCCAGCTCCGGCGACCGCCCACCGCCGGACCACCGCCAACCCCTTCGCCCCTCCCCCGGCTACCTCCCCGTCCATCGCCACCCTCTCCGGCCACCGCCTCCGCCGTGGCAAGCCCCCGCAGTACCTCCCCTTCACTGCACCACAGCAGTCTCCCCGACCTCCGACCGCCCACCACCGCCTCCCTAGCCGTCGCCGACCACCGCCACCACCCCCATCCGCTCCGCCTTGACTTCCCCTCTCCAGCCATCACCGCCCCGTCCCTCCACGACAGCCTCCGCCGTCGGCAACTTCCCCGCAAGCCACCACCGCCTCTCCCTGTCATCCTTCCCGAACCACTCCCCGACGCTTCCCACCGCCACTCCGGCCACCCCCGACCTCCGCCACCACCACCAATCTCTCCGCCACCCTCCCCTCCTTCGATCCCTCCGCCTGGCCGACCGTCTCCGCCGCTGCTTCGCCGCCGGCTGCTGCCACAAGACGCTGCTGCTGCTACTGCTGCCAGCAGCTACTGCTACTGCCGTTGCTCCTCCGGCCGGCCGCCGGCGACTCCGCCGCCGTCCTCCTGCCGTCGACGGCCAGTAGACCCCACTTGTCAGTAGGTAAATTCCTAAACCCTAATATTTACGTATTTACATATATATCCCTATATGTATATATATATATATGTATATATATATATATATGTATATATATATGTATATTTATATGTATAATTATATATATGTGTATTATACTATTAATATATATTATATATACTGTTATTTATACAGTGTATTATACTGTATATTATAGTATTATATATTTTTTTTTTTACCAAATATATGTATATATATCTATTATTCTATATATGTATATATATATATATATGTATATATATATGTATATTTATATATATATATATATATATAATTATATATATATATGTATTATACTCTTAATATATACTATATATATACTGTTATTATACAGTATAATATATTGTATATTATGTTATTATATATATGTATATACATATCTATGTATATTTATATGTATATACTTATATATATGTTATGTAATAATTATGTATATATGTTTATATGCATTTTCAATTCTGTTTTTCTTTTATAAATATATATATTCATTTATATATATATACATATAATATATAGTTATATGTAACATATTATGTATATGTTATATATATTATATATTTATTAATATATTTATAGTATATATATGTATATATATACTATACATTTTTTTCCTTTATTTTATTTTTCTGCACTTTATTTCCTGCACTATTTATAATGAATATATATATATCTATATATATATATATATATATATTATCTATATGTATATATATAAATTAATACTGTACTGGATAATACAGTACATAAATATACATATGTATTTACTTTTCTGCCCTATCTTTTATTTATACTATATTATATATAACAGTGGATAATACCCTGCTAATATATATTATTATATTTAACAGTGGTCACATATAGACCCTGATATTGCTGAACAGTACAGCATTTATATATGTATTTAAATTCCTGCAATGTCATTTTATTTTATCTATATATATTTATATCAGTGGATACCCCCTGATAATATTATAGTACTATATATAAACAGTGGATATACCCTGCTATTATATCATTTACATTCCTGCATTCTCTCTTCTGTATATATATATGCTATATATATATACTACTACTACATACTATATCTATAAGAATATATATATATACTATATATATATATATCTGTGGTGTGTATCCTATATATACATAGGTATATATACTTTTATATTACAGCCTTGATATTCACGAACCCTGTCTATTTTAACAGAAACCAACTCCAGCACAGTCAGTGACCCCCTGTCACCAGCAACCTTAAACCTGACTGCAAGATCAGGTTATCAACACTATCAGGGAGTAGGCAAGTATACCTTGCCAAGTTAATGCTTAAATTCAATTCTTGATATCTGCGTTGTTCTTAAATTTCATATACTTTGATCACCTGAGACTGCCTTGGTACAGTCAACTGTTATGTTGACTTGTTATTAACAGACTCACCAACAGCTGAGAGTATTCTAATATTCTTCTAGACCCTATCACGGAAACACGCAACATGGTTGCAATACATATTGGGATGCGAGCTGCGTAGTTGACTAGCTACCAGTACGTGTGACCGCATCACGGATTAGAATAATTCAGGAAATATACGATTTGACCTTTAGTTACATTGGGAGGGGAGAACAACTAAAATACGTATGGGACACCCACCTCTTTACCATGTACCGCACTCGACGGAGTGATACGGATGATATAAATATGTATTCATGTGACCATTCTCATCGTAGATGGAAAATTGTATAGTGCCCTTGAACGGGGGCATATGTGGCATATACTAGCCTGTCACTACAGATTGGTGAATTACGTCAGCATATGTCTAGCCACACATTTCCCATACGTACTAGGTTGTCTCAAATTGCATTTCACATAGATGGTTAGCACCCTGTATTTATTTTATTCAGTAATTTCTATTCAGTATTTACACACATGGCATGTTGTTTTCCTGTATCTTGTTACGTCCCTCTGAGGACCTGGTTCCCTGCCAGGTTTAGCTGAGACACTCTACCCCACAGTACCTGGACTTGGACAGGAGTCTGGATATACCCTTGAGATGGAGTCAGAGGAGATGACGTCAGAGTCTACATGAGTGCACCTGGAGTTGGAGCTACATATTTTTGAGGATGTTGTGCTAGTTTATCTTATTTCACTCCTGCTTACTTTTTGTAGTGGGATTGTTCCCACCTGACTTTATCTGGGTTGTATATGACATTTCAGATATAGCATCTATATATTCAGCATTTTCCCTGTTATTCTTGTGGATGAGATAGATTTACCTGTATTTAGACTTGTAGTATTTTAGGACAGCGTAGCACATCACTTTGGGTCCATTAAAATTGGGTAATCCCTTAGTGACGTGTCAGCTGGCCAGTGACACGTGGCCTAGTTCCGTATATTCTTGGGACTGGGGCGTGACACGGTTTTAGTGGTGGCCCATGCAGGTCGAGTTAATTGCTAATAACATGATATCATGTTCAGCAAACCTGCAATAGGATAGGAATACTAGGTCTCATCCACACTGACTCCATCCATAAATTTTGTATCCTGCTTGATTATCATCTATTAAATCCTTCGTACTTTTCTCAAATTTTCTATTTTTTTTTTTAGAAATATGGACATACCCGGGGAAACTGCGATTGATGGAACTGACCAAGCAACAGATCTCTCGCCAGATGTCCAAGGGACACCAATCCCGAGAGACCAATCTCCGAGAAGGATGCTGGTCAATCCAACAACCTCGTACCTTCACCAAGATCCGACCCAGGAAGCAACACCAGTCCAGCAAGAAGGGCAACCTTCTCAGGCACCAACACTGCAGGCGGAGATACCTTTGCCTCCACCTCCAGTTCTCGCAGCCCTGATGCCACAACTAGAGGAACAATCTCAGATGTTCCAAGCCATATTGCAGGCTCAGTGGCAACAGAATGAAGTCCTGAGGCAATGCTTAATGACGGTTCTGGAGAGGACAGCTGCCCCAGTACCAGCCCCTGTCCAACCAGCTAGTACTGTTCGAGGCTTTAGCCGGATGAGCCCGAGAACCTTTAATGGCAATGAAACTCCGGAAAAGATCTCAGACTGGATCTCCAACACGGAAATACTGCTAGAAGGTTCACAACTTTACCCTGACCTATGGATGACCGCAGTAAGGACCCTACTCCTCGGCAACGCCCATCACTGGTGGGAATCTATAGAGCGCAGTACGGGCAAGAACCATACTTGGGAGGAATTTCTGGAATATTTTAATGCAAAATATTTCCCAGCCACAGTCAGAGATGATCTGTACTCCCAGTTCCTGCATTTGGAACAAGGAAATATGACCGTCGACGCTTATGATGCAGAATTCAGTCGACTAAGTCAATTCGGTGCCATCCTAATACCAACCAAGCTGAAGAAGGCCCTAAAGTTCCATCACGGCCTTACCCCCGAACTCCAAGGGTATACTACGGCACAGTCGAGGATTTCATACGAAGAAGTTCTTTCAGAGGCAAGGATACAAGAAGCCATTGGCCGAGAAGCAAGATGCTCAAATCCAACCATATCAGCCATAGACCAGACAGGAGCAGGAGGACCAATCCGTCACCTGGGAAATCAGGCACAACACAAGACAGGGCCATATCAATACAAGGAACTTCCGACTTGTCACTATTGTGGCAGGAAAGGACATTATGCCAAAAACTGCCGAAGGAAGTATAGACTATGCTTGATATGTGGAGATAATCAACATAGGGCCAGAGACTGCCCACAACACAGAGAAGCAACACTTCGGACTGGGCAAGGACCAGCAGCACCAGCCCAGAGAATGCAACCCCTACTAGAGGTCAGCATTCCCCAGCATCTGGAAGATTTCAGAGGGGACCACCCTTAGCCACCCAAGACATGCAGTATTACCTAGCCAGACAACAAACCATTAGACGAAGGCACGAGCAGGCCTTTGCACTAGCTGCAGTTGCAGAAGAACCGGAAGGTGAAACCATTTCAGGTACCATTATAGTTGCCTTATTACCAGCAAACCGCATTATTTGATCCTGACACTACACTATCTTCACATCTAGTAGTTTCGTACCCATGCAAATAGCCAGGTTTACCGGAAGAGGCATTGTTCCAGTTACCAACATTACTAAAGCATGCTAGTAGTCATGTATAGTAGCGTAATGAGAACGCGATTCCCGGTACTTCCAAAACCAAACTTTGACGTTGTCTTAGACATGGACTGGCTAAACCAAGTACAAATGCTATCCTAGACTACAGGAAGAGAAGCGTCATCCTTAGACCACCACGTTACCCATTCGGATATCAGGACTAAGCAAACACATCTAGGTAGATTGCTAGACGTTGATTGATAAGCTCAAGCATATGAATGAAGTGATAGCTGAGTACTACAGGTAGTTTCCAAATTAGATTTGATATACATGACTTATTAGGATAGTCAGTAACTTCTAATCTTGTGTTTTCACCTACCCGAGAAACTATCAGACTTGGAAGAAGTGGAAAACTAAGCTCGAGGTACGTCATACCCTTCGATGTGTTGGAACGCATCAAAGAAGTTGTTTACAAGATAGCATTACCTCAGACATTGGAAGGAGTATATGACATCTCCCACGTATCCTAATTAAGGAGGTACGCTCTGGATACAAGTCATGTGCTTAAATACGGACAACCTATAGTGTATATTAAGGTTGTAGAACTTAGAAAACCACACCTCTTTTGGGTCAACTAGCAACCTAGACTAGAAGTTAGAGACTATAGAATCTTGTCTTTTTGTGAATTTGAATTGTTTTGTACTTCTCACATCATAATCTAGCGTACTTATATTTGTTATACTACCTTAAATTATACTCTGCTATTATAGCCTAGTTTTGCAAGCTTATTCTTTATCAAGCTTGTTCATTAAATTATGTATTATTGGAGTACTACACTAATACATTTCAGAATCAGTGTATTACGGTCTGATCAACCATAATGCACTTGATTCGCCTTCGCATAACTACTTTAAGTGGATTAAGATATAATGATTGGTAGACAGGTGTACTTACCCTCTGCGCATATCATATCAGCTACATAACTGTGCTAATACGAATATGTGAATAGGGAGTACCAGAATAGCATTTTCATCCACAACTGCCTTGACAATTCCCATTGAATTCTTAAACGCCTTGAATCTCCATACTTCTAATCCATTACCCCCTTGAACTCTTGATTACTGTTTTCCGTCTTTCCTTATTTCGGAAAGAAGAAACCTCGTATATAGTATAAATATGAAGTGTATTGTTTCTGTAGTTATTTTTATTATTTCTTGGGGAATTACCAAACCCTATTATTAGATTAGATTGCAGTTTAAAACTGTTCTTTTAGAATGACTTTCGCTACCTACCATACGTTGTATTACGTTCCTCTAGTTCATATTACATGAAAACATCATGCACCAGGAACGGGAAGAGGATATTCGATAATGTTTCCCCCATCTATTTCCAGATCAGGGTATGTCCAATATTTCAAACTTAATCTTTCTTAATCTTTATATCAATCTTTCGTTCTCATTATATGTGTGTTTTTATTTCGAGGACGAAATATTCTAAGGAGGGTAGATTGTAAACTCCCTCGACCAAATTTTAGTATTTTAATATTATTTTTGGTTAATTAGAATCAGTGCAATTTTTAATAATTTATTTATTGTATATTCTATTGATTGTGCACCTGTTTGTTACACAATAAATTAGGGCACCACACTAGCTGTTAACCCTAAACTAATTTCACATCCCTGCCCTAGACTTGCTAGACTATATTTTCTGTATTTTTAGCAACTCCCAGAAACCTTGTTTTGTGCTTCGTTTTAGTCGCACAAATATCGTTACAAACGTACGTATTTAATTCCTATTTAATTTTCTGCTCTTTACCAACCTCTGTACCCTAGAGATTTGAGGACCAGTAGGCACCTGTTTTGCCCAACCAAAAATACGATAATATTCTACACTAATTGTATTACAATTATCGTATTGACACCGTAGAAAAATTATGACCCTAACTGCCCCTAAATAATTAGTGAACACCGTGCGCAGTATTTATTAAATAATAAATACGGTGACCCGTATCACCTGCAGAATCAGGCCCTGCATCTGCCCAGACTCATCCCCGCACTTCCCAAAACACTTCCCCAGCATTTCCCCTCAATTCTGTAAATTTTGGTAATTTTTAGAACCAGGTGATTTTTCAGACAAATTGCATAATTGCGCAAATTCCCAATTTTTGGACTTTTATGCAATTTATGAAAAGTCAAGGGTTTTATGCAAAAATTCTCATGTGAGGTGGCAACACCTCATTGGTTATTGAATAGGTGGAGTGGGACCCACAAAATAACAGTTTAATATTCATAAATATCTGAATTAGATATTTAATATAGTAATTACTAAAATATCCCCAAAGTTCCATTTATTTACAAAATTGCCATTACTCTAAAATCCTATATAAACCCTAAACACCCCCCCCCCCTCTCTCTCATTCCCGACTCCCCTCGGCCAGCTCCGGCGACCGCCCACCGCCGGACCACCGCCAACCCCTTCGCCCCTCCCCCGGCTACCTCCCCGTCCATCGCCACCCTCTCCGGCCACCGCCTCCGCCGTGGCAAGCCCCCGCAGTACCTCCCCTTCACTGCACCACAGCAGTCTCCCCGACCTCCGACCGCCCACCACCGCCTCCCTAGCCGTCGCCGACCACCGCCACCACCCCCATCCGCTCCGCCTTGACTTTCCCTCTCCAGCCATCACCGCCCCGTCCCTCCACGACAGCCTCCGCCGTCGGCAACTCCCCCGCAAGCCACCACCGCCTCTCCCTGTCATCCTTCCCGAACCACTCCCCGACGCTTCCCACCGCCACTCCGGCCACCCCCGACCTCCGCCACCACCACCAATCTCTCCGCCACCCTCCCCTCCTTCGATCCCTCCGCCTGGCCGACCGTCTCCGCCGCTGCTTCGCCGCCGGCTGCTGCCACAAGACGCTGCTGCTGCTACTGCTGCCAGCAGCTACTGCTATTGCCGTTGCTCCTCCGGCCGGCCGCCGGCGACTCCGCCGCCGTCCTCCTGCCGTCGACGGCCAGTAGACCCCACCTGTTAGTAGGTAAATTCCTAAACCCTAATATTTACGTATTTACATATATATCCCTATATGTATATATATATATATATATGTATATATATATATATATATGTATATATATATGTATATTTATATGTATAATTATATATATGTGTATTATACTATTAATATATATTATATATACTGTTATTTATACAGTGTATTATACTGTATATTATAGTATTATATATATTTTTTTTTACCAAATATATGTATATATATCTATTATTCTATATATGTATATATATATATATGTATATATATATGTATATTTATATATATATATATATATAATTATATATATATATGTATTATACTCTTAATATATACTATATATATACTGTTATTATACAGTATAATATATTGTATATTATGTTATTATATATATGTATATACATATCTATGTATATTTATATGTATATACTTATATATATGTTATGTAATAATTATGTATATATGTTTATATGCATTTTCAATTCTGTTTTTCTTTTATAAATATATATATTCATGTATATATATATACATATAATATATAGTTATATGTAACATATTATGTATATGTTATATATATTATATATTTATTAATATATTTATAGTATATATATGTATATATATACTATACATTTTTTTCCTTTATTTTATTTTTCTGCACTTTATTTCCTGCACTATTTATAATGAATATATATATATCTATATATATATATATATATATATATTATCTATATGTATATATATAAATTAATACTGTACTAGATAATACAGTACATAAATATACATATGTATTTACTTTTCTGCCCTATCTTTTATTTATACTATATTATATATAACAGTGGATAATACCCTGCTAATATATATTATTATATTTAACAGTGGTCACATATAGACCCTGATATTGCTGAACAGTACAGCATTTATATATGTATTTAAATTCCTGCAATGTCATTTTATTTTATCTATATATATTTATATCAGTGGATACCCCCTGATAATATTATAGTACTATATATAAACAGGGGATATACCCTGCTATTATATCATTTACATTCCTGCATTCTCTCTTCTGTATATATATATGCTATATATATATACTACTACTACATACTATATCTATAAGAATATATATATATACTATATATATATATCTGTGGTGTGTATCCTATATATACATAGGTATATATACTTTTATATTACAGCCTTGATATTCACGAACCCTGTCTATTTTAACAGAAACCAACTCCAGCACAGTCAGTGACCCCCTGTCACCAGCAACCTTAAACCTGACTGCAAGATCAGGTTATCAACACTATCAGGGAGTAGGCAAGTATACCTTGCCAAGTTAATGCTTAAATTCAATTCTTGATATCTGCATTGTTCTTAAATTTCATATACTTTGATCACCTGAGACTGCCTTGGTACAGTCAACTGTTATGTTGACTTGTTATTAACAGACTCACCAACAGCTGAGAGTATTCTAATATTCTTCTAGACCCTATCACGGAAACACGCAACATGGTTGCAATACATATTGGGATGCGAGCTGCGTAGTTGACTAGCTACCAGTACGTGTGACTGCATCACGGATTAGAATAATTCAGGAAATATACGATTTGACCTTTAGTTACATTGGGAGGGGAGAACAACTAAAATACGTATGGGACACCCACCTCTTTACCATGTGCCGTACTCGACGGAGTGATACGGATGATATAAATATGTATTCATGTGACCATTCTCATCGTAGATGGAAAATTGTATAGTGCCCTTGAACGGGGGCATATGTGGCATATACTAGCCTGTCACTACAGATTGGTGAATTACGTCAGCATATGTCTAGCCACACATTTTCCATACGTACTAGGTTGTCTCAAATTGCATTTCACATAGATGGTTAGCACCCTGTATTTATTTTATTCAGTAATTTCTATTCAGTATTTACACACATGGCATGTTGTTTTCCTGTATCTTGTTACGTCCCTCTGAGGACCTGGTTCCCTGCCAGGTTTAGCTGAGACACTCTACCCCACAGTACCTGGACTTGGACAGGAGTCTGGATATACCCTTGAGATGGAGTCAGAGGAGATGACGTCAGAGTCTACATGAGTGCACCTGGAGTTGGAGCTACATATTTTTGAGGATGTTGTGCTAGTTTATCTTATTTCACTCCTGCTTACTTTTTGTAGTGGGATTGTTCCCACCTGACTTTATCTGGGTTGTATATGACATTTTAGATATAGCATCTATATATTCAGCATTTTCCCTGTTATTCTTGTGGATGAGATAGATTTACCTGTATTTAGACTTGTAGTATTTTAGGACAGCGTAGCACATCACTTTGGGTCCATTAAAATTGGGTAATCCCTTAGTGACGTGTCAGCTGGCCAGTGACACGTGGCCTAGTTCCGTATATTCTTGGGACTGGGGCGTGACACAGTTTTAGTGGTGGCCCATGCAGGTCGAGTTAATTGCTAATAACATGATATCATGTTCAGCAAACCTGCAATAGGATAGGAATACTAGGTCTCATCCACACTGACTCCATCCATAAATTTTGTATCCTGCTTGATTATCATCTATTAAATCCTTCGTACTTTTCTCAAATTTTCTATTTTTTTTTTAGAAATATGGACATACCCGGGGAAACTGCGATTGATGGAACTGACCAAGCAACAGACCTCTCGCCAGATGTCCAAGGGACACCAATCCCGAGAGACTAATCTCCGAGAAGGATGCTGGTCAATCCAACAACCTCGTACCTTCACCAAGATCCGACCCAGGAAGCAACACCAGTCCAGCAAGAAGGGCAACCTTCTCAGGCACCAACACTGCAGACGGAGATACCTTTGCCTCCACCTCCAGTTCTCGCAGCCCTGATGCCACAACTAGAGGAACAATCTCAGATGTTCCAAGCCATATTGCAGGCTCAGTGGCAACAGAATGAAGTCCTGAGACAATGCTTAATGACAGTTCTGGAGAGGACAGCTGCCCCAGTACCAGCCCCTGTCCAACCAGCTAGTACTGTTCGAGGCTTTAGCCGGATAAGCCCGAGAACCTTTAAGGGCAATGAAACTCCGGAAAAGATCTCAGACTGGATCTCCAACACGGAAATACTGCTAGAAGGTTCACAACTTCACCCTGACCTATGGATGACCGCAGTAAGGACCCTACTCCTCGGCAACGCCCATCACTGGTGGGAATCTATAGAGCGCAGTACGGGCAAGAGCCATACTTGGGAGGAATTTTTGGAATATTTTAATGCAAAATATTTCCCAGCCACAGTCAGAGATGATATGTACTCCCAGTTCCTGTATTTGGAACAAGAAAATATGACCGTCGACGCTTATGATGCAGAATTCAGTCGACTAAGTCAATTCGGTGCCATCCTAATACCAACCAAGCTGAAGAAGGCCCTAAAGTTCCATCACGGCCTTACCCCCGAACTCCAAGGGTATACTACGGCACAGTCGAGGATTTCATACGAAGAAGTTCTTTCAGAGGCAAGGATACAAGAAGCCATTGGCCGAGAAGCAAGATGCTCAAATCCAACCATATCAGCCATAGACCAGACAGGAGCAGGAGGACCAATCCGTCACCTGGGAAATCAGGCACAACACAAGACAGGGCCATATCAATACAAGGAACTTCCGACTTGTCACTATTGTGGCAGGAAAGGATATTATGCCAAAAACTGCCGAAGGAAGTATAGACTATGCTTGATATGTGGAGATAATCAACATAGGGCCAAAGACTGCCCACAACACAAAGAAGCAACACTTCGGACTGGGCAAGGACCAGCAGCACCAGCCCAGAGAATGCAACCCCCTACTAGAGGTCAGCATTCCCCAGCATCTGGAAGATTTCAGAGGGGACCACCCTTAGCCACCCAAGACATGCAGTATTACCTAGCCAGACAACAAACCATTAGACGAAGGCACGAGCAGGCCTTTGCACTAGCTGCAGTTGCAGAAGAACCGGAAGGTGAAACCATTTCATGTACCATTATAGTTGCCTTATTACCAGCAAACCGCATTATTTGATCCTGACACTACACTATCTTCACATCTAGTAGTTTCGTACCCATGCAAATAGCCAGGTTTACCGGAAGAGGCATTGTTCCAGTTACCAACATTACTAAAGCATGCTAGTAGTCATGTATAGTAGCGTAATGAGAACGCGATTCCCGGTACTTCCAAAACCAAACTTTGACGTTGTCTTAGACATGGACTGGCTAAACCAAGTACAAATGCTATCCTAGACTACAGGAAGAGAAGCGTCATCCTTAGACCACCAAGTTACCCATTCGGATATCAGGACTAAGCAAACACATCTAGGTAGATTGCTAGACGTTGATTGATAAGCTCAAGCATATGAATGAAGTGATAGCTGAGTACTACAGGTAGTTTCCAAATTAGATTTGATATACATGACTTATTAGGATAGTCAGTAACTTCTAATCTTGTGTTTTCACCTACCCGAGAAACTATCAGACTTGGAAGAAGTGGAAAACTAAGCTCGAGGTACGTCATACCCTTCGATGTGTTGGAACGCATCAAAGAAGTTGTTTACAAGATAGCATTACCTCAGACATTGGAAGGAGTACATGACATCTCCCACGTATCCTAATTAAGGAGGTACGCTCTGGATACAAGTCATGTGCTTAAATACGGACAACCTATAGTGTATATTAAGGTTGTAGAACTTAGAAAACCATACCTCTTTTGGGTCAACTAGCAACCTAGACTAGAAGTTAGAGATTATAGAATCTTGTCTTTTTGTGAATTTGAATTGTTTTGTACTTCTCACATCATAATCTAGCGTACTTATATTTGTTATACTACCTTAAATTATACTCTGCTATTATAGCCTAGTTTTGCAAGCTTATTCTTTATCAAGCTTATTCATTAAATTATGTATTATTGGAGTACTACACTAATACATTTCAGAATCAGTGTATTACGGTCTGATCAACCATAATGCACTTGATTCGCCTTCGCATAACTACTTTAAGTGGATTGAGATATAATGATTGGTAGACAGGTGTACTTACCCTCTGCGCATATCATATCAGCTACATAACTGTGCTAATACGAATATGTGAATAGGGAGTACCAGAATAGCATTTCCATCCACAACTGCCTTGACAATTCCCATTGAATTCTTAAACGCCTTGAATCTCCATACTTCTAATCCATTACCCCCTTGAACTCTTGATTACTGTTTTCCGTCTTTCCTTATTTCGGAAAGAAGAAACCTCGTATATAGTATAAATATGAAGTGTATTGTTTCTGTAGTTATTTTTATTATTTCTTGGGGAATTACCAAACCCTATTATTAGATTAGATTGCAGTTTAAAACTGTTCTTTTAGAATGACTTTCGCTACCTACCATACGTTGTATTACGTTCCTCTAGTTCATATTACATGAAAACATCATGCACCAGGAACGGGAAGAGGATATTCGATAATGTTTCCCCCATCTATTTCCAGATCAGGGTATGTCCAATATTTCAAACTTAATCTTTCTTAATCTTTATATCAATCTTTCGTTCTCATTATATGTGTGTTTTTATTTCGAGGACGAAATATTCTAAGGAGGGTAGATTGTAAACTCCCTCGACCAAATTTTAGTATTTTAATATTATTTTTGGTTAATTAGAATAAGTGCAATTTTTAAAATTTTATTTATTGTATATTCTATTGATTGTGCACCTGTTTGTTACACAATAAATTAGGGCACCACACTAGCTGTTAACCCTAAACTAATTTCACATCCCTGCCCTAGACTTGCTAGACTATATTTTCTGTATTTTTAGCAACTCCCAGAAACCTTGTTTTGTGCTTCGTTTTAGTCGCACAAATATCGTTACAAACGTACGTATTTAATTCCTATTTAATTTTCTGCTCTTTACCAACCTCTGTACCCTAGAGATTTGAGGACCAGTAGGCACCTGTTTTGCCCAACAAAAAATACGATAATATTCTACACTAATTGTATTACAATTATCGTATTGACACCGTAGAAAAATTATGACCCTAACGGCCCCTAAATAATTAGTGAACACCGTGCGCAGTATTTATTAAATAATAAATACGGTGACCCGTATCACCTGCAGAATCAGGCCCTGCATCTGCCCAGACTCATCCCCGCACTTCCCAAAACACTTCCCCAGCATTTCCCCTCAATTCTGTAAATTTTGGTAATTTTTAGAACCAGGTGATTTTTCAGACAAATTGCATAATTGCGCAAATTCCCAATTTTTGGACTTTTATGCAATTTATGAAAAGTCAAGGGTTTTATGCAAAAATTCCCATGTGAGGTGGCAACACCTCATTGGTTATTGAATAGGTGGAGTGGGACCCACAAAATAACAGTTTAATATTCATAAATATCTGAATTAGATATTTAATATAGTAATTACTAAAATATCCCCAAAGTTCCATTTATTTACAAAATTGCCATTACTCTAAAATCCTATATAAACCCTAAACACCCCCCCCCCCTCTCTCTCATTCCCGACTCCCCTCGGCCAGCTCCGGCGACCGCCCACCGCCGGACCACCGCCAACCCCTTCGCCCCTCCCCCGGCTACCTCCCCGTCCATCGCCACCCTCTCCGGCCACCGCCTCCGCCGTGGCAAGCCCCCGCAGTACCTCCCCTTCACTGCACCACAGCAGTCTCCCCGACCTCCGACCGCCCACCACCGCCTCCCTAGCCGTCGCCGACCACCGCCACCACCCCCATCCGCTCCGCCTTGACTTCCCCTCTCCAGCCATCACCGCCCCGTCCCTCCACGACAGCCTCCGCCGTCGGCAACTCCCCCGCAAGCCACCACCGCCTCTCCCTGTCATCCTTCCCGAACCACTCCCCGACGCTTCCCACCGCCACTCCGGCCACCCCCGACCTCCGCCACCACCACCAATCTCTCCGCCACCCTCCCCTCCTTCGATCCCTCCGCCTGGCCGACCGTCTCCGCCGCTGCTTCGCCGTCGACTGCTGCCACAAGACGCTGCTGCTGCTACTGCTGCCAGCAGCTACTGCTACTGTCGTTGCTCCTCCGGCCGGCCGCCGGCGACTCCGCCGCCGTCCTCCTGCCGTCGACGGCCAGTAGACCCCACCTGTCAGTAGGTAAATTCCTAAACCCTAATATTTACGTATTTACATATATATCCCTATATGTATATATATATATATATGTATATATATATATATGTATATATATATGTATATTTATATGTATAATTATATATATGTGTATTATACTATTAATATATATTATATATACTGTTATTTATACAGTGTATTATACTGTATATTATAGTATTATATATTTTTTTTTACCAAATATATGTATATATATCTATTATTCTATATATGTATATATATATATATATATATATATGTATATATATATGTATATTTATACATATATATATAATTATATATATATATGTATTATACTCTTAATATATACTATATATATACTGTTATTATACAGTATAATATATTGTATATTATGTTATTATATATATGTATATACATATCTATGTATATTTATATGTATATACTTATATATATGTTATGTAATAATTATGTATATATGTTTATATGCATTTTCAATTCTGTTTTTCTTTTATAAATATATATATTCATGTATATATATATACATATAATATATAGTTATATGTAACATATTATGTATATGTTATATATATTATATATTTATTAATATATTTATAGTATATATATGTATATATATACTATACATTTTTTTCCTTTATTTTATTTTTCTGCACTTTATTTCCTGCACTATTTATAATGAATATATATATATCTATATATATATATATATTATCTATATGTATATATATAAATTAATACTGTACTGGATAATACAGTACATAAATATACATATGTATTTACTTTTCTGCCCTATCTTTTATTTATACTATATTATATATAATAGTGGATAATACCCTGCTAATATATATTATTATATTTAACAGTGGTCACATATAGACCCTGATATTGCTGAACAGTACAGCATTTATATATGTATTTAAATTCCTGCAATGTCATTTTATTTTATCTATATATATTTATATCAGTGGATACCCCCTGATAATATTATAGTACTATATATAAACAGTGGATATACCCTGCTATTATATCATTTACATTCCTGCATTCTCTCTTCTGTATATATATATGCTATATATATATACTACTACTACATACTATATCTATAAGAATATATATATATACTATATATATATATATCTGTGGTGTGTATCCTATATATACATAGGTATATATACTTTTATATTACAGCCTTGATATTCACGAACCCTGTCTATTTTAACAGAAACCAACTCCAGCACAGTCAGTGACCCCCTGTCACCAGCAACCTTAAACCTGACTGCAAGATCAGGTTATCAACACTATCAGGGAGTAGGCAAGTATACCTTGCCAAGTTAATGCTTAAATTCAATTCTTGATATCTGTGTTGTTCTTAAATTTCATATACTTTGATCACCTGAGACTGCCTTGGTACAGTCAACTGTTATGTTGACTTGTTATTAACAGACTCACCAACAGCTGAGAGTATTCTAATATTCTTCTAGACCCTATCACGGAAACACGCAACATGGTTGCAATACATATTGGGATGCAAGCTGCGTAGTTGACTAGCTACCAGTACGTGTGACCGCATCACGGATTAGAATAATTCAGGAAATATACGATTTGACCTTTAGTTACATTGGGAGGGGAGAACAACTAAAATACGTATGGGACACCCACCTCTTTACCATGTGCCGCACTCGACGGAGTGATACGGATGATATAAATATGTATTCATGTGACCATTCTCATCGTAGATGGAAAATTGTATAGTGCCCTTGAACGGGGGCATATGTGGCATATACTAGCCTGTCACTACAGATTGGTGAATTACGTCAGCATATGTCTAGCCACACATTTCCCATACGTACTAGGTTGTCTCAAATTGCATTTCACATAGATGGTTAGCACCCTGTATTTATTTTATTCAGTAATTTCTATTCAGTATTTACACACATGGCATGTTGTTTTCCTGTATCTTGTTACGTCCCTCTGAGGACCTGGTTCCCTGCCAGGTTTAGCTGAGACACTCTACCCCACAGTACCTGGACTTGGACAGGAGTCTGGATATACCCTTGAGATGGAGTCAGAGGAGATGACGTCAGAGTCTACATGAGTGCACCTGGAGTTGGAGCTACATATTTTTGAGGATGTTGTGCTAGTTTATCTTATTTCACTCCTGCTTACTTTTTGTAGTGGGATTGTTCCCACCTGACTTTATCTGAGTTGTATATGACATTTCAGATATAGCATCTATATATTCAGTATTTTCCCTGTTATTCTTGTAGATGAGATAGATTTACCTGTATTTAGACTTGTAGTATTTTAGGACAGCGTAGCACATCACTTTGGGTCCATTAAAATTGGGTAATCCCTTAGTGACGTGTCAGCTGGCCAGTGACACGTGGCCTAGTTCCGTATATTCTTGGGACTGGGGCGTGACATGAACCTAAATTCATTCACACATTAGCTTAGCCAGATTTTGATGTCATAAATTGGTCCAATGGCTAGAGTTAAAATAGACTCATTCTCAAGTGTTGTGTCTAAACGATCGACCTAAATATCAAAGAAGCGATATTAAGTTCAATGTTATGTTAGTTATTGTGCAAGTGCACACAAAAAAAATTAATTACCAAAATTCTTACATATGCGCTCAACCAAGAAGGAAAATGATGTCTTAGTTCATGTTCTACTTCTTCATCTATTATGTATGGTCTTCTCTACCTCACCTCATCATTAAATATGCCAAAAAATAATAAAACATCGGCTGATTAGTATAATAATATTAGCGTATGTCACATTTAGATGGCGTGAACGTGGACATATTAATTACTTATTCCTCTAGTTTCTCGACTTCATCCTCATCGTAGTTGAATAATATATACAACTGAGCAACCCTTAGTTCGTCGTCATTCATATATCTCTTCTTTATTTTTCTCTAAGGATTCCCGAAAGCATTGAATACTTTTAGTATTGCACCATTAGATTCCTGATATCCGGACGTCGTCATTTCTCGGAGCTTCCGTTCTATTAGTAGCAACATGAGACTTGAAATACATCGAGCAAAATTTTGTAATCTCCTCGAGAACATAGGCTTCACCAATAGAACCCTCGACCCCTGCCTTATTTTTTACCTTTCTCTTTAGGTGGTTCAGATATCGCTCGAACGGGTACATCTACCGATAACCGACGGGCCCACTGTCATGCCCCAATCCCAAAATACCGAGGGACTAGACGCGTGGCAATGGCCAGCAGTACGCACCGATGGACCAACTCAATATAATGGATCCATCAGGGCATACTTAATCTGTAAAACAAGTCTACGACAATCATGGCACAACTAATCTCATCCACACAAGATATAAATTATGATCCACAGAATAAGGAATGTAAATCATCAGCAAGTCTCACAAAGTACTTCGGGGAACAACCCGATAAATATCTAGTACAATGGTTCAACAGACCAGAAAGTAAATGACTGAAATAAATAATAAAATTGAGCATGATCATGGTTGCTCAAGAGAAATCTTCAGCTAAGACCTCGTCCTCGGGTGGTGGTACGGCTCCTGGATCTGCTCCTGCTCCGGTCCCGTAAACCTCGGGATAAATCTCGTCCTCAAATCCTGGGGACAAAAATCCGGATCCAGGTCCTCAGGGGACATAGCAAGGTACAAGAAAGCTCGTGCCAAAATGAGTAACTAAACAGTGCAGCAAATAATAACTAAATGAAGCAATAGGGTAAATATGTAACCAATCTAAGTAAAATGCAAGTGAGAGCCGCACGAGTCTCAGGCTGAGCCACTACAAGCTCTGTGTCGGGGAGCCGGTAGCGGTAATAACCGGTAGTGGGTCTAGCTCTGCTTCGAGAGTCTACGACCTCTCAATAATAGAAGATATATATATGTAACAGCCTGTAGCCTGTGTGTCTCTCCCCACCCAATGTAACCACGCATATCATGACCATAACGTCTCATGCCCATGTCAAGCACGATCATAGCTAAATGCAACAAGTCACAAAGTATCTAAGAATATAATGTCAATGTCCTGTATCCTATACAGAATCACCATGAATATCTCGAGAAAATCCTGTCTCATGAATAGTGTCAAGTGTCCTGGGTCATATGGTACTTGATAAGATAAGTACGAGAGTAAAGTGTCACGAATGTCCATCTCTAGATGACAGTACCCAACACTGCGTACAGTGTCGACACCCGACTGATAATCGGACGCTAAGTACGTCACACGGTCCTAGGTTGAGCATGCACAGCACTAAAGTAAAGCAAGGAATATAAATAATAATACTGCAGAGTTTGGCAAGGTACACTTGCCTGATGTTTGAATAGCAACTATCCCCCCGGTATCAGTGGATCCTGTAGGTGCTACTCCAAAAGCTGTCATAAACATCACCAATAGCCTCAGAAGATATCAAACTGCTAGAAATACCTGTCCTTACGTCCAATTTGGATACAGGGGCAAAAAGGTCATTTTCGGATTAAAGAGGGGTCCACATGTGGGACACTTGCACCGAAAAGCGTGTCAGGGTCAAAGGTCTCCAAATTACTCCAACTCAGTGTCTACAAGTCAGGAACGATGATACGAACCCAACAAAACTTCCAGAATTGGATTTTAATGAGCCGATCTCAAAATCACCCGTCAAGTGGAGCCTGTGGGGCCCACGATACGTGATTTTGTCAACGTTCTCGGAATAGGACCAAACTTGGGTCACAGGACCAGCGTATTGCTACGAGTCCGATGGCACAAGTTTTGTTTCGATCCGACGTGTGTACACAAAGTTACAGCATGTTCCAGAAAGGACGGATACGGGGTGTCGGCGGCGGATACGCGTTGATTTCGGGGTGCACGCACCTCCGAATCGACTTCTGCGAAATTCTACACGACCGTATCAACGTCGCGCACAGTTCGGTAAAGACCGCGTGCGACCAAGTCGTCCCGATTGGCAGGGCGAACTCAGTTCCGGGGTGAAACAGGGCGTTGGTTTTCCTGTTTTTGGATCGCGGTGTACGATCACCACAGGACGCGATGCGCCGAGCAAGTTGCACGGGCACCGAGAGGGTTATACAGTCTATGTACAGCAACTGACGGAATTGGAATCGGAGTTACGCGTTGCGAGAAAACGATACCTGAACAGGGCTCCGTGAACGCTGAAATTCACGTGTCCGAGAGTCCAATCTGTGTCCCGGTCGTGTCCTGTATTTGCTGCTCCCGTCTCGTGTCCGCTGAGACGCTATGCCCGGTCACGGCTCAGGGGGTTGCTGGAGAGTTGTCGGCCTGCAACTGTCCCGGTCGGCGAGGGGCGGCTCGTGGACGGTGTTGCCGAGTCGGCCTGGGCGATTGGGAAAGGTCGGCCGATCGGGGTCGGGGACTCCTCAGAGGGGATCGGGATCGGGCTCAGGGTCTTAGGGTGTCGACGAGTAGGGTGACGGAGAAGGGAACGATCGGCAGGGAGGAGTTCGAATGGCTGGAGGCGGCGGCGTCCGGGGTTGGGTTTGGATGGGTGAGGGTGGTGCGGCGGCCTGGCGGCAGCGGCGAGGTCGTGGGGGTCTTGGGGGAAGGTTGGCGTCGACTGGGAGGCGTCGAGCACAGCGGAGTTGGGTCGGCGGCGCTCGAGATGGGAGGGTGGCGCCGGAGTTGGGGTGCTGTGTCGTCGGTTCTGGGATGAAGGGGAAAACGTCGAACGGCTGGACGGCGCTGGTCTCGGCGGACGGGTCGACCACGCGGCTGGGGTGAACCTAGGGTTTCGGTGGCGGCTTGTTGGAGAAGAGAAGCACGGATGTCGAGGCAGCCCCTTTATAGCTGCTACAGGGACTCCGACGACTGCTAGGGTTTCTCCATCAGATTTCGGGTCGGGTTGGTTTGGGCTCGTTTGGGTTCGGGTTCGGTTCACAATTCTGTAGCGTTTGGTCCTCGAATCGTTGCTCCGGTGTCCCATAAATTCACCAAAAAATGTCATGCGTCCGGTTCTCCATCATACACAATTAATTATTATTTCCAGAATATTTTAGCACCCATAAACTGCCTGTAAAATTCTTTAACTCATAAACACCTCGGTTCTTCATCCAAAATGCCGAAAACATCCGGGAAAATTATATTAAAAAAATTATCTGAAAAATAGGGTGTTTACACCCACCAACACGTGTCTCATAGAAAAGAATTGGCAAATGCTCCAGGGAGTCAAAAAATCCAGGCGGGAATACCCTCTCAAGTTTATATAGTGTTACCGCAATATCCTTCTCTTTCTTTTTTAGATGATCGACGAGCAACTTAGTAGAACAAAGATTTCTGAAGAATATGCTAATATCTGTCAATTGATACCAAACGGCATATGGTAAGAATTTTTAAAATGCAATCGTAATTAACATATTCATGAATACGTGACAGTCGTGGCGCTTTATTCCCGTAAGTTTGTTCTCCTTCGGGTCGACGCATCTTATCAGATTCGACACATACCCGTCTAGAAGTTTTAGGCCCTGAATCCACCTACAAAGTCTTCTTTTATCCTCTTTGTCTAGTGAGAAAAATGCCTTAGGCTGCTTATACTTTCCATTTCCTTCATTTATCAAATGCAATGCAGGACGTCTACATATATCTTCCAAGTCCAACCTGGGCTTGGGATTTTCTTTTATCTTTTCCTTTATGTCCATTATAGTATTAATTATATTGTCAAACATATTCTCCTCGATATACATGACATCAAGGTTATGTCTGATCAGATTGGTGCTCCATTATGGAAGGTCCCAGAATATATTTCTCTTCATACAATTATGAATGCGACCAAATCTATCACACTTGCACCCCTTTGTATGCTTTTCGATAGCACTTGATAAATCTTTGACCTCTTTCCATATCATGTCTCTGAGCCACCTTAGCGGTGGACTGACCTTCTCCACAACGCCGCCACGAAAAGCATTCATGTTCCTCCGGAATGAATGATCCTTCAGTAGGAATTATCGATGACAATCGAAGAAGCATGATTTTTCTCCGTGTTTCAAACGGAAAGCCTTAGTGCGGTGAGACGACCATGAGTACTTTATCTCGATAATATTTTATAGGCCAGAAAGTCGTTGATGGTACACATAAGTGTTGCCCTCATATAAAAATTATGCTTTCTGAAGACATCATACATGTTGGCGCCTACTTTACACAGCTGATTCAACTCACCTATCAATGGTTGTGAGTACACATCAATGTTCCTCTTTGTATTGTTCGGACCCGGAATGATAACGGTTAGGAACATATACAGAGTCATCATGCACATCCACGACGGTATGTTGTACGGAGTGAAGATCACCGGCAAACATTAATACTGGGAGCCCAATAGTTCGAATGGGGTAAAACCATCGGAGGAGATCCCCAATCTAAAATTATGCGGATCCGAAGCAAAATATGGATACTCTAGATTAAAGTGCTTCCATGCTTCTCCATCAGATGGATGATCCAACACTCCTTCGATATTTTTTTGCATATACCAACTCATATTTTTGGCAGTCTCCTTCACCATAAACAATATTTGCAACCACGACGTCAAAGGAAAGTAGTACATCGAATTAGTCGACTTCCTTGCACCGACAGGTCTTCCTGTACCAGTTACCGTACAGTAATTAACACCACAAAATTTGCACACTTCTTCATCGTTGTCGTCTTTGTAGTACAACATGCACCCGTTGCGACATGCATCGATTTTCTCGTATCACATCCATAGCGATCTCATCATCCTCTTAGATCGGTAGAAGTCTTTAAGTAAATTGGCACCCTCCGATAATATCTCTATAATCAACTCCATTGGTCGTTTGTAGCATTCTTGCGACATGTTAAAATCTGACTTTATTCTCAACAGTCTTGTAACTACCTCCAACGGTGAATGATCCTCACAATCAGGATATAATGGAGTCCTTGCATTCTCCAGCAACTCCATAAATTTTCCAGCATTGGCATTCGGTGCCTTCTCAGCTGCATCATGATTGTCTGAATCGAAACTAGGCCCCGCAGTGTCAAACATTATGTTCACCCACCCGTCGTCGTAAACAGCGTGGTCGTGGACATCTATATATGGCTCCACTAAGGCTCCAGCTCCGATGTTAAAGGCGCAAGTTCTTCGTGTGAGGTCAATTGATAGTAATTCGATGTGAAATCACTCGAGTACAAATAAAATGTCACATCCATTTCTGGATGATATTTTATGTTGCGACATCTTACACACGGACGCTTAATTTTAGTGTTGTCCATGTATTGAGGGAACGCCTTGGCGAACTGCAGGAACTGCTCTATTCCCTGTATGAATTCATCCCACACACCGCATATATCATCAGGATGACGGTTGTGCATCCACGAACGATACCGCAGGTAGTAATTCATATACATTTTTAGATATTTCTGCAAAGATGAATCGATACACATTGTTGAAGTATATTGTTCAAATGGATGCAAAGATGGATACACATGCATGTTCATCAAAGTAACAACTCATATTGATGCGTGAGTATTCGATTTGTGATGCTTGAGTATATGTATTATAATTCGTGACTATCCGTATTCACGATACGTGATTATTCGTATCATAAATTTTTAACAAATAGGGGGTTAAGTGTTTCCTTGTGTGATCTTTACATGACTTCAGATTGCTGTACTAAAATGAAGATGTTTGATGAAGTTATTTGTGGGTTGGAAGAGGCAGAAATCTCATGTTATACCAATGAGCTAATGCTCGATCCAAAGATGGAATTTTTTCTGAAATATCATGATGAAATTGATGACATATCATATTTTCTGAATCTGTATAGTTTATCTTGGGAAAGAACACAAATAAATCAGTCATCCATTGCTACATTAAACATATGTTTAAAATAATTATGGTCTATTGGCTCAAATTCTAATTGAATTTCGAAAACAATATAATATTTATATGTTTTATTTTATATACTTTTATGAACACGTACAATAAAGTCTGATCATACATTATTTAGGCGCAGTTTGAAATTGCTTATCGAGAATTGCTTTTATTTATTTATAATTTTGTTCTTGGAAACAGTGTAAGGCTATTTGGTAAGAATTTATCAAACAAAAATTTAGAAGTCAATTCAATTTGTTTCAACAGCTAATGGCAGCTGATGTTGTTTCATGTGATGATGTAAACTCTGTTACTGTTATTTGATAATGAAAAGTAATAATTCAAAAAAAAAATTGATTTCAACGGCAGCCTCCTACATATTAACAAAAAATGTTTCTGTTGTGAGCTTTTGAAAAACCAACAATAATTTTAAACCAAATCTTAATTATTTTATCATATAGGGGTTCAATTGGTAAACTTTATGTTTTTAACAACGAGGTAAGGGTTTGAAGCATCACGTGTTTTAATTTGGAAGTCGATATTGAATAATATTTTTCATATATGCCCCTAACTTTATGAATCTGCCTTATGTCAGTTAAGGAATTGAGAGAACATCATATTTTAGGTCTTTTGAACATGTATAATAATAGTGTTTGCAGGGTCGACGCTGAGCATGTGTTAGTTTCGGAACTTAATCAAAAGATGAATGAACAAGGCCAACAGAGCTTCTGGTAAACTTTATAGTCTATCCTCTATTAATCCAAAAGTTGTAGTCGAATTTCAGAAGTTTCAACAAACAAATTTGTCTTCCAAAACCTCAATTCCAACCAATCACTATATAGAATTTTTTTATTACAACTTGCACTGAACAAAACAAAAGAATCAGAAAAATAAACTTCTTGTTCTTTCGTGCAATCGCAGTTACAGATAGATTTACAATGAAGAGAAGAGACAAAGAGGAAGACACAACTCTTGCTGAGGTGATGAAGATCACCGTTGCTCAAAGCAAGATTCGTCCCACCACGATCTGCTTCCAGAAACCAGTAAGTTCTCGAAGAACTTCTGGAATGCTCGTGTCACCTCTTCACGACTCGCGAACTCCTGGACTTCCACAATGGCAGCGCAGCCACCTCTCTTCAACACTCTCATTTTCTCTCGAAAAAACCGTATCATTGAGGGCTGAAAAGAGAGTATTTATAGAGGAGTCTGACCACCCTAGTCGGTTACAAAAAGATAAGAACGAAATTAATTCAAATTTCACAAAATCGGATCTAAATTAAAGACGCAATCTTTCCATAACCGATACCAAACCACCTCTGCCAGCAGTGCAACGGCCCAGCAGCACATGCGCGCAGGAGTGTGTTGCGCCGATGCTAAGTGCAAAGTGAGCCAACAAAGCGCCACTTTGTGCCCTTAAGTCCGAATCTGAGTCGCTAAGTCCCTTTGGGACTTAGCTCCTATGAAATAAATTCCAAAAACATGACTAAAAGCTTCCTTTTAGGAGTTAATTATTTTTTATCCTAATAAAATACTCCCACATGGCACCAATATGTCCCATCACACCCCATATGCACACCTCAACACAAGCAAAATATTATATTGAAATACCCACTTAGTGGTGTAGCCAATGTGAGACTATCTTTCATTGTCCAAAGTCAAAAATACCAACAATATGTTCCTCTGGAGCGACCAAACATGGTCCTCTAATATAGAGGGCCCTTAATTTTGCAAGTTTGTTGGTATAATATTTGTATAATGAATAGTTAAGTATGTCAATGTAACAATGTAGCACAAGTGGTAAAGTGCTTGTTTTGCATATAGAATGTTACAAGGTTCAATACCTTACCTCTCCATTTTATTTTATTCTTTTTATTTATTTTTTGAAAATAGCTCTTATATCCAAAACCTCTAGCATCTACTAGTAAAAAAATTACATGTTTCAAGAAATAATTCAATAATTTGCAAAATAATAATAATAATAATAATAATAATAATAATAATAATAATAATAATAATTTGATATATTGTTGAACAAAATTTTAATTAGCAAGTAAAAGACAAATACTTTGAAATAAAATGTGACTTTTGTTGTGATTTGGGATAAATCAATTGTGGATGTCATTATTCCTATTTATCCCTATTTACAACCACCTCTGTCTATTCCCTCTCTCTATATATATTATAAATAAGAAAATCGTAGATGATTGATTCGACTACATTTATCTCTTTCTTTCTACCACTTTTATAATACGTTATCAGCACGAGACTTTAACCAAGAAGAACGTGAAAAGATATGACGACCGCAAAAACTAAGATTTTACCGGTTGGTTCTTGGTACCAATATATCTCATTCTTTTTACTCAAAGCAAGGTCAGTTTTTTTTCTTTTCATTCCTCTACATATTATTATATAGATCTTTGTGAGACCTATTAAATAGGAAAGAATCACATATTACGGAATTTAGATATTCTATGACGAAGTTCTGTTCAGAAAGCTTTGCATGCAGTTTCTCTTAGCTTGAATGCTGTTTTTATATATTTACATGCAGCTATTAAAATTTCACTTGGCAGATTTTGCTTTCGATTATTTTGGAAGTTCGGATTTTGATCGACTCCAACAGAAAATTGGTATTAAGATGTATTTTTTCAATTATTCGGATTTCACCTACCGACTATCCCAGGTTTCTTCTTTTTGCAATGTATTCCATAATATTATACAAACATAGTTTTTATATGTTCCATTCTAATATTGGTATAAATGATCTCTGATCCTTTATACGGTTTTAGTTGCAATGATTAGTGTCTCCAGTTTGTTTAATGCTTTTGAAGTTGTTAGAATTCGTTGTTTTCTTTTTGAAAAAATTCAGAATACAAAAATAAAATTAAACAGATGTTACCGACCTCTGGGGAAGTCGTGCACGAAGCACTGCCTTAAGAGTTTATTCGGGATCTGTGTACAGACGTTCCCGAAGCTCCTAGTGGTAAAACCCCCGCACTACCGGTATCTCGTTGCCGCACACGACTTGGAGAGAACGACCAGGACTTTGCTCTGCCCAGAGCTTGGAGACGATGAACAGAATTTTGGCAGCAAAGGTTTGGAGGAAAGAAATTTTTCTGATGGTTTACAAAGAAACACAGACGAATATATATAATACTGATGTGTAACGGTCTGAATTAATTTACGATTAATTCAGCCGTTACACAGGAGAATTAAACGAATGAACCTGGACACTGAAAAATATAACGGTTCAAAACAATTCGTAACGTTCAGAAATTAATTCCAACGTTCAGAAAAATAAATGAAAGAATGAAGAGGAGCAAAAAGAATTTTAGGGTCCCAGCCCGAACCCGAAAAGGAAATCGAATCGGCATTCGGCGCCCGCAGATGTGGGCGCGTACCCGCACACGTTACGCGCGCCGAACCGAACCGAGCCGGGCCGGGCAGCGGCGGCGGCGCGCCCGTGTGGCCCAAGGGGTTCCCCACACAACAACTTAATAGAGCAAAGGAGAGAAACTAATATATGTACACAAGAGAGCTTTGCCCCCATCCGATGTGGGACTAAAGAAAGGAAGAGGAACTTGAGTTTTTGTAAGAAAAGCAAAACCAACAATCCCCCCCCCCCCCCCCAAAAAAGTCAAGTTTCGAAACAGAGATAAGAGTGAAGTAAATAGAGAGAGAGCATCTGGGCAGTAAAATACTATGCATAGATGAGATGGACTACAGCCTTGAATCTCACGTAGTGACTATTGCCTTAATCTGAAGAAATGCTTGATGGACTATGCCTTGAATCAGACTTCTTGAACCAGATTTAGAAAAATAGCACACATAGTACGCTAGAGGTCCTTGGTCTATCGGGTGGCGCTTTAAATGGCCATGGGCACTTTCCACATTCATGAGAGTTGTCTGGGATCGCCCTGTCCCATAGTTGCGGCCTTCACGACCTCTCATATAGGTAAGTACTTAATGGTTGGTGATATGAATCAACCCAGCATTACAGCTTGGACCTATTAAGAGTTTAACCTCTTCCTAACCATATCACACAGGAACACTGTCACCATAGGAATGGGGAGTCATTGTACACATGTACAGCCGCTTGGGCTTTATTTTAATGAGACTTTAATCTCGAGTCAGTGTTCCATAAAGTCACCTAAGTTCAGCTTATTTCTACCCATTGAACCGGCTTCTTGGGATCTCCAGTCAGATTCGGTTGGGTTGCCACTGCTGGTGACTAACTTATGGGCTTAACCCCATCCCCCTCGATGATTCTAGGATCAAAGTCCTAGACAGACCCTTCGTCAAGTGATCTGCAAGGTTCTTTTCTGACTTTATATAGTCAAGAACCACATATTTGCCTAGTAGGCTTTTTATCGACTTGAAGCGCAGCTGCAGGTGCCTGTTCATCTTAGCATTCACAGAATCATGCTTTAGTAGTTCAATAACAGATTTATTATCACAATTTATAGAAATTGCAGGAACAGGACTAAGAGAAACAGGTATATGCATAATAAGATTTTTAAGCCATTCAGCTTTTGTGCAAGTTGTATCTAAAGCTATCATTTCGGAGTCCATTGTACTCCTAGCTATGATAGTTTGCTTACAAGAGCTCCAGGAGATCACAGCTCCTCCTAGAGTAAATACATATCCAGTAGTAGATTTTATATCATGTGAGTCGGTTACCCAGTTTGCATCTGAATAACCTTCTATGATATCAGGGTGCCTAGTAAAATGAAGTTTGTAATCTAGGGTGCCCTTGAGATATCTAAATACCCTATCCAAGGCAGTCCAATATGACTGATTTGGGTTACTGGTATATCTGCTTAGTCTCCCAATAGCAAATGCAATATCAGGTCTTGTCCTGTTTGTTATATACATAAGGGAGCGTATCATCTGTGAATATTTATGTTGTTCCAAAGGTGATCCTTCATTCTTTTTCAGTATAATACTGCTGTCATAAGGAGTAAGGACAGATTTCTTATCAAATAACTCAAATCTTTTTAGCATTTTTTCAATTAAATGTGCTAAAGATAGAGTATAACCCTCTTTGCCTTTGGTCACTTGTATTCCTAAAATTAAGTTTGCTTCTCCTAGGTCTTTCATATCAAACTGGCTAGATAAATAGTTCTTTGTAATATTTATCAATTCCAGTGATGAACCTAGGATAAGGATGTCATCTACATACAAGCATAAAATGACACAACTTTTACATGTACCTTTAGAGTATATACATTTGTCATACTCATTTGACAATAAACCATATTCACAAATTACTTTGTCAAATTTGTTGTGCCATTGTTTGGGAGCTTGTTTCAAGCCATAGAGGGATTTTACTAGTCTACAGACTTTCTTTTCTTGACCTTTAGCAATGAAACCTTCAGGTTGGTCCATATAAAGTTCTTCCTCTAGATCTTCATTCAAAAATGTTGTCTTTACATCCATTTGATGGATTAGCATATCATGAATGGATGTTAAGGCCAAGAGAGTTCTAATGGATGTGATCCTAGCTACAGGAGAGTAGGTATTAAAATAATCTAACCCTTTCTTCTGGGTAAAACCCTTGGCAACTAGTCTACCTTTGTATTTCTCTATAGTACCATCGGCTCTGAGTTTCTTCTTGAAAAACCACTTACAACCTATTGGTTTATTCCCTAAAGGTAGATCTGTTAGAAACCAAGTGTTATTCTCCATGATGGAGTTGTATTCACTGTTAATAGCTTCTTTCCAGAAGCGAGCATCAGGAGACGACATTGCTTCTTCATAAGTTGAGGGATCACCCTCTATCAAAAAGGTGAAGAATCCTTCTCCTAAATTTTTCTCAATCTTATTTCTTTTACTCCGTCTTGGTTCTAAGTCTTGTTCAGATTGAGAGCTAGGTATTTGGACTTGAGAACTAGTAGAGGGTATGGAGGAAGAGATTGAACTTCTATCCTTAAAAGGAAGTATGTTTTCAAAGTAAACTGCATCTCTTGCTTCTATAATGGTATTGTTAGAGATTTCATTTACTTCTGAGTGAGTCACTAGAAATCTATTGGCATAGCTGTCTAAGGCATATCCTATGAAAACAGCGTCTACAGTCTTGGGACCAATCTTCCTCTTTTTAGGTTCGGGAATTCCGACTTTAGCAAGGCATCCCCAAACTCTAAGGTAATTAATCATAGGTGCTCTACTTTTCCACAGCTCATAGGGAGTCTTATCTTTTATCTTACTAGGAATCCTATTAAGAATGTAACAGGCAGTTAAAAGGGCTTCTCCCCACAAGTTATCAGGAGCACCAGAGCTGAGAAGCATGGCATTCACCATATCTAACAGAGTACGATTCTTGCGTTCAGCAACTCCATTAGACTGAGGTGAATAAGGAACAGTTACCTCATGAATTATTCCATGTTCTTTACAGAAGTTAATCATTTCGTTTGAGGTATATTCTCCACCACGATCAGATCTAAGGATCTTAATCTTCCTTTCTAATTGATTCTCAGCTTCAGATTTGTAGACCTTAAATCTATCTAGAACTTCATCTTTTGTTTTGAGAAGGTAGATGTAACAATACTTTGAATAATCATCTATAAACGTAACAAAGTATTTTCTACCGCCTCTAGTCAAAATCCTATTTGAGTCACATACATCACTATGAATAAGTTCTATAATGTCAGAATTTCTTTCTACAGATTTGAAAGATAATCTAGTGTGTTTGGCTTGAACACAAATCTCACATTTGTGTTTGTCATCTATTGGAGTCTTGGGAATAAGATCTAAGGTCATCATTCTTTTAATAGAACCTAGGTTCACATGACCTAGTCTGCCATGCCAAACATTTGAAGATTCTATATTAGAGACAATGAGAGAACAATCAGACATTTTATTCATTGTACTTAAAATAAAAAGACCGTATTTTACAAAGCATTTTCCTATAAAAGAGTCATGCTTAGAAAAAACTACTTTATTAGCCTCCATTACAATTTTGTATCCTGAGGCTACAAGAAGGGATCCACTAACTAGGTTTCTCCTGACAGACGGCACATGAAGAACATCATGAAGAGTTAAGATTTTTCCTGATGTCATCTTCAGGTTAACTTTTCCTCTTCCAATAATTTGTGTCGTTGAGCCATCTCCTAGGGTCACACCTCCTCCACTTGATTCCTGATAGTTTGAAAAACAGGAGCGATCAAACAAAACGTGAACATTAGCTCCAGAATCCAACCACCAATCATCAGAATGGTAAGAGAGGTTAATAAGGGGTTGAAAGCTTACAGACCTGAAGGAAATTGAAGAACCTTTGTGAAGCATGTTCGCTTCTGGTTTAACTGAGCCATTTCCTTTGAAGGAGGTCTGGACAGCTTCCTTCTTCCTATGGTAGCAGTTGATGGCCATATGGTTTGTTTTACCATACACAAAACAAAATCTCTTTTGATCCTGAGTCTGACTGAAGTTTCTAGGTTTTTGGTTTTGGTGATGATGGTTTTGGTGGTTAGGCTGAAAGTTTTTTTTCTTCTTGAAGAAATTCTTCTTGGATTTATAAGAAAAATTAGACTTGGATTTTCCTTGGACTTCTACAAGGTTTACCTTAGCTTTAGATACTGTCTTAGGCTTAGACCTCAATCTAATTTGTTCTTCGGTTCTAATTTTCTTTAGGACTTGATTGTAGGTAAGATCTCCTTGTGTATGGATAAGATCCTTAGCCATATCAGACCAAGAGGGAGGTAGCTTGTCTATTAGGCATGCTATTTTATGTTCATTGGAGAAAGATGTCCCTTTGGCTTGAATATGTCTAAGGTATTCTTGGAATTCATAGAGCTGGTCATTCATTGGTTTGTCATCTACCATGAAATACCTATTAAAGGTTGAAGAATTAAACCTTTCTATTCCGGCATCATCACAGCCGTATTCATCTTCCAAGGCTTTCCAGAGTTCTTTAGCGCCCTTGTATTCAAAAAATATATCATACAAGGATTCAGATAATGCGCTTAGAATTCTATGAAAACAGTGGAAGTCTATCTCTTTAGGGATTTTTGGTTTCGATGAGGTGGACACTCCTATGTCAGACTCCGTTTCATCATAATCATTTGTGATTGGTGTGGACCCATCAATGGCAGAAATAAGTCCTAAGGTCGTGAGCCAAAATTTTATTTGGCTCTGCCATCTCTTAAAGTATAAGCCATCAAACTTAGCAGGTTTTGAAGTAGAGGATTCCTCCTTAACAGTCATGATTGCAGTCTGAAAAATATAAATTTATTTAATAACAATGTCTAAGATAATAGTTTAGGTGGTCTTTGCTAATCAATCTTAAAATCTTTAGTTTTTCAAGTGTTGATCAACTCAGGTTAGCTGTAGGGGCCGGTTTCCAGCTAGTGGCGGTCCGAAGACTCTTAAGTACC
Organism: Iris macrosiphon; assembly: GCA_036927795.1. Classification (NCBI taxonomy): domain Eukaryota; kingdom Viridiplantae; phylum Streptophyta; class Magnoliopsida; order Asparagales; family Iridaceae; genus Iris; species Iris macrosiphon. Next base: position 172,713,200 of record JAYESA010000011.1, on the reverse strand, counting down.
GTGTCGCTTAGGGTTATTTACACCCGGTTGACAGAAGGACCCTTTCGGCTTGTGCCCGAGTTTGTCTCTACTTTGAAACTTTAGATTTGAATATTTTATTTGCAATTTCTTTTTTACTAAACTATTTTATTTTGGTCGTAGATTGCTTTCAAAAAACTAAGTGATTAAAAATGAAGCAAATTGTATGTTGTAATTGAAAGAAATTTTGTGATCAAAAATTGTAATTGACAAAATTATCAAATGTGCTAACAATATTTAAACACTTTAAGCAAATTTATAATTGACAAATAGTTAGAATCAAATTGTATGTTACAGTAACTATCAATTATTTAGAATTCTTAACTATTAACTTGAACTCTTAACTAGCAACAGTAACTAATTTTTTTTTTTTAAGCAAACTCTAACAGTAAGCAAATTCTTTTTTAATAGTAAGCAAATTCTTTTGACAGTAAGCAAATTCTTTTTAACAGTATAGTAAGAATAGCAATTGTATATTAACAATAGTAAGTGATTAAGACAGTATAGAAATTTTCTAACAGTAGCAAATTCTAACTGAACAATTTAATATTTTGACAGTAACAATCAACTTGTATTTCTAGACAGTAACAGTTTAATATTCTAACAGTAGCTAATATTTTCTAGAACAGTAACTATCAACTTGTATTTGTAGACAATAATTGCTACAGTAAAAATTCTAACAAACGAATAAACTCTTAGATTGTTAGAATTCGTTGTTTTTTTTTTGAAAAAATTCAGAATACAAAAATAAAATTAAACAGATGTTACCGGCCTCTGGGGAAGTCGTGCACGAAGCACTGCCCTAAGAGTTTATTCGGGATCTGTATGCAGACGTTCCCGAAGCTCCTAGTGGTAAAACCCCCGCACTACCGGTATCTCGTTGCCGCACACGACTTGGAGAGAACGACCAGGACTTTGCTCTGCCCAGAGCTTGGAGACGATGAACAGAATTTTGGCAGCAAAGGTTTGGAGGAAAGAAATTTTTCTGATGGTTTACAAAGAAACACAGACGAATATATATAATACTGATGTGTAACGGTCTGAATTAATTTACGATTAATTCAGCCGTTACACAGGAGAATTAAACGAATGAACCTGGACACTGAAAAATATAACGGTTTAAAACAATTCGTAACGTTCAGCAATTAATTCCAACGTTCAGAAAAATAAATGAAAGAATGAAGAGGAGCAAAAAGAATTTTAGGGTCCCAGCCCGAACCCGAAGAGGAAATCGAATCGGCATTCGGCGCCCGCAGATATGGGCGCGTACCTGCATACGTTACATCCACATATCAACTTGGGCCTAAGCCACATGGACCAATCACCATATATACAATTTAATTATACAATTTAATCCCAATAGAACTCAATAGGTGTGTAAACAACAAATAACTCGATTCAAGTATGGGTTCTATTTTTAAGATTTTGGTTTGTGTACTACCTTCAAATTATCTGAGTACTAGAAGATGTGCACGTGCATTGCACGTGTCTTTTGAAGTATAATTTGAAATATATACTTACATGTTTTAAAATATGTTGAAGTAAATTTTTTTTTAAATGGTGAACATTTATTGCAGGTGGAAGTGTGTAATTATTTGTTGTTAGTAATTATGTTAGAGGAGAGATGTGTAATTTATATATTTATCTCTGGTTAATTTAAAATATTTTGATATGTGAAAAAGAACATTTTTAAAACATGAAAGTTTTATGATGAAACTTAGTAAATTTTCGTATTATATAGATTAGACATGATGTAGTACCTTATAAAACGGTATGTTGTTCCTAAACATACTTTATGAAGTTTTAGTATAATATGGCTTTGTCCAAGCCCAATCTGTATTCAATATGAATTTGCACATGCTTATCAAATATAGACATGGGTTTAACCATTTGTGTGATATTCAAATCTTGTTGTATGGACATGAGTACTATACTAGACACGGATTTAACCATTTTGTTGTATGGACATGACTCATGAGTACTACACTAGACATGAGTACCACCTTCAAATCTTCTTGTATGGACGTGAATACTACTTATGTTAACAAATCGTTTATTTATATATATCTAAAGTAATTTAATCAAATCTTAAAACATAAATATACTTGTCCTAATTCCATACGAGGCCACCCAAGTCTTTCTCCAAGTCCTATCTATTATTCAAGTCCCACAAAGATGTTTCGATTCCCAACTCGTCCGTAGCCTTTTTCTATGGGTTTTACATGAATCATGAAATGTTCCATTATTGGCTTTCTGTTCTAGTTCAAAAATAAATTTACATTGTAGTAGAATTTTTAATTTTTTAGTTTATTTAAATATGGATAACAAAATTCAAATTGAACTATTTCAATACCATGTTACAAATTTTACCACTACAAATTTAAATTTGTCTCTCCAGCTGGAGTAACTTTAAGGGTTATTTAGCAATATGTAATCATATAATATTTAATATTAGAATTTGAGTCTTCATAATGTCCAACAATAGAATTTGGATCTCATGCTGATGTCCCAATCTGTTACTAATTTGAAGATCTAAGGAGATCTAAATTCTAATATTTGACATTATAGAGAACCAAATTTTAATATTAAATATTATATGAGATATTATTACGAAATAATCCGTAACTTCAATGAGACTACTGCTTCTAGGCATTGGCTATGTATAACACCCATATATAACAATTTAGATTGAAGATTAAATGTTTACGTCATTCCACCACAAAGTAGTTTGGAGTCGGTTGAACTAAATTTTGAGAAAAGTGAAGTCGATAAATAAATAAAGTGTGGTATAGCAAGCAGTTGCTGCAGCAATGTGCTGTGCTGTGCTGTGCTGTGCTGTGTGTGGAGGTGAGAGAGTGAGTCATCACGGCTCCAAAACCAAGCAGCAAACCAAGAGAGCCGCGTTGCTCCTTGTTTGCTACTTTGCATCTCCACATGCAAGCTCAGTAGCGCCTCCGCCACTTTCCACCTCGTCCTCCCATTCAATGAATGCCATGCCTCTACTTTGCATGACTAACACTCATCTCTACTAATGAACCTATTGCACTCGGAACTTGCACCTCTCATAAATTGCATAAAATCTATGCATGGGTTCCCTACATGTATTAATGTGTTGTGTGTCCGAAATAAATGCATACGATTTTTCTTTGACAAATCATACGGAAGCAGAAATTCGAGTTAAGATGGACTAAGAGTAGACTAAAATCGATATAAGAAAAGGGCATGAAGAAGAAGAGATTGAAGAAAATTAAGAGTTTGAAATTCAATTATAACCAGAAAACAGAAACAAAAATTGAGATAATTAAAATCAACAATTTTCATAAATAATTACTGTTGGCCATTATTTGTCTCTGGAATCGGAAAGGAAGAAGTTCTTTTTATTTGGAATCGAAAGGGACAAGCTTTCACGATTGAAAAAGTAATTGTTCAGTTAAATTTCTTTTACCAACTCTTACTATAAACTATATATTACTTGTAAGTCCCGAAGTCAGATCAAGAAGGAGAAATCCAAGGAGTAGAGACTCACACAAGAGTTTGTCTCTACTAAATCTAGAAGATAAGTTGGTGTATTGATATTCACACAAGAGTTCCTCTCAAGTGACACACAACTCCCAAGAAGCACAACACCAGGAACATGTTACAAACTGACCAACCAAAGAAAATAAAAATACAACAAAAGGAACACCTTGCGAGGGTGAACAAAACCAACTAGCGTTGTTCAAGGGAAGATTCGTCCTACACGACGATCTGCCCCCATGATCCAGCAAGCTCAGAAATGAACTTCTGGAACGCTTTAGGTCACCTTCGAGATCACTCGAAAAAATAATATGTGAAAGGGTGCTCACTGGGCCGCATATGACTCTGGTGCTCTCGGTTTTCTCTGATGCGGTTGGAATTTTCTCAACACCTCAAATGAAAGAGGATCTCATATGTATATATATATAGAGAGAAAATAAGCACCTATGCGGCACAAGAAAGCACATGTCGCATATGCGCTGTCGGACCAGACACTAAGCTGCATGTGAAACCTGCATCGCATTCGCTGCATGTGGCGCCTGCAAACAACGCTGCCAAACGCCAAAAGTAGCCGCTAAGCACAGACATCCATGCGCCGCATGTTCTGAAAGGCATAGATAACCAGGCACCGCATGCGTCTCCAATAGCAGACCATGTCCCCTCCGCGGAAGACTTGCTCATACCAACTCACCACATAACGACCTGGCCGCATACGTCATGGCCGCATAGCGACCTAGCCGCATGCGCCTAGCCGCATACCGCCTCGATACATAGCGCATCGCCGCATGCGCCATGAGAAAGTTCCTCGCCGCATGTGCCATGAGAAAGTTCCTCGCCGCATGTGCCTCTATGCATGTGCCACGAGTAAGCAACCGTGTATGCAACTCGTGCATGAGCACCATACGACGATGCTGACGTGCTAAGTGTAAAGTGTGCCAACAAAGCACCACTTTGCGTCCTTTAGCCCGAGTCCGAGTCGTTCAGGGCTTAGCTCCTAAGAAAAAATTCCCAAAGGTGGTGATAAAATAAAGATTGTCATAATAGGGTTCACACTTAATCTCTCAAGGAAAGTCAACCCACATGGACCACCACCCCATGTGCATATACTAATACTAAGCATATATAATGGGATATATACCTTGGTGGTTTTTCCAATGTGGGACTAGAACTCCCAAAGATAAGTGGAAAATACCAAAAATTCTCGACATATATCACAATATATGGTCAAGCGTTCCTCACAGTGACTGTCCATCATGCATTAGGATAGATGTCGCCCACGAGTTTAATCTTCTCGCATGGGTCAAACAACAGTATGATACAAGAATGAACTATGTCTTAAATTCTGAACCATAGCTGATATTTTTCTCACTCATACAATGACATTAGATGTGCCTCCGGTCGCACATTAAAGGCCCTGTGCAGACCTGATTTTGGAGCATGTATGTTGGGTGTCTACAAGTTTTATCTCAAGAGACAACATAAATTTTTGTCCATACACTTAGGTGAGTTCTTTTAAGAGAGTTTAATATTCCCCAGCATGAAGCCTCGCTCTTCCGTGCGGTGCTACGCCGCTGTGACATGGCTAACAGCCGAGGTTAACTATCTCTTGTGGTGTCACCCACAGTAGCATGAGGTCACTAGCCTCTTAGTAGTGTTTTACTACATCCCAACATGAAGCCTTGCGCTTTCGTGCGGTGCTAAATCGCTATGACATGACTCGCAGCCGAGGTTAACTGCCTCTTATGGGGTCACCCACAGTGGCATGAGATCACTAGCCTCTTAGTAGTGTTGTGCTACAACTTCCTATCTTTTTAACATTAGGCTACATGCCTATTTGTGGTGCTACTGCATCTGTGACATGGCTCGTAGCCAAGGCTTTACATCTCTTACCTCATTGTGGTGTCACACCACTGTAGCATGGGATACAAGTCCCTTTGTAGTGTTGAACTGATCGTGTTTCATGTAACGCCCGCTGGGCATTCACTCTGCCCGAGAACTTATTAAGGCGTCGAAGCCACCCTTACACAGGATTTATTCTAAAGAACAAAATAATATAGTATAGTGGTTCCGGGTACGTATCCCACAATGTCCCAAAGGACTATCTACTGTGCCTGATATTTTCCCAATTAGGGGTCCTCTCTTAAACCAAAAGATAAATGCCTATTAGATTTCTCTTTGAACTAATAGCATAAAACTTAATGGTAGGATCGCAAAGATACAATATCAGAGGTCTTCTAAGACCATTTTACAAGTCAAGGTTTCGACCAGCTGGCGCTTGAGATCTTTAGTGAACGGATCTGCTAGGTTCTTCTGACTCCGAACATCCACCACTGCAATGACACCAATCTTGATGAGATTGTTCAGTTTATTGTGCCGAAGCCGCATAGTCCACTTCTTACCATTGAAGAGATTATTAAATGATATTGCTGCACTGCCTGGTTGTCACAGTATATTGGTACAACCAGAATATATGCACCAACCATTGGAAGATCGTACATGTGCTCCCGAAGCCATTCTGCTTCATCTTCTGCAGGTGCAAGTGCATAGAACTCAGACTCCATTGACAAGTGTGAGAGCGTAGTCTGCTTATTCGACTTCTACGATATAGCAGCTCCACCCATTGAGAAAATATATCTTTCTGTGGCTCTCTTGCTCTCTTCTTCTTAGCACCAGCCAGCATCATTGAAGCCTTCTACCACTGTCGGATCTTCGTTGTATTAAAGTGCAAATCTCTGAGTCATTTTGAGGTATCTCATCACCCACTTCACAGCTTTCCAGTATTCAATACATGGGTTACTCGTGAATCGACTCAGCATCCCCACATCAAAAGCTATGTCAGGACTAGTGGCATTCATAGCATATATTAAACCGATGACACTAGAGTACTCTATTTTTCTGACGCTTTTTCCTGGGTAGGCTTCAGTTTCTTGTCACACTTATACGGAGTATCGATCCATGAAAGATCCTGATATCTGTAGCATGTGAGCATCTTCTCCATATAGTAAGCTTGTGATAGAGCAAGCACAACTTTCATCCAGATTATCTTAATCCTAATGATGACATCTGCATTTACCATATCCTTTATACTGAATTTGGACGAGAGGAACATCTTTGTTCTAGTGACACATTCTAGATTCGTACCTAGGATTAGCATGTCGCCCAAATAGAGATAACTTAAACACTTAAAAATATACTAACTCACTAACACTCACTCACTAAACACACTCAAACACACACATGTATACAATGTGCACTCACTTGCACATGGTGCAAGTTGCTGCTGCAGCTATTGCTATTTTTTGCTGCTGCTATTACACACACATACACATACACATACATATATCACTAGTACACCCTAGATACATAGTACACTCATAACACTCACTCTAAATATAGGTTACTTGACCCTCTGATAGAGGAGGGGGGTCGTCGGGTTTGAGGGAAGCCGAGGGGGATCGTCGGGGCTGAGGGGGACGTTGCGTCCTTGGTTACGCGACACATATACCAATGTCGTACTACAACCACCCGAACACGAACTCCTGTGTCAAGGATAGGTTTGATACTGCTCTAACCCAATTTGGATACGAGTTCTAGAAGAAGCCAATATCATGTCGTGTCTCAACTTTGAAAAGGTGTAAGCACCCAGATTTTTAAAAAATTTTAAATAGGATTTTTCTGCGATTTTTAATTAATTATTATTAATGTCCTTCAGGGATTAATATTTTTATGTATTAAATTAAGTATTAAATATTATAAAAATTATATTTTTGTGTGTATAATTAATAATATAATGTTGTATAATTTTTCTAAAATTTATTGGGCACAAAAACTAATTTTTTAAATAGCTAAAAACTATTATTTTAACTAAACCAGACCGAACCAACCTGAGCCAAACCAAACCGAACCCAACCCAACCTAACCCAACCCAAACTGAACCAAACCAGCCTAGCGGGTCGGATCTGAACCCGACCTGACCAGCCGACCCGACCCTACTCGATAACCCATTCCCCCCCCTGACCGCCCGCAACCGCCCCCCAACTCCGCCGGCCCACGACCCCGCCCCCGCTCAGCGACCCACGACCCCCCGGCGACCCACTCCCCGCAACTGCCTCCCTTCCCTCTATAAAAACCCAGCACCACCGCCATCACCAACCACGGCCACCGCCACCTCTCCGGCTTCACCCTCCGGTCACCGCCCCTCCGCGCCGACCGACCCCGAGCTCCCCACGGCCACCCCGACTCCGCCGACGATGAACCCGATGACCCACGACCACCCTGCAGCATCCACAGCAACCGTCGCCACAACCGTCTTATCCCGCCGTGCCCTCCAGTCACAAAATTAGTGAGGTACCCGTCTTCTATCTCGCGTATCTCCCTGTGTGTTGATCCAAATTTTGTTCTATCGAATCCTATACGAAGATCACGTGACCCTCTCAAAATTCGTATAATTAGTTCGGGGTATCGCGTTCTGTGTCGGTCGCAAACCGTGACACAAAAACAGGAAAAATAACCCATATTTCTATAAATCAGAAACCGTTCCGAACTCACAAGTTCATGGCCGATTTACTCCCAACCTGTTTATTATTTTTAGATTATGTTTGAGCAGTTAATTAGACAGCATAACCGAGATTAAAATTTTGTAATTAGTTTATTTTAATTCATTGCATGTTGTGTTTTATTCGCGGGTGAACTTGACCAAAAACTTGCTTTTTAAAACCTAAATTTTTTTGAAATAGGGTGCGTCCCACTAAATGAGCGACTTCATCGTATGAAAATTGCATCAAATAGTGCGTATTGTCAATACGGATATATGAGATTTCATGAAAGTTGATTTGGATCAGCGTGCACACCGAAATCAACGTGTATCCGTCAAAAATATCCCGTATCGGACAAGTTCTGAAACTTGTTGTAACTACGTGTGTGCTTGTCGTTTTGTACCAAAATTTATGCCATTGAATTCGTAGCATTACGCTGGTCCTGTGACCCAAGTTTGGTTCGATTCTGAGAACGTTGATGATACCCGGTATCGTGGGCCCCACGGCTCCACTTGACGGGCAATTTTGTGATCGGCTCATCTGAATCCAGTTCTGGACATTCCGTTAGATTCGTATCATCATTCTGGACTCTGTTAAAATTAGTTGATGATTTTATTGATTGTCTCATTGGCATTATATAGCCTTACAGTCATTAATATAATGATCTCAATCATTATGACAATAATCTCATAATGGAATATCCTGTGACATATTCTGGCATCCCAAATATGTCATCAGGATATTCCCATGTGCTTATACTATACTTAAATATGACACCCAACATACCATATCAACACTCCCCCTCAAGATGGGTGAAAGATATTCACTAAGCCCATCTTGTCACATCCTCTAATCATGCTCACTGAGGCGAGTCCCTTGGTTAGTCCATCTGCTACTTGATCCCTGGTTGGAACATGGCCAAGCTCCAGTAATCCACTATCTAACTTCTCTTTGATGAAGAATCTATCAATCTCGATGTGTTTGGTCCTGTCATGATGTACTGGATTGTTGGCGATACTAATAGCTGACTGATTGTCACACCACAGCTTCATCTTGGCTCCTTGATCCAGCTTCAGCTCTACCAGCATATTCTTCAACCATAGCAGCTCTGTAACTCCCAAGGCCATAGCTCTGTACTCTGCTTCAACTGTCGATCTGGCCACCACAGACTGCTTCTTACTCCTCCAGGAGACCAAGTTACCTCCTAGAAATATGCAATATCCCGAGGTAGACCTCATGTCATCAGCACAACTAGTCCAGTCAGAATCACAGTAGCCCTCGATGCTCACGTGATTGTTCTTCCTAAATATTAGTCCCTTCCCGGGAGCACCCTTCAAGTACCTCAGAATCTGGTACACTGCATCCATATGACCCTTCCGTGGGTCATGCATGTAGCGGCTCACCACACTTACTGCAAAGCAGATATCATGACGTGTGTGGCTCAAATAGATCAACTTGCCAACCAGTCTCTGGTATCTGTCCCGATCAACTGGTTCTCCAGCCTCAGCATCAATCTTGAACCTCTGATCTATTGGTGTCGCTGCAGTTTTGCACCCCAATATCCCAGTTTCTGTGAGAAGGTCCAGTGCATACTTCCTTTGAGAGAGAACAATCCCCTCTGCTTCTCGAGCAATCTCAATCCCAAGGAAGTACCGAAGAAGGCCGAGATCCTTCACCTCGAATTCCTTGCCAAGCTTTCCTTTGAGTTGGGCGATCTCCTGTTCATCATCTCCTGTGATAATCATATCGCCCACATACACCGCAAGCATGGTGATGTGGCCTCCACTCCGACGAAAGAACACAGTATGATCAGCATTGATCTACTGATATTCCATCCCTATCATCGCCCTTCTGAGTCTGTCAAACCACGCTCGAGGAGACTGCTTCAGTCCATAGAGGGACTTCTTCAACCTGCAGACCTTGCCTACTGTCTGATTGGTGCCAAATCCTGGTGGTATCTCCATGTACACCTCCTCCACTAGATCTCCGTGAAGAAACACATTCTTCACATCCAGTTGGTGCAGCTTCCATCCACCATTCGCTGCCAGAGAAATCAGAGTCCTGACAGTGCTCATCTTTGCAACTGGTGCAAAGGTCTCGTCATAGTCAATGCCGTACGTCTGACTGTATCCTTTGGCTACTAGTCAAGCTTTGTAGCGCTCAACCTGTCCATCTGGGTTCTTCTTCACGGTAAAGACCCACTTGCATCCAACTTCTCTCTTCCCCTCTTGCAGTCTCACAAGCTCCCAAGTGTGGTTCTTCTCCAGAGCTCCCAACTCCTCGTGCATTGTCGCTTTCCACTTCGGATCGTTCTTGGCAACCTGCCAATTGTTAGGTACAGTAATACTATCCAAAGATACTATAAATGCTCCATGAGAAGAAGGGATATGGTCATAAGAAACAAACTGAGCAATATCCCAACCATATCTGTTTGGAGGATTTCCTGCATTGCTGCGAGTGGTCCTCCGTACAGATAGTGGTGTGGGAGGAGTAGAAGTAGGAGGAATGATATCTTGTGAAGGAGGGGGTATCACCTGAAGGGGGGTTGGTGTCGGTGCCTCAGGAGTTGGGACAAACGCAGGCAAGGGACTTGGCACTGGCACTGGCGGTACTGGTCCTGCAGTTTGCTTCTCTCTCCTGCTGTAGGTAAGTAACTCTCCCTGAGCCGTAGGCCTAACACCTTCACCTTCTTGTCCCTTTTTCGTGCCTCCATGCCAAACTTCTAAATCGGTTACCACCAAGTTCTCCATCTCCCCCTCTCGCCTAATACTGGTAGTATTAGGCGTGTTGTGTGAAGTTCCATCCTGGTGGTAGTATGACTCATGCTCCCGAAAGTGGACATCCATACTGACAAACTTCTTCTTCTCTACTGGACTCCAGCACACATACCCCTTCTGGGTCACCGAGTAGCCTACGAAGATGCATTTGACCGCTCTAGGGTCAAGTTTCCCAACTGATGGCCTGTTGTCCTTCACAAAATACACACACCCAAACACCTTCAGTGGGAGTATCCCACTATTATTGCCTTGCAATACCTCACATGGGGACTTCCATCCGAGGACCTTCGAGGGCATTCTGTTGATGAGTTGAGCTGCTGTCAATACTGCATGCCCCCACAGACTCTGTGGGACATTCATGTCGATCATCATACTTCTTGCGACCTCCATAAGGTGTCTATTTTTCCTTTCTGCAACTTTATTTTGTGCTGGTGTGTATGCACAGGTGGTCTGATGCTGTATTCCGTGTGCTAAAAAGTATTCTGCAAGCGTCCTGTTGGTATACTCCGTTCCATTGTCAAACCTCAGTACCTTCACAACTGCTTTGTACTGAGTCTGGACATGCTTATGGAAATCCCGAAAATAAGCAGGTACATCATTCTTATTTTTTATCAAATATAACCAGGTAACACGAGAAGCACAATCAATGAAAGAAACAAAGTACTTATAACCATTCATAGTGTTAGTAGCACATGGACCCCAGACATCAGAATGTACTACCTCAAAAGCAAAAGTGCTCCTATGACCCGTGCCAACATATGAGCTCCTAGTAAGTTTTTCTAACTCGCACGCATCACATACTAATTTTTCTTTATTTGTTTTTGCATAAATCTCTGGATACAACTTACTTAGAGTATCAAAGGAAGAATGTCCCATCCTCCGATGATGGAGTATCAAGGTATCCTCAGTCCTCTGCTGCAGTCCTTCCATGCCAGCCTTCTCTGCCATAGATACCAATGCTGAGTCCAGTCCTTCTCGATCTAGGTACCACAGTCCCTCATGCCAAGTGCCAGTCCCAAGTCTTCGTCCTGTCCCTTTCTCCTGGAAGGTCACCTTAGGAATATCAAAAGAAACAATACATTTAAGTTGGAGGATTATAGAACTAATGGACAAGAGACTGACTGAAAAGGATGGAGCATGTAAAACATTGGATAATCTTACTGAACCTGTACAATTAACAGTACCCTTACCGACCACTGGCTAGAAAGTGCCATCAGCTGTCTGAATGCTGTCTGCTGATGCTAGGTGAGTGTAGGAAGAAAACTCACTAGCATTTCCCGTCATATGCCGAGATGCTCCCGAGTCGATAATCCAGTCTGATGATTTAAGGAAAGAGATAGACGCAAGGGCAAGTGATTCGTCAATACCTTCTGATGGATGGGCATACATGGCAGCATTGTCCCTAACAAAGAATGAGGTGGACGCCTCCTCTGTTCTACTCCTTATGTCTTTCAGTGCCTGGTCCTCCACAGTAAAGGTGCCATCAGCTTCTCCGTTCCCTTCTGATATCAGGAGGTTCGCCCGATAATCTCCTCGGCCACCTCGTCTACCCCCCTCGACCACGACCACGTCCTCCATTATATCCTCGTCCGCCGAACGGTCCTCGTCCACCACCTAAATCTCCCTTCCTAGGTGGTTTGGTACAAGCATATCGATGATGACCCATCTTCCCACAGTTGTAGCACTGCCGGTTATGCTGCCAGGGCTTTCCCTTAGATCCTGTGTTACCTGAGCTGGTGATCGCTAGTGCTGACTTTGCTTCGGGGGGACCACTTGTCCCGGCTTGCAGCCTGATGCGTGTCTCCTCCTGGATCATGGCTGAGATAGCCTCCTCAAGACTAGGGATCTTTGGTTGGGCTAGAAGTAGGGCCGTCCTCTGTGCGAAAGCTGCAGTCAGCCCTTTGAGGAACTTCATCGTCCTCTCCTGCAGACACACCTATCTCTCCTTACACTTAGGGTCCCCGCAGCTCGCCCGATCTGAGGAGTGATCATAATCCAACCTCAGATGCTCCAACTCCGTGGCATACTCCTGCACCGTCTTCTCTCCCTGTACGGTGTCATCAATCTCCCCCTTTATCTGAAAGACCCGTAAGTTGTTCCCCACACCATCATAGGTCCTTCTCAACTTCTCCCACATATCTTTTACCATCTCAATACCGTCTACTGTAGCGGCAATAGACTGGACTAAGGAGTTGAGAAGCCAGATGTAGATCACCATATGAGTGGACTTCCACTTATCGCGTCCTATTGAGCCCTCGTCCGGCTCTGTCGTCTCGTCCGTCAGGAACTCCTCCATATTTTTTCCTGCAAGGGTTCTTCTCACCCGCCGTGACCAACTCAGATAGGTGGCTGGTCTATCTAATTTCAGATCGATGGAGGGAAGCTTCAACTCCGGCGACGTTCGTGTCGTGTTCTCACCAGCCGACATCGTCAACAACTTCATCAATGTTGCCACCTCTGCAGAATTTAGCTTCTCGATGATCTCCTCCATTGATGCGTCGTCTATCCAATCACGTCACGTCCGCTCCACGACTCACGCTCGTCCTCGTCGTCCGCTCCTAGATCCGAACATGTCCTCCCTTTTTTCAGATCTAGGCATCCCTATTAGGCGTTGTCTCGTGCTGGTGCGGAGGAGGCGGCAGCACACATGTCACAGCCGCCGTCGCAGCAGCCGCAGCAGCAGTAGTAGCCGCAGCAGTAGCGGGACGGGGCAGCAACAGCGAAGGGCGGCCTACGAAGGGCGGAGAAGGGAAGAAGGGGGGGCGTGGAAGAGTTCGGTGGAGGAGATCTAGGAAATCCTCCTGTGGGTTTGTGGAAGTTTGGTGACGGCTAGGGTTTGTGGAAACTTGGCTCTGATACCATGTTGAAATTAGTTGATGATTTTATTGATTGTCTCATTGGCATTATATAGCCTTACAGTCATTAATACAATTATCTCAATCATTATGACAATAATCTCATAATAGAATATCCTGTGACATATTCTGGCATCCCAAATATGTCCTCAGGATATTCCCATGTGCTTATACTATACTTAAATATGACACCCAACATACCATATCAACAGACTCGTAGACACTAAGTTTGATGAATTTGGAGAACTTTACCTCTGGTACATTTTTTGGTGCGAAGTGGGCCACATGTAGACCCCGCTTTGACCAGAAACTGTCATTTCTGCCGCTGTGTCCAAATTGGATTTATGGGTAGTCAATTCTAGCTATTTTATGTCTTCTGAGAGTGATGGTAATGTTTGTTTAAGCATCCGGAGGTGTACCTGAAGATTCTCCATACACCGAAGCAACTGTTGGTGTTCAAACCCCAAACAAATGTACCTTGCCAACTTGCAGTAGTCTTGTTATATTATTTGCTTGAGTTCTTTATATATATATATATATATATATATATATATATATATATATATATATACTCTTGAGATGTACATGTTCAACCTAGGACCGTGAGACGTTGCTTAACGTCCGAATAATATTTGGGTGTCGACGCCGTACACGGAGTCGTATAATATCACTTAGAGAGTTGATATTACGATCCTATATTCTCGTGCTTGCTTTATCAAGTACGTCATACCATAGGACACTTGACACTATTCATGAAACGGAACCTTTCCTGAGTTATTCATGGTGATTCTATATAGGCTTACAGGATTCGTGGCATAGATCTTACATATGCATAGCTATCATTATGACTCACTGCATTAGCTAGAGGTCATAATCTTGCGTGTTATGGGCATAAGACGTGTGATTATATTGGGTGGGGAGAGACACACAGGCTACAAGCTGATTATATATATATATTTATTATTATGGTGTCGTAGCCACTACAGAGCTAGGCCCACTACATGATATCACTGCTACCGGCTCCCCGACACAGAGCTTGTAGTGGTCTCAGCCTGGGTTCTAGTGATGCTTTCATTTGCATATCACATAGTTGGTTACATAGTTTGCCCTGCTGATATATTTTTATACTACATTTATTTAGGTTGAGTTATTCTTGTACCTTGCTATGTCCCCTGAGGACCTAGATCCGGATTATGTCCCCAAGTATAGCAGAGGAGATCTACCCCGAGATATACAGGACAGGAGCAGACCTTCGAGCAGTACCAGCACCAAAGGACGAGGTGGTGCCAGAGGATTTCTTCTGAGTATTTGCTTTATATACTCAGTTATTTCTGTTTCTAGTTTCTCTATTTCTTGTCGCTTGGATTACTGTATTAAACTTATATTCGGGTTGTTCTCCGAGATATTTTATTGAGACTTGTTGAAATATATTTCTCATTGATTAGTTGACATTTGAATTTTGATTACCTTCTGTGGGTGAGATTAGAATTAGAATGTGACATGTATCGTAGACCATTATATTATTTTACAACTTAAGTATTGTCGCGCCCCGGCCCCCGAGGGGCCGCCCGGACCACCGGCCTCGCCCCCGTAGCCGGAGGACCCGGACGCGAGCCACCGTGCCTCGGCGCAACGGACGCGCATCACCGCGCCTAGGCGCCTGTCCCGCGGGGACGAGGCGGTGGTCCGGGCGGCCCCTCGGGGGTCGGAGCATGACAATTACACTCTAATGGGTCCATTAAATTGGGTTTGTCCATTGGAGTGTGCTGTTGGCCATTGCCATGTGGCTAGTCCCTCGGTATTTTGGGACTGGGACGTGACATAGTTTTTGTGGTGGCCCATGCAGGTCTGAGCATTAAGGTCCTAGGTTATGGTCTACGACTATATTACTTTGGTTTCAACTAAGTAATCGAGCAAGCCTGCAAATTATGATAGGATAAGTTATAGGATCTCATCCACTTGATTGATTCGTTCTTGACCTCTATATCGACTTCAAAATAATTTTTGGACTTGCATCCTGCCTTGATCCCTCTGTGCGCCTCTTATAGTTTATTTTGGATACAGAGTAATAAATTCACAAGCATGCGACGAGACTCCCGCAGGAACACCACAAGTTGCAGTTGTCAGCTACAACGATGGAGTGACACTAGTAGGTGGAGGACGCACAGACTCGAGAAATAGTGAATACGAATAATATTTAAGTTTTATCATCGCTATCTATTCCTAACAATGTTTTAGCACGTTCCTGTTAGATCATTACCCTAGCCTAAGCCTAGTATTATGTTAGCATGAACTTGTTAGTCTAGATTAGTAACTGGTACCCAAGTTTTCATAAGCTGAAGTTAATCTCTGCTCTAACCATGCATTTTTACTCTTGAGTTACTTATCTCTCATTGCCTAGGAAAAAAGTTTGTATTCCTTCCCTATGTGTTCTGCTTAACCCTCACCCTTTCTCTCGATCTTTCCTTATTCATGATTCCTTATTCTTTGTGTCATGCTTCAACAATCATGTCTTACAACCGCGTCATCTCTTCTGACCGGTTATGTTTTGTTTTCTTAATTGCGAGGACGCAATTCTTTTAAGGTGAGTAGATTGTAAGCACCCAGATTTTTTAAAAAAATTAAATATAAAGTTTTTGGGATTTTTCTACGATTTTTAATTAATTATTATTATTGTCCTTCAGGGATTAATATTTTTATGTATTAAATTAAGAATTAAATATTGTCAAAATTATATTTTTTGGTGTATAATTAATAATATTATGTTGTGTAATTTTTCTGGAATTTATTGGGCTCAAAAACAATTTTTTTTAAATAGCTAAAAACCATTATTTTAATTAAACCAGACCAAACCAACCTGAACCGAACCAAACCCAACCCAACCCAAACTGAACCCAACCAGCCTAGCGGGTCAGATCTGAACCCGACCTGACCCGCCGACCCACCGACCCGACCCTACCCGATAACCAATTCCCCCCCCTGACTACCCACGACCTCACCCCCCCCCGACTCCGCCGGCCCACAACCCCGGCCCCGCTCCGCGGCACATGACCCCCCGGCGAACCACTACCCGCAACTGCCTCCCTTTACTCTATAAAAACCCAGCACCACCACCACCGCCATCACCAACCATGGCCACCGCCACCTCTCCGACTTCACCCTCAGGTCACCACCCCACCACGCCAAACGACCCCGAGCTCCCCACGGCCACCCCGACTCCGCCGACAATGACCCCGACGACCCACGACCACCCCGTAGTAGCCACAGCAACCGCCGTGCCCAGTCGCGCCGCCCTGTCACAAAATCAGTGAGGTACCTGTCTTCTAGCTCGCGTATCTCCCTGTGTGTTGATCCAAATTTTGTTTTATCAAATCCTATACGAAGACCACGTGACCCTCTCGAACCCCGTACAATTAGTTCGGGGTATCGCGTCTTGTGTCGGTCGCAAACCGCGACGTAAAAAACAGAAAAAATAACCCATATTTCTGTAAATCAGAAACTGTTCCGAACTCACAAGTTTATGGCCGATTTACTCACAACCTGTTTATTATTTTTAGATTCTGTTTGAGCAGTTAATTAGACAGCATAACCGAGACTAAAACCCTGTAATTAGTTTATTTTAATTTATTGCATGTTGTGTTTTATTCGTGGGTGAAGTTGACCAAAAACTTGATTTTTAAAACCCAAATTTTCCCGCAATGGGGTACGTCCCGCTAAATGAGGCAACTTTGTCGTGTGCAAATTATATCGAAAGGTGCATATCGTCAATGCGGACGTGTGAGATTTCACGGAAGTTGATTTGGATATGCGTGCACACCGGAATCAACGCGTATCCGTCGAAAATACTCAGTATCGATCATGTTCTGAAACTCATTGTAACTACGTGTGTGCTTGTCATTTTGCAACGAAACTTATGACATTGGATTCATAGCATTACGCTGGTCCTGTGGCCCAAATTTGGTTCGATTCTGAGAATGTTGACGAAACCCCGTATCGTGGGCCCCACGACTCCATTTGACGGGCGATTTTGTGATCGGCTCATCAGAATTCAGTTTTGGACATTCCATTGGGTTCGTATCATCGTTCTGGACTCGTAGACACTAAGTTTGACGAATTTGGAAAACTTTGTCTCTGGCACATTTTTTGGTGCGAAGTGGGCCACATGTATACCCCGCTTTGACCAGAAATTGTCATTTCTGTCTCATGTGTCCAAATTAGATTTATGGGTAGTCAATCCTAACTATTTTTTGTCTTCTGAGAGTGATGGTAATATTTGTTTCAGCATCCGGAGGCGTACCTAAAGATTCCACATACACTGAAGCAATTGTTGGAGTTCAAACCCCATGCAAGTGTACATTGCCAACTTGCAGTAGTCTTGTTATATTATTTTCTTGATTTCTTTCTATATATATATATATATATATATATATATATATATATATATATATATATATATATATATACTCTTGAGATGTATATGTTCAACCTAGGACCGTGAGACGTTGCTTAACGTCCGAATAATATTCGGGTGTCGACGCCGTACGCGGAGTCGTGTAACGTCACTTAGAGAGTTGATATTACGATCCTATATTTTCGTGCTTGCTTTATCAAGTACATCATACCATAGGACACTTGACACTATTTATGAAACAGAATCTTTCCTAAGTTATTCATGGTGATTCTGTATAGGCTTACAGGATTTGTGACATAGATCTTACATATGCATAGCTATCATTATGACTCGCTGCATTAGCTAGAGGTCATAATCTTGCGTGTTATGGACATGAGATATCGTGTACATAAGATATATGATTACATTGGGTGGGGATAGACGCACAGGCTACAGGCTGATTATATATATATTTATTATTATGGTGTCGTAGCCACTACAGAGCTAGGCCCACTACATGATATCACTGCTATCGGCTCCACGACACAGAGCTTGTAGTGATCTCGGCCTGGGTTCTAGTGATGCTCTCATTTGCATATCACATATTTGGTTACATAGTTTGCCCTGCTGGTATATTTTTATACTGCATTTATTTGGGTTAAGTTATTCTTGTACCTTGCTATGTCCCCTGAGGACCTGGATCCGGATTATGTCCCCAGATATAGCAGAGGAGATCTACCCTGAGGTATACGGGACAGAAGCAGACTTTGGAGCAGTACCAGCACCAGAGGATGAGGTGGTGCCAGAGGATTTCCCTTGAGTATTTGCTTTATATACTCAGTTATTTCTGTTTCTTGTTTCTCTATTTTATGTCGCTTGGATTACTGTATTAAACTTATATTCGGGTTGTTCCCCGAGACATTTTATTGAGACTTGTTGAAATATATTTCTCATTGATTAGTTGACATTTGAACTGTGATTACCTTCTGTGGGTGAGATTAGAATTAGAATATGCCATGTATCATAGACCATTATATTATTTTATAGCATAAGTACACTCTAACGGGTCCATTAAATTGGGTTTGCCCATTGGAGTGTGCTGCTGGCCATTGTCACGTGGCTAGTCCCTTGGTATTTTGGGACTGGGGCGTGACAAGAGGTATTCCTGTATCCGTGTATACGACTCTCCTTGAGTCGAGATCTGTATCGTATTGTACACGATGTCGATACACAAGGCTACGTCTAATTAACTCAGACAACTAACTAGAAGAGAGATAGGATTAGGGTTAGGGTTTGTGTCATGTCCCATGTTGTCTCAGTGTATGTGTCTGTGTCATATCCCGTATCATATCTATGTCTATGTCATTTTCGTGTCTATGTCTTATTTATGTCAAATAGCTAGGGTTAGGATTTACCTGATCTTGGGGATTGATCGAGGAAGGGGATGGCCGAGAGGAGGAGGAGGTCGGTGTAGACAGTTGAGGAGGAGGATCCCAGAGAGGAGGAGGAGGAGCTCGGTGAAGGAGGAGGCCAGAGAGGAAGAGAAGGAGGTCGGTTGAGGAGGATGAGGGGGGTCATCGACAGTAGAGCACAGTCGGAGGGGGTCGGCGGAGCACGGTCCGTTGTGGGGGTCGTCGGCGAGGGGTTGGGGGAAAAGGAAAACGTTTGGAAAAAATTTGAGTGAGAATGGGGGGAAAGAAAAATTCGACCGCTATATTAAAAATAAATTAGTGACGTCTAATCCAGACATCGCTAAACGTCGCTAATAGCAACCTTTATATAGTCGCTAAAAGTCTCTAATGCTAAAAAATATTAGCGACTTCTTAGGCGTTGCTATACGTCTCCATTAAAAAATATTTAACGATGACTTCTATAATTATAAATGTTACTAATTAAAATATCAACAACGTCGGTAAAAACATCACCAAATGTCGCTAAATCAAAAACTTTAGCAACGTTTAGAGACGTAAAAAACATATAACGACCATTCTTTCAAAAAAAAAACCAAGTACAGTCACTAATAGTCTCTATTCGTCACAAACAACGACGTACAGTGACATTTATTTATGGAGTCGCTAAATTCTTTAAAATTAGCAACGTTAACTAACGACGTCGCTAAAATGTCGTTATTTTATTATATTTTGGTAGTAATCTTTTTATTTGAAGAGAAATCATTTCGAGTAGTTCTAGATTGAGTTTCCTCATATTCCTATCTTCGAGAACCCATATTTCTCATATAATCTATTTTGAAATATTTCGATGATCCGGGTTGATCGGTTGAGAAGTTTGCAAAGGGAACGATGTACTTTTTTTTTATTCCTTAGTTGAGGCGTTTTGTGTTGGATTCCGATCAACCCATAATTTTTACTATCATGATTTCCATATAAGCACCGATTTGTATTTGTATTTGTATTGTGCTTCTGTGTAGATTTTGGAATCGTGATATTGGATTTTTTTTTTCTCACTACAAAAATACAGCAAAATAGCAACAAAAATTTATGTCGCTATATTGACATTTTTTGCCGCTAAACAAGAATAGCGACGAACGTTAACATCGACCAAAAAAATTTGTCGCTACTTCAAATATCCTTGTTTATTTTTTATCGTTGATCTGTTGTTGTATCAACTAGTCATCGAAGGAACTAGTGACAAAAATTTATCAACTTACTAGCGACTGATATTTCCATCTCTAAGTCAATGAGTAACTTAAAAACTGTTTCATATACTCTTTGTAGACAATAAGTTAGCAACGATAATTTTCTAGATTTAAGTCATTATTTTATTGCTATTCCATTAGTAGCTAAAAATTTCTAGTTTTTCGTCGCTGATTAGTAGCCTCTTCGTTGCTAATCAGTCGTTGGTCCATCGGTAACCTGGATATTTTTTTAGAATCAAATATTTTTTTGCTAGACAGAAACCTGTAACATAAAATATGCATATATACAGACACCATATCCATCACACCAATATCCATCAATAGACATATCATCATACAACACAAATACATATAATCGAACATAAATGAAAACACAAATGAACATAAAATCCAACAAGTAAAATATAATACATAGTTTGATTGACCAACACATATCCAATCTACAATCCATAATAGCACAAGAGTGATATATACAACAGATCTCAAATACACAATAGTACAAATGTCCAAAAAAGACTCTCAAAATATATATTATCTTTTAGGTGGGGGTAGTGACGGATGTCAGCTCTGAATGAAGTGCATCAAAAATGAAGTCATCTTCTACTGCACATCCTTTGGAATGACAGAAGCTGGAGTAGGAGTAGAAGCTGGATCAGTAACAGGAGCAATCATAGTGGCATGAGAAAGAGTCGCCAGAGGTGGAGCGTCATGAGTCGCTCTCAGCTCTCTCAATTGCCTCTGAAAGTCGTATAACATCGTCAACATCTGTTGCATGCATATTAAGCATGACCGGAGGAGTATTACCGTAGGCATTTGACTGTGATGATGTAGGTAGAGATGGAGGAGGAACTCTGGAGTAAACCGATGATTGCGATGCCAACGTTCTGGTACCATAAATGTTATCACTTTCCCTCTCCCAATAAGTTGTACCCACAGATCGTTCCTCCCAGCTAGGGTACGTGGCTGACTAGTCACATCCCCCATCTGCCCCCTACCAACCTGAGATGCCTGACTCTCCGATCTATCATAATTCTCCTATATTTATATAAAAATAGGTTTAGGGTTATTATCTTGGTTAGAGGCATGGTTAGGGTTTCTAAGTACCGTAGAATTAGGGTTAGGTTTTTTTAGAGCTAGGGTTTAGGTTAAGGTTAGGATTTCTATTGTTATTTAGGATTAGGGTTAGGATATTTAGGATTAAGGATTGCTTTTTATTCTTATTTGGAAGAATTAAATATGTGGTCTGATAATCAATTTTTTTTACTGAAACTTATGAATCAGATGATGTAAACACTTATTGAAACGCCCCAGTACCGAAATACGGAGACTGACATTGCTAGCTACCTCGTGCAAGGTATAATACGTCACACAGTGATTACGGCTATTAGAAGACAAGGGGGTGCATACTACAATCAAGGCTCGTATGGTATCATAAAGCATCTATGTCTCAATCAATCAACCAATGAATGATAAGAATAAACATATAAGATAAAATAGTAAGGCATCCCCGACACTTCATCAGAATGATCATGAACTAGTTACCCAAAATTATAAACTAATTACAGTGTCAATATTACATATCCATATGCCAATCGCGGTCTGAATATACGATCATGCAAGGAAAGACAGAAAGTCAAGAACAACCGGCTAAACAGGTGTAGTGGGCTAAACGTCGACAAAAGAGAAAAATGATATCTGAGTGGTGAAGAAAAAATCCAATCACGTCCCTCGGCGACCATGCTCCTGGTGTCTGCCATGGGGCGGATGTAATGTTAGATCTACGGGCACTGCTACCAAACATGGACAGACAAAACCAGTGGGGTCAGGCCACTATAGCAAGTACCACAAAGGAACACAAAAGAAGAACCAAAAGTAGATATAATGATAATAATAGTACCCGCAAGCCGTAAGAGCATATACTGTCATCGAGGTAGTATGACACCCCGACAACCAAACAAGGACAAAAGGTGTCGAACTACGCCAAGACAGAATACCACTTACAATTATGCTTAGGCTAGATAATATATGTTGTAACTTCGGTTCACAGGCTATCGTAGCAAAATAATCTAACCCCACAACCAAACAAGGCCAAGGGTTAGACCACCGCACCACGATAATCCATTTTCCTAGGTTACTAAACAGGGATATAATACACAAACAAGAACAAATTGTAATATAATAATAATAATAATAATAATAATAATAATAATAATAATAATAATAATAATAATAATAATAATAATAATAATAATAATATAGCTTTACTCTATAGCCTATTGTAACACAATGGCACAACCCCACAACCAAACAAAGAAAATGGTTGAACCATCATGCCACAGTAGCCCACTTTCATGGCTATCAAGCAGTTTTGAGTAAAGCGGCCAAGCATATACCATGACTTAATATGTGGTGTCTGGGTTATCCCAGAATGGAATTGTAGGGATCTCAAATCTTGTCATTGCCAAGCAGAGCTAGCCAAGCCAAGAATAATACGACCATGTAGTGATACACCGGTCCCCCATAGGGATACCGTGACTTTAAATATTATATCAGGTAGTACAATAGTATAATTAGATACTACACTCTGCTAGTTTAGATGATATACAGTATCTGGTGGGGACTAACCCGACACGCCATGACTAGTGTCTGGGGTGGCTGGCAGGCATGATCTAGAAATTACGTTCCCTTCCAATGCTACTACAACTTTTAGTTACCTAATTAACGTTGTGGTTATATAGAATCTTGAATCATGGTCGCATAATTATCCTCCTAGATGTCATACCTTGGTACGGCTATGCTAGGGATAAATTTGCATTGGTTCTTACGGTTCCAATCCGGACTCATTCTGAGCGTAATGCAACAATCAATTAAGTAATCTAACCACGTTATTCTGACTAGCTACAAGGTTCCGTGTAATCCTCATTTTTATTACTAACAAGCATGTAACAAAAATATACTTTTAACATAACACCACAGTGTATATGTAGCACCTCGGTGCACGAGCAAGATAGAATACTTGGTGCGATATTAAGGAGTATCAACACGGATACAAGTAGTCAAGTCAAGATTCTATGGTCAATTAGTTAAATCAAGTAAAATCCATCTACTCACATCATAGCATGAATATCGAGTTAGGTATACGGCCAGTGCTTCTACTATTAAGTTCTAGTTTGGCCTATAATTTTATTATAGTGTACATCAAACATTTGTTATTATTCAGATAATAAGGAAACATATAAGTTCTTAATTCACTATCATATACATGGTCACGAGATTTGATAAAAAAATCTAACTAATTGAAGAAAATAACAAAAACAGACATAAATAGCCAAAATTAGGTAAAAATAGTCAAAAATAGGCTAAAACATCTTTTCAGCGTACAAAACAGTCAAAAATAGCTTAAATAGGCAAAAGTAGCTTTATGCGTACAAAACAGTCAAAAATAACAAATATGTGCACAAAATAGTCAAAAATAGCTTTTAAATAGGCTAAAATAGCTCATCCGTTTAAAAAACAATAAGAAAAAGGCTTAAAACTGGTTTTCGGGTACCCAAAAAAAATTCAAAAATAGCTCATCCACGTACCAAACAGTCAAAAATAGCAAATACGTGCAAAAAGTACGCAAGGGATGGGCTTATGCGTAGTTTTTACGTCCAGAATTGAATTTTGCGTAAATATACGCAAAGGGGAGGGCTTCTGCGCTCATTTTTAATGCAAAATGAGGGACTTCTGCATAGTTTTATGCAGAAGGAAGGGTTTCTGCACAGTTGTACGCAGGGGGTTATGTGCATTTTTATGCCAGGGACTTCTGTACAAATTTTTGCCAACATTGTTCTTCTTTCTCAACCGACATAAAAAATTCTAAAAACTTGTTTAGCCATAAAACTTTATTTTAACTCGAAATTCGACATTTCAAAAGACAAAATTGAATGAAATTTAATTCTCCATAACACAGGATAATTAGTTTTCAAAATTTTCAAGTTTTAAGGGATCAAATCCACGAAATTCGTAAAATCCTAACTTTAAAACTTAGATCTACTCAAAATCGTTCATCAAAATAAAAAAATATCAAATACTAAACTTGTTGAGAATCACTGATACAAATTATAAAATAAAAATATGCAAAAAAAATTTAAAGAAATAAAATAGTCTGAAAATCATGGTTTCTCTACTTTGTGCAAGATGTACTTGCCTTAGTGTTAGATAATCCTAGCTCTAATATCTTCCAAAGAGAAGGGAAAAAAAACTCCTAGGATAGATCTAGGGTTTGGGGGTTTGGGGGCTTGAAAGTTGGGGAGGATGAGAGGAAAAGAAAGAGAAATGAAATGAATGAAGAAGAGAGAGAATGTTAAGGCTTATATGTGAGATGGAATTAATCTCATCCATCCACCTCTTGAATCCATGACTACAACTCATCTCAACCGTCCAAGAAAATACAACTCTACTGGTTCAATAGTGAACTGGTTTTAAGGATTCCATCTATGTTCGGATCCTAATACTGGTCTATGGCAATTGCTAAATGGATTTCTACTAGTCCCGGGTAGTTTTCCTTAATAAAACAAGAAATTCAATCACGAAAATATAAGGCAATAAAATATTCCATGATACTGGGTACAGTATAAGTACTTTTTAGGGAAAATTTTGAAAATCAAAAATTCAAAAATACAAAGAACGAATATGACATTTATT